>JAUJYZ010000905.1:166913-188313 GCA_033675265.1 Actinostola sp. cb2023 | reverse complement strand
TTGTGCCTCGGGTGGGCCGTGTTGCAGTTAGAATAAGTGACCACTGAGATTCATCGTTTTGTTATCGTTTATTGAATCACGTAAAGCTATAATAAATCAAAATGATTTGCTAATTACTAAAGAGATACGATATTCGTTTGCTACATTCGTTCTATACTTCTATATTATTACATAACATGAATCACGTGCATTCCAGCACTGCGTTGGGTGTACAAACAATGTTACCAAGTACAAGAAATATAACTAAATCGTTAACAATACAACAGTAATACAAAGGAAATAACATATAAACTACTTAAGAATCGCTTACAAATGATTATGATTTACGGTTTACCTCGTTTCTCCTGTAAATTCTGTATTAGGACAGATCGTTTTTATAGGTCAGTTCGGTAAGGCGGTGCGTTGAAAAGAGATTGAATTACTATTTACGTTTCGTAATATAATCACTAAAGTTAATCATTGAATTGTGTATACTTTACATGGCTCCTCTAAATTGTAATTACAATTTACCATTTACTAATATTAATCAAATGTGCTAACAGAAACAAATCATGGTATGTTCTTTAAATCTCTTACATAGAGTTCGTTTTTATACATAAAAGGATACGTTTAGGGCTCCTCGATGGGGATTCCCCGGTCTTGCTTCTGTTCCTCGCTTGAGTAGAGTACAACTAGCTTGTGGATAGCCCTCTGTAAGAGAGTGAGGGGTCTTGTTCTCTTTCCCTTGTCTGCTGATGAATCTGCGATGGCAACTTGTACCTTGCGTACTTTTCCATCGTCGTTGGGGTAGGTTTCTGTAACGCGGGCCAGTAGCCACTTGTTTCTTGGCAGTCCTTCTTCTTTCACGATCACAACATCATCAACTTGGATTTCTTCGTTAAAATACTCTCTTTGAAGTTCCTTGATGATCAATTGTTCAGCACGTCGAAGTTCGTTGACATTCACGGGCGTGTGCTCCTTGCTGCAGTTTGTCTCTTTAGGTTGCCTTGATTGCGATCGTGTCATCGGCTTGGTTCTTTCTTTCGGTTGCTCGGTGTCTTTGGTTTTAAACCTTTCTTGTAGGCGTAGACAAAGTGCGATGGCCTTTCTAGCGCGATGCCAGTCTGAGAAGTACTCTAGTCGGGATAGAATTTGTAACTGCTCTTTAACTTGCGCTGAGAAGGCGTGAACCTTTTTAACTTCAGGATCGTTGTCCGTCAGGACCCGTTGAGATGTTGTGTAGTTCAACACAGGGCTCTGTAGGAAATCGGGACCGTTCCACCACTTGGAGCATTGCGTCAGTTGCGTCGCGTTGAGTCCTCGAGAGGCGTGGTCGGCTGGGTTTTCCTTTGTGTCCACGTAGTGCCACTGATCAGGCGTTGAGTGGTCTCTAATCTGTTGGATGCGGTTGCTGACGAACGTATGGAATCTTCTGGCTTCGTTGCTGATATAACCAAGTACGACCTTGCTATCGGTCCAAAACACGTCGATTAGATTCAGCTTACTCATTTCTGTCTGTAGCAGCTGGCTGACTCGTACCGACACAAGTGCGGCGGAGAGCTCTAACCTCGGTATTGTGATTGGTTTTAAGGGTGTTACGCGTGACTTTGCCATTACAAGAGAACAGTGTACCTGGTTGCTGTCATCTGTGACTCTCAGATAAGAACACTGGCCATAACCGTCGTTACTAGCGTCTGAGAAATGGTGCAGCTCTGAAGACTTTAACTTGGTGAAGGTTTCGGGTTTGTAACATCTATTTATCTTGAGCGTTGAAAGATTGTGTAGGTCCGTTCTCCACTTCTCCCACTTAGGTCTGATGGCGTCTGGTACCTTCTCATCCCAGTCAACGCCTTCTTGGCACAAGGACTGAAGTATCCTTTTTCCAAGAAGAATAACCGGTGCTACTAACCCAAGGGGGTCAAAGACCGAGCTCACGGTGGCCAATATTCCTCTTCTAGTGAAGGGTCGATCCTTTAACGTTATTCGGAACTGGAAGGTGTCCGACTCTACGCACCACTGCACCCCAAGGGCTCGTTCAATTGGCATGGTTTCGACATCCATGTCGAGATTCTTCATACCATCTGCTAGTTCTTGCTTGGGTATGCTCTGAATTACCTCTGTGGCGTTTGACGTAAACTTGTGAAGACGAAAACCTCCTTTACTACATAGGGTCCTTGTGTCTTTTATCAGGCTGACTGCATCTTCGACCGTGGAAACCGACTTCAGCCCGTCATCTACGTAGAAGTCTTCTTTAATGAAGTCGGCAGCCCTTTCACCACACTCTTCGCGAAAATCGTCAGCAGTTTTCTTTAGGCCATAGTTTGCGCATCCTGGCGATGAGACAGCTCCAAAGAGGTGCACCGTCATTCTGTAGGACTTTGGCTCGCCTTCAAGATCTGCATTGTCCCACCACAGGAATCTAAGGTAGTCTCGACAGTCGTTTCGTACCTTGACTTGATGAAACATCTTTTCGATGTCACACATGAAGGCGATTGGCTCTAGTCTGAATCTGCACAGCACTCCGACCAGACTGTTCGCAAGATCCGGGCCCTGCAATAGTTGCTTATTCAATGATTCACCTTTAAACGTCGCGCTGCAGTCGAAGACGACTCTGATCTTTTCCGGTTTCTTGGGATGGTACACTCCATGATGAGGAATGTACCATACTTTACCATCATTGGCGGGTAACGCGTCTTCTTCTACTCGTTCGGCGTGACCAGCATCGATAATTGCTCGCATGAAGGCGACATAGTCTTGACGATATTTTTCATCCCTTTGAAATCTTTTCTTTAGATACGTTAGCCTTTTTAGGGCCATTTCGATATTGTTCTCAAACAAGATACTGTCAGTCTTAAATGGCAAAGGCATTTCATAGTGGCCATTGGGTAACTGACGAATTCCTTCTTCGACGATCTTGAGGAACTTCTGATCTTGGAGGGAGAGAGGTTTCTTTCTTGTCTCTCTGTCGTTAAAGTCCATCTCAAACATTTTCTGGACTTGCTGAGTACTGTAGATTTCTTTCGCTTGTTTCTGGAAGGCGAAATGACATGCTGTTTTTTCTTGATTATTCTCTATTTTCTGAGTGATCGTATGGTTGACTGTAACTTCGTCGTGGTTGTTGATTGGTCCGATCATTCCGATAATACCCCATCCGAGGGCAGTCTTCTTTCCATATGGCTCGTTTTCGGATCCAGGGATTACCTCGCAAGGCCTAAGTGCGCTGGTACAGTTGAGGCCGATCAACAGTCCCACTTCTACATTACTTTGATACGGGGTCAATTCTCCGGCGATTCTCCTCAGATGTGGCCATCTCTCGGCGCTTTCGGGCCTGGGTATTTGGCTCCTCTTGGCAGGAATTGTTTCTCTTGTGTACGTCCTTGGAAGTTGTATGTCTTTATTTTCTCTCGTGCCTCTGACGACTAGTCCGGTGATTTTTTTACTTTGGATTGTTTCCCGTCCAAGAACGGTCGACAATTCAATGTCCACATCAGGTCCGTCAACACCAAGCTTACTAAGTGTCGACTCACTTACAAAACACGCGTCCGATTGCTCGTCTAGCAAGGCGTATACCATCTCTTCCTTGCCTGGGTTGTTGACGTGTCGGAGCCAGACGGGGACAATCAGACTGTGTAATGACATTACGTTTTGGTCTTTCGTTTGAAGAATGCCAACACGATTCGACACGAAGTTCCCTTCAAACCTTTTAGGTTGCTGCGAGTCAGAGCTTGATCTATAAGCGTAGTCATGGAGACATGAAGGGTGTGGTTTCTCGCAGACCTCACATGTTTTCCTTGCTCTGCACTGGCGACTTCTGTGGCCTTGTCGTAAACCATAACGAGCCACAACTCCTTAGTTACCAGCCAAAGGCAGAAAATTTTGCCGGCATACCTTAGATTCCTTTCGACACCACAGATGACCACAACTAATATGATACCTTCCCTAAGTACATGGCGACAAGTGATTGATTGTTTATTGAATGTGGTATATACAAACAATGACTCTAAAGTCATTTTTATTCGTCCATAAAAAAACATAATAAAAAGAAAATTGTAAATTTCGGCCGTATTATTACATCTGAGAATAAACTGATTCCCAGCTCAATAGAGATGCAGTTTGGTTTGACATGATTGTTAGACTGATTTATCAGTATAAACTGATTCCCAGCTCAGTAGAGATACAGTTTGGTTTGACATGATTGTTAGACTGATTTATCAGTATAAACTGATTCCCAGCTCAGTATAGAGATACGGTTTGGTTTGACATGATTATTAGGCTGATTTATCAGTATAAACTGATTCCCAGCTCAGTATAGAGATACAGTTTGGTTTGACATGATTATTAGGCTGATTTATCAGTATAAACTGATTCCCAGCTCAGTAGAGATATACAGCGGTTTGGTTTGACATGATTATTAGGCTGATTTATCAGTATAAACTGATTCCCAGTTCAGTAGAGATATACAGCGGTTTGGTTTGACATGATTATTAGGCTGATTTATCAGTATAAACTGATTCCCAGTTCAGTAGAGATGCAGTTTGGTTTGACATGATTGTTAGACTGATTTATCAGTGAGTATAAACTGATTCCCAGTTTAGTAGAGATGCAGTTTGGTGTTACATGATTGTTAGACTGATTTATCAGTATAAACTGATTCCCAGTTCAGTAGAGATGCAGTTTGGTGTTACATGATTGTTAGACTGATTTATCAGTCCAAACTGATTCCCAGCTCAGTAGAGATGCAGCTTGGCAGTGTTACATGATTGTTAGATTTATCAGTATAAACTGATTCCCAGTTCAGTTAAGAGATGCAGTTTTATTTGATGTTAGCATTGTAGGTTACAGTGCAATCCCTGTGACTGTGTCAAGGCCGATCGGGAATTGAAAGAAAATATTGCGGGAAAGCGTGATCGGATGCATGCACAGATCATCAAATAAACTTACCTTGTCCTTCGGAAGGCAAGTTAGATTTTACATGGATTGCCATATATTTTAACATTCATCAGGGATCCTAAATATCTGGAACTTAAAATACGTATACAGTAGTCCTAAATGATTCCACGTACTTTTGTTGGATAGGCATCTATATTTCTGAAAGAACTCCCTTGCTTTCGATAATCGCTACATTTTGGCGCGGGATAGATGGCGACGATTCTTTATTATTATTAAGATCGCCGAACGAGTTAGCTACACGGACATGTGATTCTGGAGCTCTTGGTCGTTAACACATGATCGAGGTTTTAGGGTTTCTGCGTAAGAATCTTAGCCAGGCTGACAATAGCTCGGACACATGTAAACCTCTTCTTCTCGCTCGCCTCCATCAAACACTCGATGATCTATTTGCGCGCCATTTACATCATGCAAGCGAAATTGTCTTGATCAGTCGCAGAGGAAAACAGACAGCAAACGTACGTAGATCTTTGGAATATTTAGTTGATTGCCCACAAATTCTTCTGTTCAGTTCCTACCAGCCTTTGTTCGAATCATACCCTGTTTAGTGACGGTCGCATCGATCTACACGGCCTCAGTTACTTTATTTACAACTTCAAAATCGCTCTCGCTTGTCAAAACTCATTTGATGAGAGTACACAGAAAATGTATTGCTACGGAAATAAGGCAAACAACTTAATTGGTCTTTGAAAGACACTGTTGACATATAGTAATTCGATCATAGCAACCGTACTACCCCATCGTGACCATTAGAACTTGGCTCTGGCTCGTTATGCCCCCAACAGAGGCCTTTCGAGCGTGCTATTTCTTTACGTTCATTTAGCTGTAGGCTCAAGAAGTCCTTGCAGGTGTCGATGCTGTGGCCTCCGTTGCACATCGGACACACGTCCTTTCTTGATTCACTTGCTGTTTGTCTTGTGTTATCATTGTCTGCAGCGGCTCGTACTGAAGTCGCGAAACTACTAACGGGTGCATCTCTTCTGAAGGGCCTTGTAGCTAGTGTTGTTCTTTTCTCGTCTTCTTTAGGCTTGAGAGCGCGCAGTGACGTAATTGGATTACAAGCGATTCTAGCTTCTGTCTTGAGAAACCCACAAAACTCTGTGAAGGGCGGATAGGCGTGGTCTTCCTTACTTAGCCATCTATCGACGACTCGGCTCCATCTTGTCACAACAAAGCTTGGCAATTTCTGGAGCATTCTTTGGTTTTCGTCAGGATCGTCTAAAACCTTTAGATATTTGATTTCCGTCGTCGCTGCTCTGCAGGTTTCCAGGAAGTCTGCGAACTTCCGAAGGCTGGGACCGTCACTAGCTGAAATCCTCGGCCATTCGTTTATCTTCTTCCTGTATGCGTCTGAGATAAGGAAGGGATTTCCAAATCGTTCGCGTAGTTGGGTATTAGCCTTTTGGTAGGCGTCTTCTGTAGTGAGTGGCAATATACCTTCTATCACTTCCCTTGCCTCGCCCTTCGTATACCGTCCCAGATAGTACAGTCTCTCGGAGGGTATTGTTGTTCGGCTTTCGATCAACGTTTCAAAGGACTTAATCCAAAGAGGAAATCGAAGAAGATTTCCGTCGAAGCTCTCTGGTTCCGGTCTTGGAAGGTGGTCTCGTTGTTGTCTTTGTGACAGGAGGTAGGCCAAACGCGAAATTGCTTCGCTGCCGCTTGAAGTACACGGAGTAATTTCTGGGGATTTTTCTGCTCCTTCTGCTGTCACTGATGGTTCATCTAGATCTGATAGGCTGGACCTGGATGAAGCGCAGCTCTTCTCTTCGTCAGATTGGGAAGATGTTGCAGAGACTAACTGAGACTCGAGGTAATTTTCGAGAAGGTCATTTTCACCGCGGCAATTAAAGGAGGCTGATGAATCGTTTTCTTTCTTTACTAATTCAAGAGCTTTGAGCTTTGTCTGTGTTTTGACTAGTTTTTTAATTAATTTTAGTCGCTCGTTTTCCATTTGTTTTTGTGCAATCGTTTCTTTCTGGCTTTGCACGTCAGGATGTTGTTCGTTTTCGCCCTTTACGATCTTCTTTGATAGGGAAGATCGAGCAGAGCGGGAGGTAGATACCGAGCGACAGGATTGTGATTCGATTTCAATGGAGAGCAAATCCGCGATCCTACTGTTGACAGCTTTGAAGGCCTCGACGTTTATCGCGATCCCAGCAATCGTATTCTTCTTCGGCTCGTTTTTTACCTTCGTTATTTTCTAGACATTCTTCTAGTCGTTCTTGTCGCGCTGTCAGTTCGTTAAAGAGTGTTTCTAACTCGTTTCGTTCTGTACGTAACAGCGTGACATCTTCACTGTCGACAAGCAATGCGGACAGTCGATTTAATTGTCTTCTCCATTTCTTATATAGGGTTTTCCTAGCTTCTATAGCGAGCGATGCGTTATATTCCCTCCCCTTTTCGGTTAGGGTCCTCGTTCTAGTCTCTTTTATTTCGTTTGTTTCGATGTTTTCGTGATCGCTATTGTCATGGGGCTCTTTAATATCTGTCATCGTATGTCACGGAGGGGAGCTTTACTGTAACGGCTGAGGTCAAGTTGTGCCTCGGGTGGGCCGTGTTCCAGTTAGAATAAGTGACCACTGAGATTCATCGTTTTGTTATCGTTTATTGAATCACGTAAAGCTATAATAAATCAAAATGATTTGCTAATTACTAAAGAGATACGATATTCGTTTGCTACATTCGTTCTATACTTCTATATTATTACATAACATGAATCACGTGCATTCCAGCACTGCGTTGGGTGTACAAACAATGTTACCAAGTACAAGAAATATAACTAAATCGTTAACAATACAACAGTAATACAAAGGAAATAACATATAAACTACTTAAGAATCGCTTACAAATGATTATGATTTACGTGATTCAATAAACGATAACAAAACGATGAATCTCAGTGGTCACTTATTCTAACTGGAACACGGCCCACCCGAGGCACAACTTGACCTCAGCCGTTACAGTATAAATATGCTGTGTTGGCGTTCCCTTGTGTGGCCTTGTGTTTTCAGTAAGAACAACTGTAAGAAAGTACAAAATTACGTTAAACACTTTCTGATGAGATAGTCAAAATGTTTAAATAGAGATGAAGTACTATCTGTCAGTTGAGAGAGGTTCCTTGTTGAAGTGTGATTTCGATCACTGACAAAACTACACAAGTCAAATAGCTCAGTCATAATTTATGAAAACTGATTTTCTGAGGATTATTAAGCAGCCCTTCTGCCCTAGTATAGGCAAGTGCTTTTATTAGAGAACAGTTAGAGCAAATACTACGTAAAAACCTTGACAAAAATACTTTTAGTCAAGTTCTTTTCAGCAAAACTTTCTTGTGTCGAGCCCAACATACAACTGTCTCCACCATTCAAAATGAAAATGGACTACTTTAAAACCGTCCAATTTCTTCTAAAGTTACTTATAGTTATCATGAATTGTGGACTCCTCAACTTACCATGAATAAGGAATAGAATCCAAACATTTACACCGAAAAAATAATGTTTTGTTTCTTTAACTTCTCCGCCAATTTTCAAAACTTCAGCGACTTCATCCTGGGTACCCCCCACGGGCCTGTAGCGTGCGACGACTTCGGCTCTTAGGCTCACGGAAAAGTGCACCACTGAACTGCGCCGCACATCAGGCCATGATACGCCATCAGTTTCACACCTTGTTTCAATATACACATTGCTGCGGGCGCGTCCCGCAGGACGTACACAGGGATCCCAACATTATACCTTACTCAACACAGTATATGATACGTATTGCGCACGCGCGCTGTACCACAGGAAACCCATCAAATAAAGACGCGCGCATACAAATATATTTTTATTTCTTATTAGTAGCCTCAAAAACAATGGTTGGGCTGCCTGTGGTTTGGTTTGATCCAAAATTCTGAAGAAAACAAACCAAGCGCAAGCTCGATGGCGTAACTGGCGTCAGTATCGCGCGCACTTCACTCGCTAAAATGTTATTTAAAAACACAGAATCCTCAACTTTCTTGCCCTTTTTCTCACCATTCTATATAATAAAGCAAATAGAACAGCTTTTTCCGTGCTCCGTTCAGTAATACAGTACTCAGGAAGTGCCGAGAGCACTCAAGAAGTGTGGAGAGCACTCGCCTACGGCTCGTGCTCTCCCTACACTCCTTTCGTGCTCTCGTCACTTCTTTCGTGCTGTATTACTGAACGGAGCACGGAAAAAGCTGTTCTCGGCATTTGTTAAATAGAGGAGTTTTAGCCGGGCACGATCAATTCCCCTAAATAATTAAAGTTAATATATACCGGCTAATACCACACAAGTGAACAGTGCTTTTCATGCGCTGTGATTGGTTAATCAAACTAGGGATATCCTTGGCCATTTACCTCCGAGCAAAACAAGATGGCGTCGCCTTTCGCGAGCGTGTCTTTTTCTTCTTGGAAATAAATCATATATATATGGCTAGCAATTCACTTGTGTGTAATAATAATAATAATAATAAGTGAAGTTTATAGAACGAGAGACCGTGTTTTATCGGCATATAAAGTACGGCTCGGATCTTTATGAAGAAATAGAAAACAATTAGCGCGTGTGCTATGTGCAGATTTATAGCATGCAGGGACTGATCAGAACACGAGAGAAGTGTTAGGAGAAGCACGATGCGTAGCGGAGTGCTTCTCAACATTTCTCGAGTGTTCTGATCAGTCCCCAAGTGCTATAAATCTGCACATAGCACAGCGGACAAGTTTTCTATTTCTTTTACAAAATACAATTATATATGAACTTAAGGCAAGTTTTCAATTTTGTTTCGTTACAAAAATATTTGAATATCTGCGCGCGCGTGCTGTGTGCTCTCATAGAGCACGCTAAATACGCATCCTTTGGCCAATCAGAGCGTGCGCTATATCACAGTTATTTTATAATGGCCGATAAAACACGGGTTCGAGCTTTATAAATGACTTCTAAAACTCCATCCCAATTTACCTTGATTTATAACACTAAATATAACACTAGCTGTTACACGAATTCTAAGCAAATAATACAAGAACATTACAAAACTTGTAAAGGTACTTGTGACATCACTGTCATGCGCAGGATACACCTCAACTCATCCCACATTGGAAAGAGGTTTTGTAATTCGTAAGTAGGAAGCCGTAATGATATTTGTAACTTGCTGTCGGTGCTATGCAAAGGTCAATGTGTAGTATCGGTGATAGGTTTTTGAGATCCTACTTGAGTGGTGGCACAATAAAGACTAAGATTTTTCGGCTTGGCCGAACTAATCTTTAAAAGAGAAGATGCAGCCTTCTAAAATATTTCTAGGAAACGTAGAAAGGAGACGTTGTTCGGTCAGGCTCGCTTTGGAACACGACGTAACTGGTAAGGTCACACCATCAGATGTGGTAAAGTTTCTACATAGAGAAGGAGAATGTGAAGAGGGAGCTATCAAATGCGTACAGACGGACAAGGACGGATCAGTGATTGTGACTTTCGAAAGTCCAGGTTACGTGGAACAGATACTGAAGTTCGGGACGATAACGATCAATGGATTCCCTGTGGTAGTAACAAGTGTCGATGCGCGGAGGAAATACGTGAAAGTTTACTACTTGCCATATGAGGTGCACAATAGAGATCTTGTTGGAGAATTGTCAAAATACGGCCATGTGTACAATGTACGCAGGGATACGATGGTTAACTACCCCGAGATCGAGACAGGAGTAAGGACGGTAACGATGGCGTTGGATGACCATATACCAAGTTTCTTGAATGTGGTGGGATTTCAAGCTAAAGTATTCTACAGGGGACAAATACAAACGTGTCGAAAATGTGGGGCAGCAGACCACTTTGTAAGAGACTGTCCGGATAAAGAATGTTTTAGATGTAGACAACCGGGACACGTTTCAAAGGACTGTACAGAAGAAGCTAGATGCTCGCGCTGCGGGAAAGAAGGACACACAGGCTGGTCATGTCAAGCCGCGCATATCTATCCAAAACCAAGGTCGGTCTTGTCGGAGTTTCCATCGCTGGGAGAAGCTGTTTCGAACACTGAAGGATCTGGAAGAGCTTTCGCGACGCCGACGTTCACATTTGCCCCACCAAGTGAAATAAAGATCACACAGGAATTATTTACACAGGATAAAACACAAGACAGTACGCTAAAAGACGATAGCACGAAGGACATTACACAAGACAGCGTGGCGAATGAACAGAACAGTACGGGAAAGGAAGAGGCAACGGTCAATAGTATAGAAGAGGAGGAGTCATGCAATGGTTGAAGATGAGGATACGGACAAAACGAAGGACAAAGTTGTGGAGACGTCGTCTGTAGAATCATCAATCGAGATTCAGAGTCCGAAATGGAAGAAAGTGTAGAGACAGCGAAGAGGCCGGCCTCACCAACAACGAGGCAGAGAGCAAAGCTACGGAAAGAAATGGAAGACATTGAAGCAATTGTGAGTCAAAGACAGTAATTTAATGTTGGTTTTTGCAAGTAACTTGTAAGTAGAATCTATAGTTTTTTTGAAGTTCACATTAGCTTCGTATTTATTTAGTAAGTTTCTGTATCTTGAATATGTAAGGAGTGTAGTATGTAAATGTCTTTGTTATTTTTCATGGCTTGTTTAAACGTATTGTCTTGTAACGTTCGGGGAGTGTCAACTGTAGTGAGACGTGATGTAGTTGGTCCAGTATTGTCTTGTAACGTTCGGGGAGTGTCAACTGTAGTGAGACGTGATGTACATCGCGTAAAATTGGATGTCACATCCGGGATTTTTCGTACATTAGCATAAGTCACCAGTCTCTCCTTTCACCGTAAGAGCTCGCGGCCAATAAAAAATACAAGAACTTTGAACTCGTCTTTACTTTTGATAAATAAAATAAATGTAAACATGCTCCAAGAGAAAAAGTCTATCACGGGAAATAAAAGGCAAACAACTACTGAAAAACCGCTTACCATTTTTATTCTCCTGCTGCCGGTTGATCATGCGATTTTTTTACAGTAGAATCGAGGAAGAATGGCGTATTTCAGTATGAAATGTCACAAGGTAAGATGAAATATCTGTCATTGTGCTTCGCGAGTGATCAGAAGGAAAAAGTCTATCATGGGTTTCTCTTAACCTTGTATAGCTTTGTTTAATCCCCATATTTGACTTTTGGTAGGATAAATGTAACAAGCGATTTTCCAAAGGTTTAGTTCAATCAATCGCTGATCAGTCGCCAAGCAAGAAGGTAGCGAAACACGCCAAACTGTCCACGTTTCTCGATGTTGTAGAGCTATTTTTCTTCGGCCATTTTTAAAATTTGGTAGCCAAGCCTCTATTCCACAGGGAAACCAAGTATTCAGGTCCTAGACTCCCTTAGATGATCGATTAAATTTGACTGAAAAAGACTGAGAATCCAGGAGGATTGGCCGAGTGGGGATTGGGCGCTAATTTAAATTTTTCTCGCGGAAACTTGCGAATAATGCCTCGGAAAAATATTTAAACACGTTTTTTTGGAGAGAAAAATACAGAATTGTTTTTCTTAATGTTTTTAGGTTATTGAAATGTTTAATTTTTGTCATTTAGCCAAAAACGTGGTCATGACCTGATTTCTTGGGCAATTTTACGCGATGAGTTGGTCCAGTATTGTCTTGTAACGTTCGGGGAGTGTCAACTGTAGTGAGACGTGATATAGTTGGTCCAGTATTGTCTTGTAACGTTCGGGGAGTGTCAACTGTAGTGAGACGTGATGTAGTTGGTCCAGTATTGTCTTGTAACGTTCGGGGAGTGTCAACTGTAGTGAGACGTGATATAGTTGGTCCAGTATTGTCTTGTAACGTTTGGGGAGTGTCAACTGTAGTGAGACGTGATGTAGTTGGTACAGTATTGTCTTGTCAGTAACGTTTGGGGAGTGTCAACTGTAATGAGACGTGATATAGTTGGTCCAGTATTGTCTTGTAACGTTTGGAGAGTGTCAACTGTAGTGAGACGTGATGTAGTTGGTCCAGTATTGTCTTGTAACGTTTGGGGAGTGTCAACTGTAGTGAGACGTGATATAGTTGGTCCAGTATTGTCTTGTAACGTTTGGGGAGTGTCAACTGTAGTGAGACGTGATGTACTTGGTCCAGTATTGTCTTGTCAGTAACGTTTGGGGAGTGTCAACTGTAGTGAGACGTGATATAGTTGGTCCAGTATTGTCTTGTAACGTTTGGGGAGTGTCAACTGTAGTGAGACGTGATGTAGTTGGTCCAGTATTGTCTTGTAACGTTTGGGGAGTGTCAACTGTAGTGAGACGTGATATAGTTGGTCCAGTATTGTCTTGTAACGTTCGGGGAGTGTCAACTGTAGTGAGACGTGATATAGTTGGTCCAGTATTGTTTTGTAACGTTTGGGGAGTGTCAACTGTAGTGAGACGTGATATAGTTGGTCCAGTATTGTCTTGTAACGTTTGGGGGGTGTCAACTGTAGTGAGACGTGATATAGTTGGTCCAGTATTGTCTTGTAACGTTTGGGGGGTGTCAACTGTAGTGAGACGTGATGTAGTTGGTCCAGTATTGTCTTGTAACGTTTGGGGGTGTCAACTGTAGTGAGACGTGATATAGTTGGTCCAGTATTGTTTTGTAACGTTTGGGGAGTGTCAACTGTAGTGAGACGTGATATAGTTGGTCCAGTATTGTCTTGTAACGTTTGGGGGGTGTCAACTGTAGTGAGACGTGATATAGTTGGTCCAGTATTGTCTTGTAACGTTTGGGGAGTGTCAACTGTAGTGAGACGTGATATAGTTGGTCCAGTATTGTCTTGTAACGTTTGGGGAGTGTCAACTGTAGTGAGACGTGATATAGTTGGTCCAGTATTGTCTAAGTGGAATGTTGTGTTTGTACAAGAGTCTTTTATATGTAATCAAAGGAAAGCGTTTTGGAAAGGCATGTGGGAATTGCAAGTTTTGTAAAGAGTTCGAGGGATTTTGTTGAGCGATGATAAGTAAATGTTCTGGATGTTCGTAGGGATACTGAGGGGATTAAGTCTTTTAGTTAATGGGGTAATGTCAACGTTATTCGTTTGTGTGTGTTTACTCAGATAGTTAGTGGGTCTCAAACATTTCAAAATGGCGGCTTTGAAAGCAAGAGGGGTGGTCTATTTCTTTTCCTTTTTGTGATTATTCACTGAAACTTTGATAAATGTGATAAAGTCGAAACCTTAACCTTTGTATATAGTTGTTTCTATGGAAACATGTAATCTGACCTTTGACCTTCAATATCAAAATTTTACATAAAAGTCTCCTGGAGGACAATAAAATGGAAAGGGTGGATATTTCTATGTGAATAAATCAGAGTTAGTGTGTTCTCTCGGTGGGGTAAAGAGTTCGGTACACATGAAATTTGTACTCTTTATTTTCTTTTTGTTGAGCGATCGTAAACTAAGGCATATAGTCTAAAATGTTCTGGATGTTTTCGTAGGCCTTGATACTGAGGGTATGAGGGTTACCATATTAATAAAAATTAACAAAGCGTTAATCTTAATGATGTGTCCTTAACTGTAGTCTCTACAGTAAAACGTTATTACAGCCGTTCTAAGCTTTTCTGGGCGTGGTCGTCTTGGACCCGTTTAATGCCCCTGATGCGCCGGTGGATGTTCGTGATCGTAAGATATTTTTTCAAGAGCTGTATCATTATGTTTTTCCGAATTCGTATTGTGTAATGGGAGGTGACTTTAATTGTGTGTTGGATGATAGGGATACGACGGCGAGCACGGGTGCAAATAAGGTTGGAGGCGAAGAGTTGAATAAGTTTTTTGAGGGATTGTAATTTGAGTGATGCTTGGGTGGATTAGGTGTGTTTGATCATGATGGTGTTGCATGTGTTGTCGTTAAATCGTAGTGTGGGTTGTAAAAGCAAAGGTTTGTGGAAATTTAATAATGAATTGTTGAAGGATAGTACTTTTGTGAATAGTCTGAGAAAATGGATGAATGAGTTTTTGAGACGATATAGGGACGAGAGAGTGAGTGTATTGTGGGTTAGATTCAAAAAGGGGATCAAGAAATTTGTCATTAGATATTCGGTCGCTAAAGCAAGAGAGAGAAGAAGAATGCGTGATACGCTTACTAAAGAAATAATTAGGTTGAAGCGTAGTCTAGCTCTAGGGGAAGATGTGGGTGGGCGAATTAGTATTTTGAATGGTGAGTTAAGAGCGTTAGTGGAGAGAGAGAGTGAAGGTGTGAAGGTAAGGAGTCGAGCGAAATGGATTGAAGAGGAGGAGAGACCTACCCGGTTTTTCTTCAATTTGTGTGGGGGGGGGGGGGGGGGGGCATGGGCAGGGGAATTTTATTGACATTTTGAAAGATGGGAATGGAACGGAGTGGAGTGAAGAGGGAGAGAAAAGAAAAGTGATTGAATTGTTCTACAGGGAGTTATTTAAGTTAGAAGATGTGGATGTAGATGTACAAGATGTTTTGTTGAGTAAATTGTCATCAGTGTTGTCTGATGAGTCGCGTAAGATTTGTGACGGGTTATTAAGAGTAGAAGAATTAGAGTATGCAATGAAGGGTATGGCGAATGGGAAAACTCCGGGAGATGATGGGTTATCTTTAGAATTTTACAAGTGTTTTAGCGAGGCATTACTACCAGTAGTGTGTAAGCTGGCAAATGAGTGTTTTGAAGTGGAGAGATTTCCTGAAGAGTGTGTGCGTAGTGTGGTGAGATTAGCGTTTAAGAAGTGAGATCGGAAAGATCTAAAGAATTGGAGGCCGATCTCTCTTCTTAATTTGGATTACAAGATTGTCTCCAAGGCACTAAGTAGTCGATTGAGAAGTGTGATGTCAGAGATTGTGTGTGAAGACCAGACGTGTGGAGTGATGGGGAGGTCTATTTTTGATAATTTAAATATAATGCGGGATGTACTTGACCATATAGATTATACGGGAGAGGGTGGGGTTATTTTGACATTAGACCAGGAGAAGGCGTTTAATTTGATAGGGTGGATAGGGCATTTTTGAATAGTGCTCTAGGAAGGTACGTTTGGTTTTGGGGAGGATTTTAGAAAGTGGATGAGTGTGTTATGTAGTGTTTACAACATGAGCGGCCGTGTTGTATAAGATTTACAATCACGAGCCGAAGGCGAGTGATTGTAGATCTTATACAACACGGACGCGAATGTTGTAAACTACTTATGAAATGAATTAATAATTGGAAATCCTTTGGGATATTCTGAATCAATCAATCAATCAATCAAAGTTTGAAGTAATTGAAGTAACGGAATGCACTCTTTAAAACAATCAGTTGATTTGGGGTTCTGGTTGATACAATACGAAAATACGCCTACTTTGCAGTACTTTTATTTTTATGGTAATGTTGGAGTTGGATTGGATGTTTTACGCTTGGTTATCCGGTGCATTTCGTCTTCAACCAGAGACATGGAAGGTGCTGCTAGGTTTAGGAAACCGTTGACCGAGGATGAAGAGCGCCTTTTGGTTGAGAGTACCATTCCGAAGAATACCCGAAATAGTACGAGATGGTCCGTAAAGCTATTTGAAGATTGGCAAAGAAGCAGAGAAGATATTACTCCCAGGAATTTCGTTTCAAGTTCAATCGTCTTGGATATGTCTAAAATTCACGACCTGTCTACACCATTACATTGTATGAATGCTGAGACATTAAACCTGTGGCTATGTCGATTTGTGGAAGAAGTTTGCAACGGGAAAGGAGAGAGATATCCACCGCGAACTTTGTATGTTATCGTTTGCGGTCTGAAGCGCTATTTAAGCGACAAAAATGGTTTGGATCCATTCAGTAAACACGATGAAAGGTGAGCGAATTAAATAATTCGTTATGTGTTGAAAAATATATTGCCGACAGACTCAAATATTACGACCGGCTATTACTTTTAAAACTATGATTTTTTTAAATATGTTTTCCTGGTTTTGTTTGTAAAGGTCCACTGCTGTTTCGCAAGGTGATCGATGGCGAAATGAGGGACGCGACAAAGAAGGGAATTGATCTGAAATGCAAAAAGGATATTCGAGATGAAATAACTATGGAGGAAGAGGAACTCTTTTGGCGAAAGGGACTATTGGGACATGACACAGCTGAGTGTCTTTTAAACACAATCTATTTTTACAATGGCAAGCTTTTCGGCTTAAGATCGAATGAGCATAGGCTTCTTAGGGTTTCTAAGTATCATTTTGAAAGACAACTTCATCGTTTTTGATGAAAGCGTGTCAAAAACGTTCCACGGAGGCCTCAAAGATTTGAAAAAGAGTTCAAGGTTTATTAAGCACAAGTGTCATGAAATAGGCGAAACGCATTCTCGTTGTTTGCAAAGTTTGTATAGGTTATATCTGAACAAAATTTCTGTATGCGCTAAGGAAAATCCTGAAGCCTTTTATTTCAGGCCTCAACGAAGTGCCTCCTTTGATTATGAAAAGAGTGCAATCGGAGTAAACATTTTGAATAAGATATTAGCAGATAAGTTATGTGGGAGGGCAGGCTTAAAGAGGAAGACCTCGCACTGTTTGCGCATAACGTGTGCCACTCGACTTTTTCAGAATTCAGTAGAGGAGAAACAAATCAGGGAGCGCACAGGTCACACATCAGATTCTTTATTTCGCTATGAAAAACCGAGTAATGAGCAAATAACGTTTGTTAGCAATGCATTAGCACCACCCTGCTCCTCTGCATTTAATGATAGTTTGGTTGAGAAAAAGGAAATGCAAAGCACTGTAAAAGAAGACGATTCCTTTAATGATTTTGATTTCGATGTATCAGATGATTTATTAGGCATGTTAGCCATTCCAGAATTTAGCTATGATAGAAGTGCAGCCGAAACCAGTACCTGTACTACAACTACCAGTTCTACTATTGCACCAGTATTTAATAATTGTGTATTTAATTCTTGCGATAACTTTTGGATGGGCAAATAACTCAGTGGATTGTTGTTAAAACATTTTGAGATTTGGGAAATTAAATGAATTTAATTAGTTGTTGTACGTTGTTACTTTTTTTAACTGTATCGATATATGTAGTGTTTATTAACATGAATGTCATTAATGCAGTGAACATACTAATTAGTTACAACCACTAGTGGATGTATACTGTTCTGATACATCCACTAGTGGTTGTAACTAATTCTCATTCTCATTGTGTTAATTCATTCATAACCCCAGTTTTCCCTGACGACTCTTCAAGCCCTCTCCGTGCTTTCAGTTTGTATGGAGTTTACAGGGGTTTCATGTGACCTGATTTCTGAAATGGGATTGGCTGAAATGCTTATGAATTATTAATGAATTTTATAAATGTGGGAGCGACGACTAATGTAATTTGTAATGGTGAGTTAACAGAAAGCATAGTGTTGGAGAAAGGGATTAGGCAAGGTTGTTCGTTATCTCCTATGTTGTATGTGTTGATGGCAGAGGTGCTAGCGTGTAGCGTCCGTGTGGAAAAGGGTATATGTGGTTTTCTTGTGCCAGGGTCGGGTGGTCAGCATACTAATATATCACAGTATGCTGACGACACAACTGCGGTTTTGTGTGACGTTGTATCTGTCGGTAAGTACTTAGAGGTGGTGGACTTTTTTGGACGAGGGACTGGGGCGAGATTAAAGAGGAAAATCTGAGGCAATGTGGATTGGGTCATGGATAGGTAGACAGGACAAGCCGTATGGTTTGAAGTGGGTAGTTAGGATGAAGGTGTTAGGGGTGTGGTTTGGAGATAATGTAGAGGATGAGAATTGGGTAGCGAAATGTGAAAAGTTAAAGAAGGTTTTAGATATGTGGAAGGGTAGGGGTTTGTCGTTGAGAGGTAAGGTGGTGATTGTCAAAGTACTGGGGCTGTCAAAGTTGGATTATGTTGCAAGAATGTTAATTGTGCCGAGTTGGGTTGTAACCAAGGTGAATTCGTTAGTGTTTAGTTTTGTGTGGAATGGGAAAGTCGAGCTAATTAAGAGAGAAACGTCTTTGTTACCGTCGGTGGCTGTCTGGAGGCCTGGAAATAGTGGATTTTGGCGTTCGTGTTCGTGCATTGCACATCGCGAATGTAGTTGGATCGTTGAATAGATTGTCTGGTAAGATGTCGTGTTATACTTACGTTATTTTTTGGGTGTTCGGTTATCTACGTTACGTGATGATTGGATGTGTCTGTGTGATAATTCTAAACCGTGTGCGGTGTCTCTGTCCAAGTATTATAAAGCTGTGTATGAAGAAGTTCGTCTATGTTCCGTTCAATGTTGTGCAGTTGTTAGTAAGATGTACACTTTTTTGGTAAATAGTAAGCTGTTGCAGCCTAGATGTTTGCGTTATTGGAATGATGTATGTGATAAAACTGAACGGAAGGGAGTTTGGGGAGGTTTTAGTAATTCGTTGTCGGAGAATATTGTGAGTGAAGTTAGATGGCGTATTGTACACAGGGTGACGAAGGTTCGTGACAGTCTTGTTAGGTGGGGTTATAATGTTACGTCTGATCGTTGTGCAGTGTGTGGGAAGCGTGAAACTATGCTCAGCGGTCTCTCACAGCGTATATAAGGGCTGAGTAACCATGCCCCATCGTCACTCGATAGTAAGCGTTGAGCAGCGAACAGTGTCGTCTTCACAAAGGTCTACATTTAATGCTCCTACCAGTGTATGGCTTCCCAACGTCCTGCTCCATAATTTCATCAAGCGCGCAACCCTTCTGAACTTCAAGTCGGCGATGTTCGTGGTTCTTTCTCTTCTCTACTTTCAACGGTTCCCACTGCTTTCCCCGCCAGCTCAAGACGCTGGCCTCATGGCAAGCTTCTTCACATTCCCTCGTCCAGGCTCTGAAGGTTCTAATGGTGTGGTGTTCATTCTATTAGGGAATACTTGGACTTGTAGGTAAACGGTTTGGTTCTTATATAGGTTTTATTTGCTTCAGAGTTGTTTACCGTTCTTGGTTTGTTCGTACACGTGGCCGTTGTGTTGTGGCCATGTCATTATTCCTGGTGGCTTCCGCTCACTTCTTTCTATTCCCCTCACGCGGGTTGCCTAGTTATTTTACTCGTATATTTCTGCTTTTTTGTCTCGGGTCTCTCTAACATAGCGGTTATATTTCCAGGTTATTTTTCTTTGCTTTAGTTTTGGCTGCTTTGCATTTGCATATGTGTTCTCGTCGCCTTTTCATTCCACGTGTTACGCTCGCTTTCACATGCCTTCATAATTAGCTCCCATTGTGTTTCTTTACTCACTTGCATTAAGGAATGTTTATCATGCGTTTTCGATATTGTAGTCATAAACTTTGCTGTTTACTACTTTGGTTTTGTTCTATATTTTCATTTCTTTTAGGCTCAGTTGATCCGCCCGTGTAGCTCAGTGGTCTACTCCAGATTATCGCGGTGTGTCAACACATGTTAAACTGGTCGGGAAATTCCAGATTGTCGCGGTGAGTCCGCATGTTAAACTGGTCGGGAAATTCCAGAGTGTCGCAGCGAGTCTGCATGTTAACTGGTCGGGAAATTCCAGATTGTCGCAGTGAGTCTGCATGTTAACTGGTCGGGAAATTCCAGATTGTCGCAGTAAGTCTGCATGTTAACTGGTCGGGAAAATTCCAGATTGTCGCAGCGAGTCTGCATGTTAACTGGTCGGGAAATTCCAGATTGTCGCAGTGAGTTTGCATGTTAACTGGTCGAGAAATTCCAGATTGTCGCAGCGAGTCTGCATGTTAACTGGTCGGGAAATTCCAGAGTGTCGCAGCGAGTCTGCATGTTAACTGGTCGGGAAATTCCAGATTGTCGCAGTGAGTCTGCATGCATGTTAACTGGTCGGGAAATTCCAGATTGTCGCAGTGAGTCTGCATATGTCATGCTACTGGTCGGTAAATTCCAGATTGTCGCAGTTGGTCCGCCTGTTTGCTGGTCGGTAAATTCCAGAGTGTCGCGGTTGGTCCGCCTGTTTACTGGTCGGTAAATTCCAAGATTGTCGCGGTGAGTCCGCATCTGTCATGCGACTGGCCGGTAAATTCCAGATTGTCGCGGTGAGTCCGCATATTTGCTGGTCGGTAAATTCCAGATTGTCGCGGTGAGTCCGCATATTTGCTGGTCGGTAAATTCCAGATTGTCGAGGTTGGTCCGCCTGTTTACTGGTCGTTTCCAGTAATGGTTGCGGTCGTTCCGCGTGTTTGCTGTCGTTCTTGATCATTCCGCCTGTTTCCTGCCCATACCAGGTACTGTTGCGGTCGTTCCGCCGCTTTACTCGTTTGTCCAGACTGATGCGATTGTCTCGCCCGTTTACTGGTCGTTTCATGTCTGTTATTTCATATGTCGCTGTCTTATGTGGATGGGCCGGTTTACGTTGTTTATGCCTTTAACAGGGGCCCTTGGAGCGCGAATTTAAGGACAATATTCATTGTAGCTCCTCTGCTCGAGGCTTTATGTCATTATTGGCCGGAGAGCCTTTGTTAGTCATTAAAGTTTGTTTGCCATGAAATGTTGGGTTGCCACAGTGATTTAAGCATGTTTTATTTATTTATATTTATCTCTTTCCCTCCTCCACCACCCTGGGTGTAACAGTGCTTGCAGGG
>JAUJYZ010000905.1:0-166884 GCA_033675265.1 Actinostola sp. cb2023 | reverse complement strand
TTGATCCTTTGAAGGTTACTGTCCGAACCCTCGTGGGTCACCTGGGAAGGGCCTACTCCCACTTTATCCCAGGGGATAACAGAATATAATTGATCATGCTATTCGTGTTGAAGCAAACTCAACGTCTGTGCTTTCTTTAGGTTTGAGTGTTGGGTCTCTTGGGCGGCCAGTTCTTTCGATCGGTTGAGTCTCCTTTGTTGTCGGCTACCAATTTCCCCATAACTTAGCCATTATAGAGCGGGGAAGACCGCTGAGAATAGGATACTATGCTCAGCGGTCTCTCACAGCGTATATAAGGGCTGAGCAACCATGCCCCATCGTCACTCGATAGTAAGCGTTGGTCCCGATACAGCGCAAGGGTTTCACACTTGTATTGATTACATCTTGTGGTCTTCTCAGCTCGCCCCCGGTGGTCGTGTTTGCTATCGTTCGGTTGGTATTTTTTATTTATTTTTGGTCCCACCCTCCCGTACCCTCTTATTTTCGTATCATCTTCCTTGATAGCAATCCGGCTACCAATTTCCCCATAACTTAGCCATTATAGAGCGGGGAAGACCGCTGAGAATAGGATACTATTTGCCTGGGTCCGCAGCGAACCTACCATATAACCTGTTGTATGCCTGTCTTACTCGTAATTTAAAAGGTAAATAATTTGCATTCGGTTGAACGCAGTGAATTAGAATGTAAATGTATTTTCCGTTGGTATGTAGAGTTGCATAAACTGTTATGTCACTATAGTGTTGATTGGACGCATGCTCATTTGCACGGAGTGCGTGCAAACTGGGAAGGTATTTAAAGGCGTGCAAGATTATGTTCTTCACTCACGCTCGCGGACCCATCCTCAACGTTTAGTGTGTCAGCCCGCCCACCCGCCCGATTCTAGCTTCTTTTATAAATTAAAATAGGGTTTCAATTGTTTGTCTCGCCTGATACTGCACCATTCTTTTATTCATGAGACCGTTCAGAGCATAGATTGGATCAGATCCGATGCCACAGGCTTGGTCACTGGGCAAAAGATTGCAGAGTCACCTGGGCCGCTCCTTCACGATCACAACCAAGTAGCTACGCCGTACCAAGATACAGCTACAAGTTGCCCACAAGATTCCCCCATGAGACAAGTGGAAGCAAGTAATAACTTTGATAACATCGATGTCATAAGTCAGGTACGTTGTTCGGTTGATTTATTTGAGTTTGAATCTCAAACTGACATTGTATTCCCCAAGTTAAAGGGAACTTGCGTAAGAACGTAGAGTTCTGGGAAGGTATTGGGACTTCCAAGTTCATTTTGGACGTTATAACCCACGGTTAATTTATAAATTACCTTTCACTGTTTATCCAGAGAGCACGTGGCTCAAAAATAACAAATCTTCTCTTTCACACCAAGATTTTGTTGACGAAGCCATCAAAGAATTAGTACAGTCGAATAGAGTCATCGAAAGTCACGGGCCTCCTTTGGTTATCAATCCTTTATCAGTTTCAGTTCAAGCTAACGGCAAAAAGCGGTTAATTCTCGACTTACGGCATGTGAACAAATGTCCAAGGAAGGAACACGTCAAGTACGAAGATTGGAAAGTAGCCTTAAATTATTTCACCTTGGGTGGATTCATGTTATCTTTAGTGTTACCATTCGGCTTAAGTACGGCACCACATAAATTTATGAAAACATTGAGACCGCTTGTTAAGTTTTGGAGACGCCAGGGGATTTGCCTAGCTCTGTTTTTAGACGACGGCTGGTTTATTGATAAGGATTATAATTCGTCTAGTACCCTAGCCAAAATAATTAAGAAAGATCTGGAAGGTGCGAGTTTCGCGACAAACGACAAAAAATTAGCTTGGGACCCCTGCCACAGAATCACTTGGTTAGGTCTAGTTTGGGATAGCTCCCAAGGTATTATCGGGATAACACCAAGAAGAGTTGAAAAAATACTAAACACTATGGATAGTTTCAGAGAGTTTGTGGTTACGACCATATAGGGTTAGCCTCCTTCACCGGTCAGATCATTCCTACTGGCCCAGTATTAGGAAACATTACTCTGACTAACCACGGCTGTATTCTATTAATCGTATGTGCCGAGTATCGGGACTCCGTCATGCAGCTTGCACAATATTGTATCGAAGACGTTAATTTCTGGCAGAATCAACAAGGGTAGGCTTCTATTCTCTTTCGCTTCGCTCAGCAGAATAGAAAACGTTTCATATTTAAGTGATAATGACAATACAAGTTGGAGGGTAGCCATCCAACAAATCAGTGTTTATTAGTATACAATGTATAAGATAAGAGTGTATACAGCGTAGAGAGTTGATAGACCAATAACTGGTTATAAGTTAAAGAATCGATGAGTTAACGAAGGCTGTTTTAAGAGGAGACTTTTTACGAATACACGTATCAGTTGAGCGCCAAAAACCAATAGCATGGCCATGATAAGGATACGTTTTGTACAAGGCTAAAACTGCTTTAGCAAAGAGTTCAAGTTATTTGTGATGGTTTTTGAAAGGCAAAAGTGAAATTAGAGCGGTAGAGTTAATCCAAAGCGAACATTTGATTTGATCATAACTGTCCACATGTACATGGGCTAGATCTGTATATTTACCATTGTTGCTGATGTTTTCCCCTGAATTACCCAGTCAGATTTGAAACGGAAAGCAGTAAACGGACATGGCTTTGTACAACACTAAAACAGCTTTAGTCGGACAATTTATTTTGGTGTTAATAGTTTGTGCTCGGTTAAAATAAAATTAGAGTGTTAATCCAAAGCGAAAATCGAAAGACAAACTGTCCAAAAGCCCTCGTCCCATCCTGGCCGGAGCGCACGTAAAATGGTTTCGGACAACCAAGCGGCAGCAAAGATCGTCGAGATCGGAAGTATGAAACCAGATTTACACATACTGGCTATCGAAATGTTTCAATTAAGTACAAATACAAAGTGGTCGAAGAAGGTAGAACTGCGCTAGAGAACGGAAGAAATTATAATCCCCTATACTGTGATCTGAACTAAAGTTTACGGACATATCGTGGCATTTAGCCTGTGATGTTACCGCTATAAGTAACTCTAGAGTTCTGGTCAAACATCAGGAAAAAATAAATTGAGTGTTAGCGCAACAGTGTTTACGAATTTAAGAATTTAAGAATTTAAGAATCAAAAGCGGGACACGAGCTAAAAAGCGCTTATGAAAAGCGGCGTTGGTCATGCTACAGGGAATAGTATGCATAGACAAAAGTTACTGTTTCTCTAATTGTGTAATCGTTGAGCTATTAGAAGGGAGTGAGTAATAGAAGTCGGTACACACCGACGGCACTGGCTGGTCGTTAGATTTTCTATAAAAGTACGCAACGGAAGTTGGAACTAGCCATGAAAAACACGAAAGGCACTGGCCGGAGCGAGTGGTAGAAGTCTGCACAGGCACATTTAATGTAAACAAAATACACACCGACGGCGCTGGCTGGCTGGTTCGATTTTAAATAGAAGTACGTAAGGGAAGTTGGCACTGGCCAAGAAAATCACCAACGGCACTGACCGGTGCGTATGCATCACAAAATAGCCAATCGATGGCGCTGGCCACGATTTAACTGTACGAGAGGCAGCCTCTTAGCGACTTATTTAATATAGTATATTCTGTTCTTATTTTCACAGACACTGCGTCGAATGTGAAAAAGTTGAAAGACAAATATTTGGCGTTTTTCCAGTGTTTCCCATGAGTGTACGAGAACGCCTCTACGAGACCTAACGATATGAGATATTCTGTTTATGTATTTACGGGCCATTTACTCAAGTCCAACTTGGAGTAATTTACCGGAACATCTTAGACCAAACGCCCATATGATACTATAAGTACTATGTTAAAGTCAAGAGTTCAGAGCACAACCCAAAAATATGCTAATGAGATCGAGAAGTTGTTCGTGTGCTGTAAGAGAAAGCAAGTGAAAGTGATGGTGCCGTTTCCAAACTCTGGCTTAAGTAACCATCTAAGTGTTTTGAGAATATATACACAACAATGAAGTTCTTAGTAAAAATCCGTAATTCAGTCGTGTACCATACATTCACTTGATTCATTTGTGCGTGTTTTTTCTTTTTGTTGTGTTGTTTTTTCATTTCTCATTTCAGATATCTTCTTCAGCATTCCATACTTCAAAGTTTGGCCGACTTCACATATTCCACATATTGGATAATTTCAGTTGTAACCCTTAAATCCCCAAAGGTTACGTCTTAGCATAGAAGGGGCTACACGTTCCCTATTTTTACCACACTGTGGTTGTTAGGGTTTTCGTGTCAGGCTATGACGTGTAGATTATTGCTGAACTATGTATTATCAGTTCCTGTTGAACCATTTACGAATTGTAGTCGAAATAAGCTCCTAATGGCATTGGCACGGCTGACCCACACGCCCTTTGATTGGCATGGCTGTCCAGAAGAAAAGAAAAGGAACATCGAATATTATATACGTTGGAGCACATGTACTCTACTACGGTTCCATTCCAGATGTTGAAAGTCAGAATCTGAAGCAGAGTTAAGCCAGACAATATGTCGAAAGTCCAGTGTCCATATATAGCCTTCACTTGGGAGGAGTCTTGAACTTGAACTCAGCTGTTTTATTAGAAAGTCTTATTGTATATTTGCATCGGTTTTGATTGCTGTTATTACCACGTAAAAAATAATTTAAATTGCATTATAGGCTAGTTTAACCATCCGACTACCTATAGTATTGATTGTATTGAAATAAACTATTTGCCTGGGTCCGCAGCGAACCTACCATATAACCTGTTGTATGCCTGTCTTACTCGTAATTTAAAAGGTAAATAATTTACACTCGGTTGAACGCAGTGAATTAGAATGTAATGCCCCTTTAATGGCTGAAGTACACAGATTAGTTTTCGTCTGAATTGTGATGGTTGTCTAAGTGGCCCCGGTTACAGTAGTCTCACTTGTAAATTGTTAAAACCCCTCTTTCCTGTATATCTATATATATTTTATAGATTTTAAAAGAGGGCCATAAGTTTTTCAGCTTATAAGCTGTAAAATGTATTCCACCCTCGTGAAATAAAGTGTATTTAAGCAATACAACACATTTTCCGTGTTTATATTCACTTTTACAAACACGCGGGATGTTGGGAGAACATGAGAACTTTTTCGAGTGTTCTCCCAACATCCCAAGTGTTTGTAAAAGTGAATATAAACACGGAAAATGTGTTGTATTGCTTTTATAAAATAACTACACGGTTTTCTTTACGCAAGTTTTCATTGATCAAATGTGCAATTCTCCTGAAAACATCAGAAATGGCTCACCATCCAATCTTGCTAGAGAAATCAAAATGGCAAAGCTAGCGATTCGTGCCGTTTCGCCGTTTAAAAAGTGTTTTGACAGGAAAATCGTTTTGAAGAATGCTATTTTCTGTCAGAAAATTACAGAAGAATGCTTCCTTTGTTAGTTAGTGTATCCTGTGAACACGAAAGACGAAGAAAAGTGAGAAAAAGCTCTGAGCTGATTCAATGAAGACGTCAAACTTTCTGAAATATTTTACAACTTGATGAATGGAGCACGAAGTCAGGTAGCCAAATCTACAGTTTTTGTCGTACTTTTGAACCTTTTCATAGCCGTTTTTCTCAACAAGAATGTATAAACGATGGATGTTTTTGAGACACACGACGATATTTTTTCTCTATGAAACATTTTACTGAAATTAAGCTAAGCTTAATATAGTCAATAACTTATTTAATTTTGAATTTAGCTACAAGAATCGAGAATTGCTCTGCTTTGTGAGTAACTTTTAAATAGAGTAATACGGCTATCGTTGCTTGGTATTTTCAGTCGTACACTTGATAAAATATTGTAGCTATAGAACTCAAAGAACGGTTAGTATGTGAGTTTAATACATTTAGTTTTCTTCGTTATTCAATGTAGGACGACTCATCTGTCACTCGTCGTTTCGTGTGTTAATCAATGCACATGTTCGGCTTCAAAACAACAAAATCACATTTAGATAGAAGTTGAACTTGAGAAAATAAGAAATGCTGTAATTCTTTGGCTTTTGTTTAGTAAATAAAACATGTTTGACAACAGAAAAATATATATTTGTCGAATTGAATCCACTGCATCGATTCAAGGTCTCTCAAGGTCACGGAAACCATGTTTATATTCACTTTTACAAACACGGTTTTTGGGAGCTTCTAGCCAATCAGAGCGCGCGTTATATACATGTTATTTTATAATAATAATTATTATATTGGATCACGGCATTACTTGATACGATGAAGAAGAAACGTTCAACAATGAATGGCGTCTTGGTATGACTGACGTCAGTGATCATATATTCTTTCTTTCTTTCTTTCTTTCTTTCTTTCTTTCTTTCTTTCTTTCTTTCTTTCTTTCTTTCTTTCTTTCTTTCTTTCTTTCTTTCTTTCTTTCTTTCTTTCTTTCTTTCTTTCTTTCTTTCTTTCTTTCTTTCTTTCTTTCTTTTCTTTCTTTTTCTTTTTTTTCTTTCTTTCTTTCTTTCTTTCTTTCTTTCTTTCTTTCTTTCTTTCTTTCTTTCTTTCTTTCTCTTTCTTTCTTTCTTTCTTTCTTTCTTTCTTTCTTTCTTTCTTTCTCTTTTTCTTTCTTTCTTTCTTTCTTTCTTTCTTTCTTTCTTTTCTTTCTTTCTTTCTTTCTTTCTTTCTTTCTTTCTTTCTTTCTTTTTTTTTTCTTTCTTTCTTTCTTTCTTTCTTTCTTTCTTTCTTTCTTTCTTTCTTTCTTTCTTTCTTTCTTTCTTTCTTTCTTTCTTTTTTCTTTCTTTCTTTCTTTCCAATTCGGGCAAGTTTGACACACCAACTGCGCATGCATCCTTGATGATTCGGCTGTTGCCATGGTATTGTAGTAAAATATAAAGTTTGTAAACTTACAAATGTTTTTGTCGAGCTAACTTGATTGTCTCTCTCTCTCTCATAAACCACCAAAGTAATCTGATTTGATTGCTTTGTCACGTAACGTGACGTCACGAGCGCGAGCAGTTTCGTACTTCCATATTTGGAAGATCATTAGATCGCGCGAGTTCGAAAGCCATGAAAGATATAATTTCTATTTTACTTTTTTCAGTAATCATTCGTGCAGTAATCTCTTGGTTTGTGTACATGGTTCTACGAAAAATAAACCACATTAGGGTCTCTTGATTGCATGCAATAATAATAATAATAATAATAATAATAATAATAATAATAATAATAATAATAATAATAATTTAGGGGGCTATCATCCTTCACTGAAGCTCAAAGTTGCTAAAAAGCGCATGTAGAAGCATAAGCGTAAGTATTTGTAAACAATGGCACCAATGCCGGTTTGTGCATATTTGACCAACGTTTTTTGTTTTTTTAAAGGTATGTTAGAATATCATGCAACATAAATATACTTTTTGCAAGTCAGACTTCTCTTGGTCGTATCTTCATCTCCACTCTCTTAAGAGAATAGTAGTGACCCTTAAAATGATACCACACAACACC
This sequence comes from Actinostola sp. cb2023, assembly GCA_033675265.1. Lineage (NCBI taxonomy): Eukaryota > Metazoa > Cnidaria > Anthozoa > Actiniaria > Actinostolidae > Actinostola > Actinostola sp. cb2023. The sequence continues at coordinate 159,418 of JAUJYZ010000905.1, read as the reverse complement.
TTTGGCGTATATTTTAGTAGAACCGTTGAGATAAAGACCGTTGAGATTACTGGCGTGACATTTGGTGTACCACCAGGCACCAGTGACTATAACAGCACACGATCCAGAATGCACATCGTTGTCGCGATCTTTTGTAGAGAACTGCATGTTGTTGTGACCTCCCAAAGAATCCCCTCCATTTCCTGGGTGACATAACAAATTATGTTTTTTCAGTTATGCAACACGGGATCGATGACCGGGCCATACCGGGATAGGTACCCATACCCTCTCCGGGCCGCCGCACATACCAAAACCCTTACCAAACCCCACCGTACATAACAATTACGTCATAGACGTCATAGCTTCCCTGAAACCATGGTTACAAGGTTTTGGTTGACTCTAATAACATTAGTGGTTGTATTCGTACCTGAGTATTGTCCAATAGTAAGGCGGTAGTTATCTGCTTCATCAGCCACGTTGAACGAGTCGTACTCCGCGTATCGCGTGTTTCCCTCGAAGTCCTCCAAGTCAACTCGCAGTCGATAGCTTCCCCGTGACGTCAGAGCGTGGATGTTGTCCATTCCCAACCAGTACTCTCCGAGCTTGTTACCAAACCCCCTTTTGTAATCGGTCCAGGCACGGTAGAAATCAACCGAGCCTTCTAGTCGTTTCTGGATGACAGTCCATCCTCCACCACTAGTTACCATGTCACAATAGACGTAACATAAACGAGAGGGACTCGGTCTGATACGGTAGACTGCACTTGTTTTGCCTTTGCTTTTGGAAATAGCGGCACAATTTGGCGGTGAATCTGGGTCAATCTGTAAGCAAATGAGATGATTATACAGTGCCGACCGTACACAGCACAGGGGCAGGGAGGGGGGGGGGGGGGGGGGGGGGGGGGGGGGGGGGGGGGGGGCAGTTGTTCCCCCTAGCAAGGCAAAAAGGATACCAAAAAGTACTGAGAACTATACTATTTTTATTTATCTTTTGCTGTTAAATACTTACTGTACTTAATAACCTAAATTATCGATGGAAATCCCATTGAATCATCAGGAAGTCAAGTGAATGTTCAAACATAAAAGCACTTATGATTCCGAGACGGAACGCGCTGCTTGTTTCAAGTTTCATAACTTTCCTAGTATATAATTAGTCAGAGCAACAACACGCAATAGGACCCAAGCAGTTCTGTGTAGTTCAGTAAAGAAATTTACCACATCGAAGAACACTTCAACACAAAACAAACACCTGCGCGCGCTAACTTTGCTGTCAACATATAATTCAGTGCCATATGAACTACATTTTATCCCCAAGGAAAACTGATGAGTTTTGTGATTTCTGACTCTTACCTGAAAGGTATAGTGGTCGACTCCCTTCACTGCGGTCAAGTTTTCTTCGTGTTCGTACTTGTCAAAACCCAACAGCACACACTCGAACAGACCTTGGACATCGTGTGTTGTGTTCACATTTGTAGACAAGCATCGTGTGTCAGTAGCGCACTCAACAAGACAATCTGAAAACAATTCGACTGTGATGTTTCTCAGAGGAGTTCCCAAAAGTCTGTAGTCTTCATGTTGGATGAAGTTTCCAAACAAAAAACCGTTACTGTCACCTCGTATTGACGGCTGTGTAGCAACGACTTGCAACAAGCCAAACCAAAGCACAAAATACACAACAACCATTTTTTTTAAAAGTCGTTTTCTGGAGGAAAGTTCTCGGTGGCTTACAGCCAGCTGTACACACGGACTAACTAAGGATGTTATTGTTGATACACTGAGGGGCACACTGGAGGGGGATGATACACCATTATGACGTCACGGTTTGTTTATTGTGAATCGATCAACAACAATTTGCGCAAAATCTGCTCTGTTGAGCGAAGTTTACCTTGAAATTGTCTGGTTTCCAAATATCAGATGTATTGGGAAAGGTTATCCTACAGTATTTACTACAAAAAGGGTTTCTTTTATTTGTTTTCCGTGCAGTTTTCGGTCCCCAAGTACATTACTCAAACTCTTTAATAATTGAGATCAGAAAATGTGATCTTAATTAGCATACAACTGATTTGATCAAATTTAACTTTGAATTTCTCCAATATTAAATTATTCATGGTTTGAGAAACTATATCAAACACGAGAACTATAAAGAGTTCTTCCTCTGATATCCAAACACCTAGAAGTCGGTTTACAGTGCGACGACTTCAACCAGGATCACTTGATAACGACAATGCTCTCCTGATTAATGGCTGAAATACACAGATTTTGGAATTGGCTTAGTTTTCGTTTGAATTGTGATGGTTGTCTATTTTAGTAAGTGGCCCCGGTTAGAGTAGTCTCACTTGTAAATTATTCAAACCCTCTTTCTTGTATTTCTATATATTCTTTATTGATCAGGAGGGCCATAAGTTTTTCAGCTTATAAGCTGTAATGTGTATTCCACCTTCGTGTAATAAAGTGTATTCATTATTATATTAATGGATCACGGCATTACTTGATACGATGAAGAAGTAATTTATATATATTTTTCATGATCTTTATAAGCGTTCAACAATGAATTGCGTCTTGGTGTGACTGACGTCAGTGATCATATTGATTGATTGATTGATTGATTGATTGATTGATATGTTTATATCGGGAAGTTTGAAACACCAACTGCATCCGTGATGAGTACTGTTGCCATGGTATTGTAGTAAAATATAAAGTTTGTAAACTTACATTTTTTTTTGGTCGAGCTAACTTGATTAATGTCTCTCTCTCTCATAAACCACCAAAGTCATCTGATTTGATTGCTTTGCTACGTAACGTAACGTGACGTCACGAGCGCGAGCAGTTTTGTATTTCCATATTTGGAAGATCGCGCGCTCTTTATCTACTGACAGGGGAGGGGGTAGGGAGGAGAGTCATCAAAGAGGAATTTTTATTTTACTTTTTTCAGTAATCATTCGTGCAGTGATCTCTCGGTTTGTGTACATGATTCTACGAAAAATAAACCACATTAGGGTCTCTTGATTGCAATAATAATAATAATAATAATAATAATAATAATAATAATAATAATAATAATAATAATAATAATAATAATAATAATAATAATAATAATAATAATAATAATAATAATAATAATAATAATAAATGTTGTCATAATAGTTGCTAGATAACATATATATATATATATGTAAAAGGCTAGATTTGAAAATAAATGATTTGTTTTAAAAGCATATGCGGTCTATTTATACTGTTCATGGTTAAGGTCATGAAATCCCCGAGGGGAAAAGTTTTGCCACGTAACAATGTACTTGTTTGCTTAGGGAAGGTTTCTGCTGGCTAATTATTATTATATTATTCTCCTCTTAAAGATGAATGTACATGTACAGTATAAATAGTATAAATAGACCGCATATGCCATAACTGATGATGACTTAACAGTCGAAAACGTTTTTAAAACAAATCGTTTATTATCAAATCTAGCCTTTTACATATGTATATAATAATAATAATAATAATAATAATAATAATAATAATAATAATAATAATAATAATAATAATAATAATAATAATAATAATAATAATAATAATAATAATAATAATAATAATAATAATAATAATAATAATTTTAGAGGGCTTATCATCCTTAACTTCACTGAAGCTCAAAGTTGCTCAGAAAAAAAGCGCAAATAGAGTGATTCCAGTGAACCTGGGCACTACTAATTAGCTGTCATGTTTATTAGATACAAATAAACAAAAGAAAACAAAAGAGCAAGTGTCTAATAGTGTGTATTGGTGTAGTTAGTACTGCACATATTTATTGGAATCACTGACTCTATAAGTACAAGCGTCATTGCAAACAATGGCACCATTGCCGGTTTGTGCATATTGGAATCACTCTATAAGTACAAGCGTCATTGCAAAAAATGGCACCAATGCCGGTTTGTGCATATTGCAATCACTCTATAAGTACAAGCGTCATTGCAAACAATGGCACCAATGCCGGTTTGTGCATATTGGAATCACTTTATAAGTACAAGCGTCATTGCAAACAATGGCACCATTGCCGGTTTGTGCATATTGGAATCACTCTATAAGTACAAGCGTCATTGCAAAAAATGGCACCAATGCCGGTTTGTGCATATTGGAAGCACTCTATAAGTACAAGCGTCATTGCAAACAATGGCACCAATGCCGGTTTGTGCATATTGGAATCACTTTATAAGTACAAGCGTCATTGCAAACAATGGCACCATTGCCGGTTTGTGCATATTGGAATCACTCTATAAGTACAAGCGTCATTGCAAACAATGGCACCAATGCCGGTTTGTGCATATTGGAATCACTCTATAAGTACAAGCGTCATTGCAAACAATGGCACCAATGCCGGTTTGTGCATATTGCAATCACTCTATAAGTACAAGCGTCATTGCAAACAATGGCACCAATGCCGGTTTGTGCATATTGCAATCACTCTATAAGTACAAGCGTCATTGCAAACAATGGCACCAATGCCGGTTTGTGCATATTGCAATCACTCTATAAGTACAAGCGTCATTGCAAACAATGGCACCAATGCCGGTTTGTGCATATTGGAATCACTCTATAAGTACAAGCGTCATTGCAAACAATGGCACCAATGCCGGTTTGTGCATATTGCAATCACTCTATAAGTACAAGCGTCATTGCAAACAATGGCACCAATGCCGGTTTGTGCATATTGCAATCACTCTATAAGTACAAGCGTCATTGCAAACAATGGCACCAATGCCGGTTTGTGCATATTGCAATCACTCTATAAGTACAAGCGTCATTGCAAACAATGGGCACCAATGCCGGTTTGTGCATATTGCAATCACTCTATAAGTACAAGCGTCATTGCAAACAATGGCACCAATGCCGGTTTGTGCATATTGGAATCACTCTATAAGTACAAGCGTCATTGCAAACAATGGCACCAATGCCGGTTTGTGCATATTGCAATCACTCTATAAGTACAAGCGTCATTGCAAACAATGGCACCAATGCCGGTTTGTGCATATTGCAATCACTCTATAAGTACAAGCGTCATTGCAAACAATGGCACCATTGCCGGTTTGTGCATATTGCAATCACTCTATAAGTACAAGTGTCATTGCAAACAATGGCACCAATGCCGGTTTGTGCATATTGCAATCACTCTATAAGTACAAGCGTCATTGCAAACAATGGCACCATTGCCGGTTTGTGCATATTGCAATCACTCTATAAGTACAAGCGTCATTGCAAACAATGGCACCATTGCCGGTTTGTGCATATTGGAATCACTCTATAAGTACAAGCGTCATTGCAAACAATGGCACCATTGCCGGTCTGTGCATATTGGAATCACTCTATAAGTACAAGCGTCATTGCAAACAATGGCACCAATGCCGGTTTGTGCATATTGCAATCACTCTATAAGTACAAGCGTCATTGCAAACAATGGCACCATTGCCGGTTTGTGCATATTGGAATCACTCTATAAGTACAAGCGTCATTGCAAACAATGGCACCATTGCCGGTTTGTGCATATTGCAATCACTCTATAAGTACAAGCGTCATTGCAAACAATGGCACCATTGCCGGTTTGTGCATATTGGAATCACTCTATAAGTACAAGCGTCATTGCAAAAAATGGCACCAATGCCGGTTTGTGCATATTGCAATCACTCTATAAGTACAAGCGTCATTGCAAACAATGGCACCATTGCCGGTTTGTGCATATTGGAATCACTCTATAAGTACAAGCGTCATTGCAAACAATGGCACCATTGCCGGTTTGTGCATATTGCAATCACTCTATAAGTACAAGCGTCATTGCAAACAATGGCACCATTGCCGGTTTGTGCATATTGGAATCACTCTATAAGTACAAGCGTCATTGCAAAAAATGGCACCAATGCCGGTTTGTGCATATTGCAATCACTCTATAAGTACAAGCGTCATTGCAAACAATGGCACCATTGCCGGTTTGTGCATATTGGAATCACTCTATAAGTACAAGCGTCATTGCAAACAATGGCACCATTGTCGGTTTGTGCATATTGCAATCACTCTATAAGTACAAGCGTCATTGCAAACAATGGCACCAATGCCGGTTTGTGCATATTGGAATCACTTTATAAGTACAAGCGTCATTGCAAACAATGGCACCATTGCCGGTTTGTGCATATTGCAATCACTCTATAAGTACAAGCGTCATTGCAAACAATGGCACCATTGCCGGTTTGTGCATATTGCAATCACTCTATAAGTACAAGCGTCATTGCAAACAATGGCACCATTGTCGGTTTGTGCATATTGCAATCACTCTATAAGTACAAGCGTCATTGCAAACAATGGCACCATTGTCGGTTTGTGCATATTGCAATCACTCTATAAGTACAAGCGTCATTGCAAACAATGGCACCAATGCCGGTTTGTGCATATTGGAATCACTTTATAAGTACAAGCGTCATTGCAAACAATGGCACCAATGCCGGTTTGTGCATATTTGACCAACGTGAACGAAGCTTTGATAACCGGCACATCGTATCAATACTGACAACGATTATGCAATTAAGGAGATATGTTAGAACAGTATGCAACATAAATGTACTTTTCACCAGTCAGACTTCTCTTGGTCGTATCTTCATCTCCACTCTCTTAAGAGAATAGTGATAACCCTTCCAACTCCTCCACACCACACCTTTGGCGTATATTTTAGTAGAACCGTTGAGATAAAGACCGTTGAGATTACTGGCGTGACATGAGGTGTACCACCAGGCGCCAGTGTACGCAATAGCACACGATAGAGAATGATGCGCATCGTTGTCGCGATCTTTTGTAGAGAACTGTACGTTGTTGTGACCTCTCAGAGAATCCCCTCCATTTCCTGGATCGACATAACAAATTATGTTTTTTTCAGTTCTGCAACGCGGGAACGATGACCGAGCCATCCCGGGATAGGTACCCAGACCCTCTCCGGGCCGCCACTCATACCAAAACCCTTACCAAACCCCACCGTACATAACTATTACGCTATAGACGGGCCCCTCCCCATAGCTTCCCTGAAACCATGGTTACAGGCACAGGTAGCCCAAGCTCACTGTTTGTGGCTATTTACTAGAGATATATGTGGAGCTAGGGAAAAGCAGCTAAACCTTAACGAAATTCGCTGTAACTCAGCAGGAGGATAACCCTGAAGTACATAAAGAAGACATCATGTAAGTCTTATTGTATTTTATTAAATTTCAACGATTTTATTCCATGTTTCGTTTAGTCACATATATATCTCTAGTAAATAGCCACAAACAGTGAGCTTGGGCTACTTGTGGTTGTATATATTCGTACCTGAGTATTGTCCAATAGCAAGGCTGTAGTTATGTGCTTCATCAGCTACGTTGAACGAGTCGTACTCCGCGTATGTCGTGTTTCCCTCGAAGTCCTCCAAGTCAACTCGCAGTCAGTAGCTTCCCAGTGACGTCAAAGCGTGGATGTTGTCCATTCCCAACCAGTACTCTCCGAGCTTGTTACCAAACCCCCTTTTGTAATCGGCCCAGGCACGGTAGAAATCAATCGAGCCGTCTAGTCGTTTCTGGATGACAGTCCATCCTCCACCACTAGTTACCATGTCACAATAGACGTAACATAAACGAGAGGGACTCGGTCTGATACGGTAGACTGCACTTGTGTTGCCTTTGCTTTTGGAAATAGCGGCACAATTTGGCGGTGAATCTGGGTCAATCTGTAAGCAAATTAGATGATTATAAAGCCTGATCCCTCACTAGCGACATAAGCACAAGGAACATACGCAGACCCATTAATGCATTGCTCATTAAAGCCTAGTCCTCACTAGTGACATAAGCACAAGCAACATACGCAGACCCAGTAATGCATTGCTCATTAAAGCCTGGTCCTCACTAGCGACATAAGCACAAGCAACATACGCAGACCCAGTAATGCATTGCTCATTAAAGCCTGGTCCTCACTAGCGACATAAGCACAAGCAACATACGCAGACCCAGTAATGCATTGCTCATTAAAGCCTGGTCCTCACTAGCGACATAAGCACAAGCAACATACGCAGACCCAGTAATGCATTGCTCATTAAAGCCTGGTCCTCACTAGCGACATAAGCACAAGCAACATACGCAGACCCAGTAATGCATTGCTCATTAAAGTCTGGTCCTCACTAGCGACATACGCACAAGCAATATACGCAGACTCAGTAATACATAAGAGTACAGACAATGGAAAACCGCTTGTGATTTGTTAAATTACTGCGGGCGCTTCTTGCAGGAAGCGCACAGGGAACCCAACATAATATATTTCTATGCACAGGGAACCCAACCTTACGTATAGCGCGCGCGCATTCTACCACAGGAAATCCATCAAGTCACGGTCGTACACGACAATCCATCTAGTGAAATTAAGTACCTAGAAACACCTTTCTGTGAATCCGCAACTTTTCAGTCCTCTTTTTTTAATCGTGGTGCTAAACTCTGGAACCTCATATGCAAATTATCTACACCTAGTAATTTTCTTAGTTTTAAGTCTTTCAAGGATTTTGTTGCTATACGGTATAATGATCAGTTATTGAATGTTTTTGACACTGACAGGCCATGCTCGTGGAACCTGTATCGCAACTGTGGTTGCCATTGGCAACAATAGATTGAATTGTGTTTTTCTTTGTCAAAGCTATTCGCACCAGTCCCTTGCAGAGCGAGTATATAAGGAACGCCCACTAATCAACTCTGCCCAATTCAAGTAACTAGCGTTCAGTGCGCATCGTCATGGCTGAGCAAGAACAAACTCCTATCAACGTGTTGTAGGCTCAAGCTTTGGTAATTCTTGAAGCCCCTGCTCCCCAGTTATAGGTAACTTGCTATGTGAACCCTTTCCCATCCCGCTCATGTTTCTCTTAGAGGTCTTAGAATCCCTTCCCTCGTCCTGTTCGTCCAATATTGTCGTCAACCTTCCCGTCCTCTCGCTCACCCGGTTTTGTTGCCGTTTTAACTCCCAGTGAATTTGTATTTGCTCACGATCGTTGCTTCCTCGGTTCCTTCCCTAGTTTTATAATGTATCGACTAAAACTATATGCCCCGGCCTGTTTTCGGTTGTAATTGAGGTCTGCGAAGACAACTATGCTCCTGTATCGGTGTAATAATTGAGGTCTGTGTAGACACCTATGCCCCAGTATATCGGTAGTTGAGGTCTGAGAAGACTAATTGAGGTCTGTGTAGACACCTATGCCCCAGTATATCGGTAGTTGAGGTCTGAGAAGACTAATTGAGGTCTGTGTAGACACCTATGCCCCAGTATATCGGTAGTTGAGGTCTGAGAAGACTAATTGAGGTCTGTGTAGACACCTATGCCCCAGTATATCGGTAGTTGAGGTCTGAGAAGACTAATTGAGGTCTGTGTAGACACCTATGCCCCAGTATATCGATAGTTGAGGTCTGAGAAGACTAATTGAGGTCTGTGTAGACACCTATGCCCCAGTATATCGATAGTTGAGGTCTGAGAAGACTAATTGAGGTCTGTGTAGACACCTATGCCCCAGTATATCGGTAGTTGAGGTCTGAGAAGACTAATTGAGGTATGTGTAGACATCTATGCCCAGTATATCGATAGTTTAGGTCTGAGAAGACTAATTGAGGTATGTGTAGACACCTATGCCCCAGTATATCGATAGTTGAGGTCTGAGAAGACTAATTGAGGTATGTGTAGACACCTATGCCCCAGTATATCGATAGTTTAGGTCTGAGAAGACTAATTGAGGTCTGCGAAGACAACTATGCTCCTGTATCGGTGTAATAATTGAGGTCTGTGTAGACACCTATGCCCCAGTATATATATCGATAGTTGAGGTCTGAGAAGACTAATTGAGGTCTGTGTAGACACCTATGCCCCAGTATATCGGTAGTTGAGGTCTGAGAAGACTAATTGAGGTCTGTGTAGACACCTATGCCCCAGTATATCGATAGTTGAGGTCTGAGAAGACTAATTGAGGTCTGTGTAGACACCTATGCCCCAGTATATCGGTAGTTGAGGTCTGAGAAGACTAATTGAGGTCTGTGTAGACACCTATGCCCCAGTATATCGATAGTTGAGGTCTGAGAAGACTAATTGAGGTCTGTGTAGACACCTATGCCCCAGTATATCGATAGTTGAGGTCTGAGAAGACTAATTGAGGTCTGTGTAGACACCTATGCCCCAGTATATCGATAGTTGAGGTCTGAGAAGACTAATTGAGGTCTGTGTAGACACCTATGCCCCAGTATATCGGTAGTTGAGGTCTGAGAAGACTAATTGAGGTCTGTGTAGACACCTATGCCCCAGTATATCGATAGTTGAGGTCTGAGAAGACTAATTGAGGTATGTGTAGACACCTATGCCCCAGTATATATATCGATAGTTGAGGTCTGAGAAGACTAATTGAGGTCCGTGTAGACACCTATGCCCCAGTATATCGATAGTTTAGGTCTGAGAAGACTAATTGAGGTCTGTGTGTAGACACCTATGCCCCAGTATATATATCGGTAGTTGAGGTCTGAGAAGACTAATTGAGGTCTGTGTAGACACCTATGCCCCAGTATATATATCGGTAGTTGAGGTCTGAGAAGACTAATTGAGGTCTGTGTAGACACCTATGCCCCAGTATATCGATAGTTGAGGTCTGAGAAGACTAATTGAGGTATGTGTAGACACCTATGCCCCAGTATATATATCGATAGTTGAGGTCTGAGAAGACTAATTGAGGTCCGTGTAGACACCTATGCCCCAGTATATCGATAGTTGAGGTCTGAGAAGACTAATTCGGAGGTATGTGTAGACACCTATGCCCCAGTATATCGATAGTTGAGGTCTGAGAAGACTAATGGAGGTCTGTGTAGACACCTATGCCCCAGTATATATATCGATAGTTGAGGTCTGAGAAGACTAATGGCCAGCTTTCGCGGACATTGAGCCCGCGATTAAGCAGCGGTCTCCCCCAATCGAATAATCAAAATGGCGAATACAAATACAAAGGCTTGACTGGGAAGCGATCAAATCAAGGCAAATTAAAGTCTACGTTCTGAAGAAAATTAATTTGCCGTGGTAGAATAGTTTTCTACTACTCCTTATGCTTTGTTCTGGCTAATAAAAATTACAAAAATACAATTTCCTATGTTTATTTGAAGAAATATTCGATAGCCTGTATATCGTACATACTGCCTCTGTAAATTTGGATAGAAACATGCGAAAGTGCGAAGTTCCAAGTCTAATTGTCGAAATTCTGTGGACTTTTTTCAATTTGCCGTGGTGGATATATAAATTAGACTTACTTGTAAGGCCATTCACGAAAGCATGTCCAGATTGGAAATAATTCCATGTTTATTTGAGCGCTTTGAAAATGCTCCATTATCACAAAATGAGAACACCAAATGTCCGCTTCCGGTGGACGAAGAATAGTGAAGTTTGAAGTCGAAACTTTACCGAAAATCATCATGTTTGGCATCAAAATAACCTTAGATATCAAGCTTTCATTTGCCGTAAAGATCCATGGGATAGCTGTTAAAGCACAGGGATACCGTCGCAAGTAAGTTAGATTTCTCCAAGTCCGGGCTTGGGCTCCCTGTGCTATTGATCAAAATCGTCGAACCGAGTTAGTATTTCGCTTCTAAAATGTTTCTTCGATAATATTGAGCTCTAAATATACCTAACACATACAGTTTGGTAGTTGTTTTCAATTCGAATGGTGTTTAATTCACTAAAGGAGCCTTATGGAACGTGTTTTAGAGCGAATTTGACTGAGTACTCGTATATTTTTCAAATGAAAGTCGTTGCGTGACTTCCGGCTCAGGATGACCGGAATAGCTGGCCAGTGAGGTATGTGTAGACGCCTATGCCCCAGCTGTATATCGATAGTTGAGGTCTGAGAAGACTAATTGAGGTCCGTGTAGACACCTATGCCCCAGTATATCGATAGTTTAGGTCTGAGAAGACTAATTGAGGTCTGTGTAGACACCTATGCCCCAGTATATCGATAGTTTGAGGTCTGAGAAGACTAATTGAGGTCCGTGTAGACACCTATGCCCCAGTATATCGGTAGTTGAGGTCTGAGAAGACTAATTGAGGTCTGTGTAGACACCTATGCCCCAGTATATCGGTAGTTGAGGTCTGAGAAGACTAATTGAGGTCTGTGTAGACACCTATGCCCCAGTATATCGATAGTTGAGGTCTGAGAAGACTAATTGAGGTCTGTGTAGACACCTATGCCCCAGTATATCGGTAGTTGAGGTCTGAGAAGACTAATTGAGGTCTGTGTAGACACCTATGCCCCAGTATATCGATAGTTGAGGTCTGAGAAGACTAATTGAGGTATGTGTAGACACCTATGCCCCAGTATATCGGTAGTTGAGGTCTGAGAAGACTAATTGAGGTCCGTGTAGACACCTATGCCCCAGTATATATCGATAGTTGAGGTCTGAGAAGACTAATTGAGGTATGTGTAGACACCTATGCCCCAGTATATCGATAGTTGAGGTCTGAGAAGACTAATTGAGGTCTGTGTAGACACCTATGCCCCAGTATATCGATAGATTAGGTCTGAGAAGACTAATTGAGGTATGTGTAGACACCTATGCCCCAGTATATCGGTAGTTGAGGTCTGAGAAGACTAATTGAGGTCCGTGTAGACACCTATGCCCCAGTATATATCGATAGTTGAGGTCTGAGAAGACTAATTGAGGTATGTGTAGACACCTATGCCCCAGTATATCGATAGTTTAGGTCTGAGAAGACTAATTGAGGTCCGTGTAGACACCTATGCCCCAGTATATCGATAGTTGAGGTCTGAGAAGACTAATTGAGGTCTGTGTAGACTCCTATGCCCCAGTATATCGATAGTTTAGGTCTGAGAAGACTAATTGAGGTATGTGTAGACACCTATGCCCCAGTATATCGGTAGTTGAGGTCTGAGAAGACTAATTGAGGTCCGTGTAGACACCTATGCCCCAGTATATCGATATTTGAGGTCTGAGAAGACTAATTGAGGTCTGTGTAGACACCTATGCCCCAGTATATCGATAGTTGAGGTCTGAGAAGACGAATTGAGGTCTGTGTAGACACCTATGCCCCAGTATATCGATAGTTGAGGTCTGAGAAGACTAATTGAGGTCTGTGTAGACACCTATGCCCCAGTATATCGGTAGTTGAGGTCTGAGAAGACTAATTGAGGTCTGTGTAGACACCTATGCCCCAGTATATCGATAGTTGAGGTCTGAGAAGACTAATTGAGGTATGTGTAGACACCTATGCCCCAGTATATCGGTAGTTGAGGTCTGAGAAGACTAATTGAGGGTCTGTGTAGACACCTATGCCCCAGTATATCGATAGTTGAGGTCTGAGAAGACGAATTGAGGTCTGTGTAGACACCTATATGCCCCAGTATATATCGGTAGTTGAGGTCTGAGAAGACTAATTGAGGTCTGTGTAGACACCTATGCCCCAGTATATATCGGTAGTTGAGGTCTGAGAAGACTAATTGAGGTCTGTGTAGACACCTATGCCCCAGTATATCGATAGTTGAGGTCTGAGAAGACTAATTGAGGTCTGTGTAGACACTTATGCCCCAGTATATATATCGATAGTTGAGGTCTGAGAAGACTAATTGAGCGGTCTGTGTAGACACCTATGCCCCAGTATATATATCGATAGTTGAGGTCTGAGAAGAATAATTGAGGTCCGTGTAGACACCTATCCCCAGTATATCGATAGTTGAGGTCTGAGAAGACTAATTGAGGTCTGTGTAGACACCTATGCCCCAGTATATCGATAGTTGAGGTCTGAGAAGACTAATTGAGCGGTCTGTGTAGACACCTATGCCCCAGTATATATATCGATAGTTGAGGTCTGAGAAGACTAATTGAGGTCTGTGTAGACACCTATGCCCCAGTATATCGATAGTTGAGGTCTGAGAAGACTAATTGAGGTCTGTGTAGACACCTATGCCCCAGTATATCGATAGTTGAGGTCTGAGAAGACTAATTGAGGTCTGTGTAGACACCTATGCCCCAGTATATCGATAGTTGAGGTCTGAGAAGACTAATTGAGGTCTGTGTAGACATCTATGCCCCAGTATATATCGATAGTTGAGGTCTGAGAAGACTAATTGAGGTCTGTGTAGACACCTATGCCCCAGTATATCGATAGTTGAGGTCTGAGAAGACTAATTGAGGTCTGTGTACCCCAGTATATCGGTAGTTGAGGTCTGAGAAGACTAATTGAGGTCTGTGTAGACACCTATGCCCCAGTATATCGATAGTTGAGGTCTGAGAAGACAATGTTATGACCCTGTATCGGTGTATTAATTGAGGTCTGTGTAGACAACCGATACATCCCTGTTTCGGTTGTGATTGCTTTGAGGTCTGCGAAGACATTGCGGGTTGTAATTGAGGTCTTCTAAGACAACTATGCCCCCAGTATACAGTGTATATTGGTAGTAATTGAGGTTTTCAACTGATGTACATGACATGTATGTCGATATTGGACGTCAGATAAAGCTTTAAACTTCCTAAACTTTTTTCAGTATTAGTTTCTTTTCATAGTCGCAGTATTTATCAGTTTTCCTTATTGCCAACTTTTCTTTCATTAGGCTCTATTTCGTGTGTTTTTGTTATGCCGCGCATATTCATAGTTTGCTAGTGTTTTGCATATATTAGCCGTGCTCTTTACGCCACAATACACATTTTATTTCCTACCATTGTTTTTAGTGTCAGTTATTCCCTTGGTAGCCCGGTTTTAATGAATGCCACTCCCTCCTATTTGTTGGCCGGGAATGATCTTTGTTGGCCGTTTATCATTTGCTGTGCTTTTTGTGAGCTCCCATTATTTGTACGTCCTTGAACCGTGAATTTAAGTCCAAGTCCTTTATTTAATTTGTTTCCCTGATTATTTGTTATCTTGTCCGTTTATTCATCTTCAGTCAACGTATACTGCACGAATCTATTCCATACGTATACCCCAGTTTAGCATGTTATTGCCGATTAGTATTTTTGGAAAGTCAAGTTTAGCTTGCTGCACTTGTTGATTTTGTGTTTATTTTGACAAGAGTTCATAACTATAATGTATTTAAATCGCTTCATTCTTTTGTCATTACTTGCATATTATTGCGTCCATTGACTGATAGGCCTGTCCCTACATACTATCCAGAAACCCTTCGTTAATTATTGTACCTGTTGTCATTGATATATTTACATTGTCCATGTCCATGCATACTCTTCTGAGTTAATCAGTTTCTCCGAGGGCTCAGTGAGGAGCCAGTGGTCTGAGAAGACGATCTATTTTCCCATACACGTTTTCATGATTGATTTTGTATGTTATGCAGTTAATTTTCCCCGAGGGATGAGCAGCCAGTACTAGACAGTGGTCTGAGAAGACGTTATATTTGCTCAAATTTCTGTTTTAATGATTTAACTTGTCCATGCATACTTTCAGTTTTGAGTTCATTTTCCGGTCCTGCATGACTGGGCTCAGCAGCCATTGTTCTGCATAAAAAGACGATATTTGTGGAAACTATTTATTGCCTCCTTTCTCACTCCCCGTCAATTCGTTTTTATATAATATTTGCAGGCTGAGTAGCTCTATTATTCGTCGAAGCTTCTAGTTCCCCCTGTTACGTTGGTTGTCATACCATTTCTAGTTCTAGATTATTCAGAAACTCGAGTCGTTTGTTTCTTTACGGCAGTGTACTATGGCAATATGTTTGTTTCATGGCACCGCCCTCGATCATTTATTAATTGTCCCTTTTACAATAGTATCGTTGATTGCGGCTTTATTGCATTCTTCTCCTTCAATCAATCAGTCCTTTATTTATTTATTTATATTATTATTTATATTTATTTATTTATTTATATATTTTCTATTATTTTTTCTATTATTTTTTTTATTTTTTGCGAACTCATTGTTCATCCCAATTGTATCTGCCCTTTGTATATGTTTTATTAGTTCCGTTTTGCTTTATTTTTTTGCCAATTGTATCTGCCCTTTGTATATGTTTTATTAGTTCCGTTTTCTTTAACCCAATTTAGTAGATCTCTCATCGACCGTTGGTCAGTTTTGTTTTGTTTTCAATATATTTCCATTGCCTATGGTAGCCTGAAAGGGTGTCTAATGCCCTAGTCGGATTACTGACGCTCAGGCTGCCATCCCTTGGGTGGGTCCTTTTGCTTCATCATAACAATTATGAGGCTAATCCTTACATAAGGCTCTTTATCGTTTTCTTTTTGGCTCCCTTACTATCATGACTACCCAAGGGATGGTAGCTGGGCGTGATACAGTGTTCTAATTATGTTATTCTTCGAAGTTTTGAGCGTCACTCTGTTACGTTAGTTGTATCATTCACGTTTCTAAATTATTCGGAAGCTCGTTGTTTTCTTTACGACAGTGTATTTAAAGTATAATGTTTGTCCTTGATAGCACAGACCACTTTCTTTGCTTTGTCCCTTTTACAATAGTATTCTTGTCTTGATTGCATTATATTCCACCCTTTTCCTTAGCATATGATGTATTACTTGTTCATGCCCCTATTGTGATCCGTCCCTTGTATACTCCACAAACCAATATGGTTTTCGTAGAGAAGAGAATTTCGATATACGAAGCCCTGGCTATATTTGAACGCATGGCTGCATCCCCCGTACTCTGCACTCTCTCGGATAAGTTGCACTCTCCCAAGAAGCAGCCTAAAGCTTACTTTTTAGCCATCCTTGCAGTCAAGGAGTTTGCGAAAGTGTTGAACATCTTGGTATAGGTTGGCATGTTGTACACACCTGCCTTTCCGCCCTAATCTCACCATTCTTGAGCTTGAGTGATGATTATTTCATATTAAAGTGATAATTGAGTGATAATTATTTCATATTAAAGCTAAATCGTTCTACGTCGGCACCCGACGAGGTTTGGACTTATTAAGTACGAACTTGTCCGACCGGAGTTCCGTGAGTTATAGTTATAGGTGTACGCTATAGTAAGTGTTTGTTGAGTTTTGGCGCTCCTTTTATTTGAGTTTTGGCGGCCCCCTAAAGGTGTGGTCTCCGGCATGGTTTGAGTATTGGCGGCTCCTTATAGAGGTGTGGTCTCGTAGTTTGAGTATTGGCGTACTAGTTGTCTTGGGAATGGAACTTGGTGTTTCACCGGCCCTTGTCGCGGTCGGAATTATCTCCATTCCTTACTACGAGCATGAAAGGGACTGCCGCGAATAGCATGCTATTCTAGTTTATTCAAATAGTATTATTTAAGTTTATTTTAGCAGTTTATTCCAAGTTTAGCTGATTAGATCTTTTACAGATCCTACGTATACCTACAGCATTTTCGTTCGCGGTTCCTTCCGTTCTAGTTTAATAAAATGATATTTGCGTCTTTTTACAAATTCCATCAACCAATGAAAGAGCGAGAAAATTATATACCATGATTGGCGCGATTTGCAATATGTTTTTGAGCAAAAAGTTCGTAGGTAACTTGCGCGATTTATTTTGTTTTTGTGGTAAAAAACAAATAACCGATAGTTTGTCGTGGTATGTCCTCTGATAGACCACGGTTTGCGCCATTTCGTCGTCAAAATTGTTCAGTGGAATCAACCGTGGTAAATAAGAGGACATACCGTGGTATGTACTCTGATAGACCACGGTTGATCGACCAATGAGAGACCGAGAAAAAATTGACCAATGAGTTGTGGTAAAAAAAAAGTTATGCCACTTTTTCGTTTGTCTAGGGGAGAGGTATAAGAATCTGCCCTCACACCTGAACAACTAATGTGTATTAAGGAGATATTTTACAAAATAGGTCACGTGACCTGGAGGATCAATCATATTGATGCAAATATCTCCTCAATGAGCATTAGTTGTTCAGGTGTGAGGGCAGATTCTTATACCTCTCCCCTAGACAAACGAAAAAGTGGCATAACTTCTTCCATACATAAAATACCCATCACCCCATTTTAGTTCAAAGTTTCGAGGGACACAGGAGTGACGTAAGAGGTCACGTGTTCACTTTATCACCTATTTTATCATCTTAAAAGTTGAAACCCGTGAAGTTATGCAGCTGTGCGAAGTTTCATAAATTTCGACCAAAATCTGTGCGAACGGCAAAATATAATAGTTTAGCATCGTTTTCTCGACTGTCCCAGGCCTAACGTACTTGAGTATGGCAAACATGAAATTCAAGAAAGGCTGATACTATACGTAGAAATAAAAAGCTTAACACAACACCAACATGATAGAGCAAGAGAGTTGCCAGGATCTGCAACGGTAGACAGCATTTTCGTTCGCGGATCCTTCTTTCTAGTTTATATTTTCATGTTTTTGACCGTAGGTCTTTATAGATCCGCTGTAATCTTAAAAGCATTGGCTATGTATTCAGTGTAGGATTGGTTTTGTCCACCACACCTACAATCAGGGAATAGTTCATTGGGACACCGAAGCCCATTTTGGGTTTCTTTCCTTTTGCGGTATAAATACTCCAATGTCCACCTCCCCCACTCCCCATCCAGCCCTCCCCCACTCCCCCACCGATCAATGTTGACCCACAGGGAGAACCTCTGAGCTTTGATCAAACAAATTTATCAACATTGATCGGTGGGGGGAGGGGAGGGGGAGGAAACGTTGCGCGCGCTGAAGTCACGTGACAGTACTGCGCGCGGAGTTTGAAGTCACGTGACTGACATGTGTCCCAATGTAATTATTCCAGGATTGTAGCTAACACAACACTGACATGATATTTTGCTGATTCTTGCCCTTTGGACCACTTACCGCACGTGTTGTGGTGTGAGCCATTCGGCGGGCTTCTAAATTTGAGCGGGATTGAGTTTCAGAGTCGAATGGGATGTGCAAGTAACATACATTGGCTTTCTAATGCCGTGTTTACACTTGAGCGCTCTACCAAGGTACAAATCAGAAAACTATTGTTTGTTGAGCGGTGCCCGTCCAACAAACAATAGCATACTATTCGCGGCAGTCCCTTTCATGCTCATAGTAAGGAATGGAGATAATTCCGACCGCGACAAGGGCCGGTGAAACACCAAGTTCCATTCCCAAGACAACTAGTACGCCAATACTCAAACTACGAGACCACACCTCTATACGGAGCCGCCAATACTCAAACCATGCCGGAGACCACACCTCTAAGGGGCCGCCAAAACTCAAACAAAAGGAGCGCCAAAACTCAACAAACACTTACTATAGCGTACACTTATAACTATAACTCACGGAACTCCGGTCGGCCAAGTTCGTACTTAATAAGTCCAAACCTCGTCGGGTGCCGACGTATAGAACGATTTAGCTTTAATATGAAATAAATCATCACTCAAGCTCAAGAATGGTGAGATTAGGGCGGAAAGGCAGGTGTGTACAACATGCCAACCTATACCAAGATGTTCAACACTTTCGCAAACTCCTTGACTGCAAGGATGGCTAAAAAGTAAGCTTTAGGCTGCTTCTTGGGAGAGTGCAACTTATCCGAGAGAGTGACAGAGTACGGGGAATGCAGCCAGGCGTTCAAATATATAGCCAGGGCTTCGTATATCGAAATTCTCTTCTCTACGAAAACCATATTGGTTTGTAGAGTATACAAGGGGCGGATCACAATAGGGGCATGAACAAGTAATACATCATATGCTAAGGAAAATGATGGAATATAATGCAATCAAGACAAGAATACTATTGTAAAAGGGACAAAGCAAAGAAAGTGGTCTGTGCTATCAAGGACAAACATTATACTTTAAATGCACAGTAACGAGCTTCCGAATAATTTAGAAACGTGAATGATACAACTAACGTAACAGAGTGACGCTCAAAACTTCGAAGAATACTACATAATTAGAACACTGTATCACGCCCAGCAGTACCATCCCTTGGGTAGTCATGATAAATAAGGGAGCCAAAAAGAAAACGATAAAGAGCCTTATGTAAGGATTAGCCTCATAATTGTTATGATGAAGCAAAAGGACCCACCCAAGGGATGGCAGCCTGAGCGTCAGTAATCCGACTAGGGCATTAGACACCCTTTCAGGCTACCATAGGCAATGGAAATATATTGAAATCAAAACAAAACTGACCAACGGTCGATGAGAGATCCACTAAATTGGGTTAAAGCAAACGGAACTAATAAAACATATACAAAGGGCAGATACAATTAGGATGAACAATGAGTTCGCAAAAATAAATAAATAAATAATAGAAAAAATAATAGAAAAAAATAAAAATAAATAAATAAATAAAAATAATAATATAAATAAATAAATAAAGGACTGATTGATAGAAGGAGAAGAATGCAATAAAGCCGCAATAAACGATACTATTGTAAAAGGGACAATGACTGATCGAGGGCGGTGCCATGAAACAAACATATTACCATAGTACACTGCCGTAAAGAAACAAACAACTCGAGTTTCTGAAGTAATCTAGAACTAGAAATGGTATGACAACCAACGTAACAGGGGGAACTAGAAGCTTCGACGAATAATAGAGCTACTCAGCCTGCAAATATTATATAAAAAACGAATTGACGGGGAGTGAGAAAGGAGGCAATAAATAGTTTCCACAAATATCGTCTTCTTATGCAGAACAATGGCTGCTGAGCCCAGTCATGCAGGACCGGAAAAGTGAACTCAAAACTGAAAGTATGCATGGACAAAAGTTAAATCATTAAAACAGAAATTTGAGCAAATATAACGTCTTCTCCTACCACTGTCTAGTACTGGCTGCTCATCCCTCGGGGAAAATTAACTGCATAACGTACAAAATCAATAATGAAAACGTGTATGGGAAAATATGATCGTCTTCTCAGCCTACTGGCTCCTCAGCCCTCGGAGAAGCTGATTAACTCAGAAGAGTTTGCATGGACAATTCAATTAATAAAACAGGAAACAATGTAAATATCAATGACAACAGGTGCAATAACGAAAGGTTTCTGGATATGGGGCTTGTAGGGACAGGCCTCAGTCAATGGACGCAATATGCAAGTATAATGGCAAAAGAATGAAGCGATTTAAATACATTATAGTTATGAACTCTTGTCAAAATAAACACAAAATCAACAAGTGCAGCAAGCTAAACTTGACTTTCCAAAAATACTAATCAGCAATAACATGCTAAACTGGGGTATACGTATGGAACAGATTCGTGCAGTATACGTTGACTGAAGCTGAATAAACGGACAAGATAACAAATAATCAGGGAAACAAATTAAATAAAGGACCTGGACTTAAATTCACGGTTCAAGGACGTACAAACAATGGGAGCTCACAAAAAGCACAGCAAATGATATACGGCCAACAAAGATCATTCCCGGCCAACAAATAGGAGGGGGTGGCATTCATTAAAACCGGGCTACCAAGGGAATAACTGACACTAAAAACAAGTCTCAACTATCGATATATACTGGGGCATAGGTGTCTACACAGACCTCAATTCGTCTTCTCAGACCTCAACTATCGATATACTGGGGCATAGGTGTCTACACAGACCTAATATTACACCGATACAGGAGCATAGTTGTCTTACAGACCTCAATTACAACCGAAACAGGCCGAGGCATATAGTTTTAGTCGATACATAATAAAATTAGGGAAGAAACCGAGGGAGCAACGTTCTGTGAGCAAATAAAAATTCACTGGGAGTTAAAGGGGCAGTGTCAAGCCTCGCGCATGCGCATTAAAATCAAAACAATAACACTCGGGAGAAGCCTACTTTGCCCGGTAGCGAGTTACAAAACCCCCTAAAAACCGTTCTAATCGCTAAATAAATGACCTACAGGACTCATGTAGATACTAATCTTTATTTAGAAAGCAATTTTAGAACTTCAAAATATCAAAAGGACTGAATTCAAGAAGTGAATTCACGGCGATATCATTTTCCAACGGTCGATCAAATAAAACACAGGAAGCCCAACACATAAGTAGATGGTGGGAAGCTCACCGAGTTTATAAGTAGTTCTACGTGAGTTTTTTCTCTTCAAAAGTCATGAACAGTACTGCACCTACGATTGATGATCAAGATTCCTTCGCAATCGACCAGAATTGCCGGTTTACAATTCGGTTTTCTTCACTCGAGGATGATGGCGACCTGCCTCTCAACGGCTGTTCGACACTTTTTTCAACGGCTTCAAAGTCAGTTCTAAGATGAAATAATCCCCACTAGGATTTGTTGAAAATGAAGAACATGCTTTGAATTATTACTAGTGATCCATTAGACGCTTGAACAAACATGATTAAGGTCGATGGAAACGGATTGAAAACATCGATAATAATAAAAGTCCACGGTGGACTTTTATTATTTCTCGCTTCTTCGCACCCAGGCTTACGCGGTCATATGGCTTGACACTGTTCCTTTAAAACGGCAACAAAACCGGGTGAGCGAGAGGACGGGAAGGTTGACGATAACATTGAACGAACAGGACGAGGGAAGGGATTCTAAGACCTCTAAGAGAAACATGAGCGGGATGGGAAAGGGTTCACATAGGAAGTTACCTATAACTGGGGAGCAGGGGCTTCAAGAATTACCAAAGCTTGAGGGTGTTCGGAAAACTAAGACCCCCAAAACTAAGACCCTAAGACCCTAAGACCCTAAGACCCTAAGACCCTAAGAAATTTTAAAATGTCCAAATCAGGCAAATCCAATGTTCTGTACTTTAATAAAAAAAAGAAGAGAACAGAGGAAAGGCTGTGTTCGCACCACGTTTAGCTTCAAAATTCCATGAGTTTCTCTGCCGTCTGAGCCGGTGATAGTTGGCTCGATGATATCGAATAGGACTTAAAATATCCTGTCTTTTCGGCTTTCCATGAATAAAACCACCCCCAGAATAACAGCTTCTTACTTTGAGGAGTAAAATTCACGTGTCCAGTGGTTTTCCAGTGGCAGTTTTTCAAATCAGTTGGCAAGATAAGTTTTTACGGATAGTCAGTAGCCGCCATATTTAACACAGGTAACCCAAACACAATTATGCCCTACCACAGGAAACCCATAGAGCCGGTTCTAATGGAAGGAAACAGCGTTCCTCCTTTAGACTTATCAACCCAAAGAACCCATACGCGGGTTTAAAACATCAAGAAGATGGATTTAATATGTAAATATGTCATTCAAGAATGAAATTAACTAATTGGAAGAATAGTTCTTGTATATCCCTGTGTGTATGGGTTACCTGTGTCAAAGATGGCGGCTGCTTTGTCGCTGCCGTAAGACATGACTTATCTTGACTGATTGATTTGAAAAACTGCCACTGGAAAACCACTGGATACGTGAATTTTACTCCTCAAAGTAAGAAGCTGTTTTTCGCTGGGGGTGGTTTTATTCATGGAAAGCCGAAAAGGTCGAAAAGACAGGATATTTTAAGTCCTATTCGGCATATCATCCCGGCAATTTATCACTCAAACTTTTTTGAACTAGCTGAGCTGAACGTCACCCAATTAATATTAAAGTACAGAACATTGGATTTGTCTGATTTGGACATTTTATAATTTCTTAGGGTCTTAGGGTCTTAGGGTCTTAGGGTCTTAGTTTCGGGGGTCTTAGTTTTCCGAACACCCCAAAGCTTGAGCCTACAATACGTTGATAGGAGCTTGTTCTTGCTCAGCCATGACGATGTGCACTGAAGGCTAGTTACTTGAATTGGGCAGAGTTGATTAGTGGACGTTCCTTATATACTCGCTCTGCAAGGGACTGGTGCGAATAGTTTTCTGATTTGTACCTCCGTAGAGCGCTCAAGTGTAAACACGGCATAAGTTGATGTTTTGTTGCTCGTTAAACACCGTACTGATGAGTCCCAAAAGGACGAAACAGCTGTCTACGGTTGCAGATCCTGGCTCTCTCTTGCTCTATCATGTTGGTGTTGAATTGTGTTAAGCTTTTTATTCCTACGTAGTATCAGCCTTTCTTGGATTTCATATCATTTTATTGATTTATTTAGTAGCCTTGCAAGCATTGCAAGCATTGGTTGGGCTGCCTGTGGTACAACCACACAATTGATTGAAGGTATTTTAGTAACTGGATGGATTTAGTGATGAGTTTTCACAAGATTTGGTAGATATTTTAGCAGATTTGTTTCGAGATTCACCACAGGAATCCTGAAAGTTGCCTATAATATACGTCCTCCGGTTGACCGATTCCGACTCAGTGGGGGAGGGTGGGGAACAATGGTGCATTTACTCGGGCTGAAATTTATTAAAACACGTTTTATTCGGGTTTTTTTTAGAGGAAATGTCACTTTATCACTGTGGTTTGCCTGTGATTGGAACATTCAATTTGGTTTTCGAAATTATTCGATCATGTTGAAAAAAACCCTAAAAGACGTATCATTTACAGAGATGATTTGACTGAAACAATTTCTTCTCGACTACACTTCATGCTTCTCAATGCATTCAGTAATTTTGCATTATGGCCACATTTCCGGCAATACATTTTGTATGGCAGCACTGTTCACTGCATCCTCGGGAACCCAGGGGTATATTCTTCTGGGTTCCCGAGGTTGTGTTCACTGCCATAAAGGTGGACTAGTTTTATACTAAAATGGCAGCTAGGTGTATAATATTCGCTAAAAATTGAAGCATGCAAGTTTTTTTGTTTTTCAAACAATTTGAAAGTGAGTTAACTATAATGAATATTTAATGTACGAATTAAATGGTTTATAGTAAAAGAACTTTGAATCGTTCTATAAAAGAGCTTTGAATCGTTCTATAAAAGAGCTTTGAATCGTTCTATAAAAGAGCTTTGAATCGTTCTATTAAAAGAGCTTTGAATCGTTCTAGTTAGCCTGAAAATCAGCCGCCTCCTCTGGGTCAAAAATTTCCCAGATTTTCTGGCTACGTTCTTTAAAAGAGCTTTGAATCGTTCTAGTAATCGAGCTTTGAATCTAGTTAGCCTGAAAATCAGCCGCCTCCTCTGGGTCAAAAATTTCCCTGATTTTCAGGCTACGTTCTAATAAAAGAGCTTTGATCATGAATCGTTCTATAAAAGAGCTTTGAATCGTTCTATTAAAAGAGCTTTGAATCGTTCTAGTAAAAGACCTTTGAATCGTTCTATGAAAGAGCCTTGAATCGTTCTATGAAAGAACTTTGAATTTTGTTTCTTCAGGATATATTATTCTATTAAAGGAAGACTAGTACGTATACATGCTCGAGGATCCAGCGGTTTTTGTCCGCGCTCCGAAGTCACCGGCCGAAACAACCCGCTGGATAAATTACCTGCTATTACGAGTTCTGTGGCGTGATACGAATCTTGATTTTGATTGGCCCTCTTTTTGAGGGTAAAAAAGAGGGCCAATCAAAACTCGACCATAATTTTCAAAGATAACCACAGGTAGCCCAAGCTATTAATGAGAGGCTTGTATCGAGCTATATATAAGAGTTTGTATGGGACCTTAGGCTCTGGTCGATAATTCCGTAAATAATAGGGCAAATAAACTCTAACCTTCCAGTAGTGTTGTTTGTGTCCTTATTGATCTCTGGTAGCGATTTCTGGGAAATCCCGCGATTTTTAGCCGAGCTCTCCCCCTACTACTAAGAAGAAGGAAAGGTAGGACACTCAGCAATGGCCGATCGGCTGATCCATCTCGAAAATCAATTTTTTTCTCCTACTAAACCACGTCCCCTTGCTTCGATACTCAGCAGCACGAATGGCAGATAGATTACCTCGAGGTTTGTCAAAAAAGTCCGATAAAACTTCTCCTGCGGAGGCAGCAATCCAGCGAGATCATCGAATAAACGGCCATTTCGAGACGCCAAAACCCTGGCAAGGAAAAGCTGTGCAGACCGGAAGCCGTTGAGGCGCGGTTGGCCTGGACACGAGCCAAATTCCTTCGAACGAGTGTCCCCATGGTCTGGAAATGCTAAACCCAAATATAGACTCAGCCCCCCAGGGAACGAAAAATTTGTAAACACCATGAAAGAGTTTTCTTACATTATTTGTGCTTAGGATTGATTGTCTACCAGTTGTCTTCAATGAAGAGCTGTTATCTGAACAAAACATTGAGATATTTTGACTCACAAAATACAAAGAAATGTTTGAATGTTGGGTTAAGTAGATGACGTCACTGACTCCTCTAAAGATTCATAAAAATATAGTACTTCCCTCTGGAATATCGAAAAAAGATTTTAACTAGTTATTAATAGACCCTTGAAGAATTATTCAATGAAGTTTCAGCTAAATTAAATTTCGATCGATTTTCGTCTAAGTAGCCGACTATAACAATAGCAACATTAGCTTCCTGCTGTTCGCAATAAAAACGGGCTTGCGGCTTGTTATAATGAAACACCTTGCTGCACCTAAATTTTATCTCAAAGGACTAGCTGCGGGCGATTGGGCCAGAGAATCGACATTCAATTTCCTTTGAGATAAAATTTAGGTGCAGCAATGTGTTTCATAACAAGCCGCAAGCCCGTTTTTCTGATTTCTGACTCTTACCGGAAAGGTATAGTGGTCGACTCCCTTCACTGCGGTCAAGTTTTCTTCGTGTTCGTACTTGTCAAAACCCAACAGCACACACTCGAACAGACCTTGGACATCGTGTATTGTGTTCACATTTGTAGACGAGCATCGTATGTCGCTAGCGCACTCAAGAAGACAATCAGAAAACGATGCGACTGAGATGTTTCTCAGAGGAGTTCCCAAAAGTCTGTAGCCTTCATGTTGGATGAAGTTTCCAAACAAAATACCGTTACTGTCACCTCGTATTGACGGCTGTGTAGCAACGACTTGCAACAAGCCAAACCAAAGCACAAAATACATAACAACCATTTTTAAAAGTCGATTTCTGAAGGGGAATTCTCAGTGGAGCGAGCAAACAAGCTGACAAGCCGGAGTTCAAACCACAATGCAATGCGAAGAACATTTGGTATTTGTGTGGGGGACTATAGCGTTATGATGTCACCGTTTGTTTATTAGCCACTTTCATTCTCGTACCCAGAGCCCTCTCCTCATGACGAGTGGGCACTGGGTACGAGAATGGAAATTGACCAATCACTGTGCACTTCCGGTTTTATTTGCAGCAACTCGTTAATTTGCAACAGTGATTGGTCAATTTCGTGTTCTAAAAATAGCTAAGCTTGTTCAAACGCCGTGACAGATTTTAATACTATGCTCCTGTTCAACTTGGATACTTAGATAACGAGAATGCTCTCTCCTGATTGGTTGAATTACACAGATTTTGAAATTGGACTTTTCTTGGAAACGTAATTGCCCTATACCATTATGACGTAACGGCTTATTTATGAGGGGGACAGAATCGTGAAGAACAATAGAAATTTGAACTAAATCTGCTTTGCTGAGGTTCGCTTGATTTCAAATTGGCTGGTTTCCAGATATTATGTTCATCGATACTTTTCCCACAATATTTACTGTGTTTGGTGATTTTTATCGCTTTCAGATCGTCTGTAAAATACATTTATTTGGGAAATCCTTTGTGTTGTTGCTGTTTTGTCCCCCTCTAGCGACCATGATCCTTAGCGTTTAAACAATAGATTGTTTTGATGTGACGTCATAGTGGTATAGGGCAATTACAAAGGCAGCACCGTCTTCTCATCACCCCGAGCAATATGGTCCGGCCGGAACTTGAATCACGAACCTCCCGCACAATAGACCGGCGATACTCAACCAACCGAGTCAATTGGACGACGTACGGACATGCAGTCCATTTTGAAGAAGTTGCAGCACGTCTCTTGTTATGGTCTCTCATTGCCGGGAGACTAAATGGGACTGACGTCCGCCCACCTGAACAAAGGGTAGGGGAAGATCTACTGCTGCATGGTTGTGGAACTGGACAGGGGAAGGCCATTGCCCTGTCCGGTCAGAAGGATTTTGAAATGGCTCTCTGTTTTTTTTTTTGGTTGACACCCTTGGGTTGGGCGAACCCTACGCTTACGTACCATGATTTGCCCCACTGACTGACCCTGGTGGCTGCTGAAGTGGATATTATGGTTTAGCTTTGTGAGCCTGCCTTTTACCCTAGCTGGATCCGCTCCTGCTGTGTTGTAGCAGTACTAGAGGATGTTGATCTCCTCAGTGACAGTGGGACCAAAGGTATCTTTTTTCGCTCTGCCAATGTCGACCTGCATGGCCAGCAAACAGGGCAATGGCAGACAAAAGTGGTGCGAAGAAAGTTCTTTAACTGTTGATCACCTACCACCTTGGGCCTGGTCAGAAAAGAATCTCTTCTAGCCAGGACGTTACACAAGTACTACTGTCACCTCAATATTGGCTATATTTATTTATTGATATATACACTCAATTGCAGAAGCGTTGTAGTATACATTTATACAAAAATACAAATATCTAATGAGATACAAAATGTTAAACATGTTAAAATACAACTGTTTAAGCACAACATAGTGCTGAACATTATTGTGTTGTACTTGCTGGATGCGATACTAATCTAAAATTGATGTTTCAGATATATTAGAAGAAAATAAGCGATGTTTTGCACTTTGTATCTCATTAGATATATTGTATCTCATTAGATATTTGTATAAATGTATACTACAACCTTACTGTAATTGAGTGTATACACCTATTTAAAAAAAGGTTGTCGTAGACATCATTCCATAGGAGAATAGGTTATACGTCGTGCAAGACCGAACTGCTTATGGTAACAGCTTGAATAGCCAAAAACGTATGAAAACCTGTATGTATCGTACCTATTTCCATTTCAACAGACCAAGACACATTTTGATCGAGTTTATGAAATATTTCTGGCATACAGTCATTCAAGCTGCTACCATAATGCAGTTCGGTCTTGGAATCTATGACCTATTGCCTATGGAGATGTCCTTGACAACCTTTATTGAAATAGGTATATATATATAACAACTTTATTGACTTTATTGATATGGGAGAGAGCTCTTGCCTGCGAGATCTTGAGGTATAGGGCAATTGTGTGTATATATATATAACAACTTTATTGACTTTATTGATATGGGAGAGAGCTCTTGCCTGCGAGATCTTGAGGTATAGGGCAATTGTGTGTATATATATATAACAACTTTATTGACTTTATTGATATGGGAGAGAGCTCTTGCCTGCGAGATCTTGAGGTATAGGGCAATTGTGTGTATATATATATAACAACTTTATTGACTTTATTGATATGGGAGAGAGATCTTGCCTGCGAGATCTTGAGGTATAGGGCAATTGTGTGTATATATATATAACAACTTTATTGACTTTATTGATATGGGAGAGAGCTCTTGCCTGCGAGATCTTGAGGTATAGGGCAATTGTGTGTATATATATATAAACAACTTTATTGACTTTATTGATATGGGAGAGAGCTCTTGCCTGCGAGATCTTGAGGTATAGGGCAATTGTGTGTATATATATATAACAACTTTATTGACTTTATTGATATGGGAGAGAGCTCTTGCCTGCGAGATCTTGAGGTATAGATATCCTGCCCCCTTTGGCCAACCTCGACCAAGAAATCCTGAAGAACTTGGTATCGGTGGAGCCTGCATCAGTCAAAATGCTCGATGTCTGCATATCCAGGACTTGTGAGTGGGCTGGATAAGGTAACAGGCTGAAGGAAAGATGTTGTGCTTGTAAAGAACACCTCTGACCCCAGTGTGGGCCTTTTTCTAAGGCAGGTCCAGGAGGTCTGCAACGAATGCCACGTTGTCGGCAAACCCTGCCGAGCGTGACTGACAGTTAGCTGGCGTGACAAATAGGAGTCTGGTCGAATCCATTGCATAACATAATTTGTCGGTGGCTTGAGGGAGGACTGCGTCTCGCCTTGGAAGCTTGCAATTGAGCAAATACTGACAGGTCATCAAATGATGAGAGGGTAGTCCCTAAGGGAGCACAAGTCCTGATGAGGCTATACTGTATGCCGATGTAGAGGGAACAGTAGAGACCCCAGGATGACTGATCATGAGTTGACGAATCTCATCTCTCAGAGACAAAATCAAGGCACGATTGACTTTAATCTGACGTTGCATTTCCTCGAAGACTTTCGCATCAGGTATATTTAGGGCGACAGCATACTAGTCTCTTCTGGCTCAACATGGGTCACTTCGTCTACATTTCCTGTCTCTCTGGGCATCGTAGAGAACTCGGTGGGCATGAACTAATTATCATATCTATGGAAAAGATAAAAGAAAACGAAATTAGTAAAACAGTCAAAAGTAACGAACATGCACCACCGGGTATACGTTACCGACCACGTGCTAATGTCCATAATTATGTCCAATAGACGAGCACAACTGGAAAACAAGACGAC
This sequence comes from Actinostola sp. cb2023, assembly GCA_033675265.1. Taxonomy (NCBI): domain Eukaryota; kingdom Metazoa; phylum Cnidaria; class Anthozoa; order Actiniaria; family Actinostolidae; genus Actinostola; species Actinostola sp. cb2023. Next base: position 129,221 of record JAUJYZ010000905.1, on the reverse strand, counting down.
CAAGGCTGAAGAGAAAGTCGAGGCGATGAATAATCTAAACGACGAGTACCACACAGAGCACCATCCAAAATGGCGGCTCCACGAACTCAAACCTGCACTTAAATTAGACGATCGAAACACGTACCAATAATTTCGCTCAAAAAAGCGATAACTGTTGAATTAGCTCCTTAGGACCACCGATGGAACCAATCCGGAATTCTACAATCCCTATAATGGCGTCCAATTTCATTCGCCATTGTTCTGGACTGACTAGCCTCTCATACAGGTGAAAATGCTTTTGTTTCCACATGAACACGAGGCTAGTCAGTCGAGTCAGTCCAGAACAATGGCAATTGAAATTGGACGCCATTATAGCATTCGGTCTATTGTTCTATTTTACGTCAAACAAGACGCTCAATGAGCGTACACTCGGGCTTATGACAAGGACAATTTCAGTTGCGTGAGGAGGGACCTGACAATGACTGACAATTGCGTGACGAGGGAGACTATGTATATATGTGTCGGTGAGCTTTTTAGATAAAAATCTCCGAATCGTATTTCCGTAGCACGTACTTGGAACGTCCAGTTGAGGTTCATATTCATGGTCAGACGGTTCTGATAACGTCTTTGGTTTCTTCGTTTAATATCGCAGAGGAAAGTCGAACTTCGTATCTTTGAAACATCCAGTTGATTCAGACTACGGTATGATGTGACAAAGCTCGACCAATCTGCTGTCTCTGCCTATACATTGAAAGATCTTGCTCGATTTATCTCGAAATCAGAAAGGAATTATCGATTAAAAATCAAAAGCTGCTTCTGTTAGATTTAAGATGTGACCTCAAGTGACCTCAAATACGTTTAAAGACGTACGACAGCGTACTATTGAAGAGTCGGAGATCTTTATCTATGAGTCACCGATCGAAATAGTCTCCCTCATCACTGAGCGTCTTCTTCTGTAATAGATCCCTAAAATCTAAGGACGTTTTGATTTCGATTGTATTTTTGCCGTTCACTGACCTGTTTTGAGCGTGGAAATTCTGTTCCAACAAGACCCCATGCTTTCGCTAGACGCCGCTAAACACACACCAGCTTTGACAATATCATCTGATTTGATTTGATTTTGACTTTATTTTTAGTGACGATTGTCTATGGAATTAGTGGTCATGCGTAGTGTTTTGCATTTGACAAAGTCTCACATCGATTGCGAGAAAGATAAATGTTTGTATATAAATGGTTCCAATACACTTATATCTAATGGAGATACTCGAGCCTCGGTATATTTGGTTTCGATAGCATGTGACCGGATATTGCACAACTGACGCCCAAAAAAAAAACACGATTCCGACTATGATCTGGCGAAGCCGGCTCGCATGGCAAAACTCGAGAAGGTCACATACTTCACATTGTGTGTACCGATATGATCAAATACTTCGCATTCCGTGGCCTAACAAAAACATAAAAAATAAATAAAAAAAAGAAAGTCCATTTTATAACTCGGGCTTCCTTCGGAAGGGCCCGAGTATTAGCATGATTCATTTTAGATTTTAGGCTAAGTTTACGAAATGAATACATACAGTTGAACCTCCGGTTGCGACCACTCTCCCAAGCGACCAGTTTTCCAAATACCAAAAGTTCATTTCCAAGTCAAATCACTGTATAGTTGGAACCTCTCGTAAGCGACCGCCTCTCGAAAGCGACCAGTTTTCCAAATACCAAACGTTCAGTTCCAAGTCAAATCACTGTAGTTGGAACCTCTCGTAAGCGGCCGCCTCTCGTAACCGACCACAAATCTTGACATTTTGGGTGGTTGCTTACTGGAGGTTCGATCGACTGTATTTAAAAATAAACTAGACGCTCATTGAGCGTCTGAGATGCAGTTCATCATGAAAGACGCACTATGCCGGGGCCTCCAGCAACACACAAGTCCCTTGACTACGGGGTAATAATCTATGCTTGTGGTACGAGTCGCATAGATAAAGATCTCGAATCAGTACGTACTTGGTACGTCTTGAGGTTGCATAGGTCAGATGGTTCTGATAACGCTCTTAAAAAATAGCCTGCGTCACTCATGTAGAAGGTTATTGCATCATTTCAATCTAAATTAATAATAATAATTTAGACAATACACTTAGATTTTTGCCCTTGACCTCCGGTGCTTCCTGATTGGTTTGTGCTTTGTAATCTCTCTTGTGGCCAGACTTTTTGTCTCCTTCTGCCATATCGCGACCGGTACCACTAAAAAAAAAATACGGTCTCGAATCTTATACCCCGTTCACACCAAGGCTTAAACATGGTTTAAGTTGGTTTAACTAAACGGGTTTAGGAAATTATCTACAAACGCCATGCAACCTTTGGCACAAAACTTCTGGTAAACTGTCCTTACTGTTGCACAGTAGAAATTCCAGGTAGTTTGATTCTTGTGAAATCAAATGCCCTCGAATTAGAGAAGCTAGAATAAACTCAGTTTAACTAAACAAGGTTTGGTGTGAACGGGGGGGTATTAGACTCGTTCGCGCACGAGTAATAAAAAAATTCGGCTGAACTAATCAATCTCGTCCCCAGAGCCCACGTTCCTCTTGGTCAGCACCGAGAAACGAAAAGCTCTGGCTGCAACCGATTTTTGTAGCATTCTGATTAGTTTGGCAAAACAATAGAAGGACCGGAAGTAAACTGACTAGTTAGAAAATGGCGGAGTTTACCATGTTTACGGAGCTCCCGAGAGCTACACGCTGTCCCAAAACTCGCTAAAAACCATTCTAATCGCTAAACAAATGACACACAGGACTCAGGTAGATATTTTGAGTTTTTTAACGATTTTCTGGACCTAATCACGCCATAGGAAATTTCGATTCCATATAAGGGGTTTCCATGGAAATCTTGACAGTTCTGAATGCCCGTGGGCTCGCGTTTTCACATGTGCTTTCTTTCTTCTTGGGAGCTCGTTGGACCAGTGGTTGTAACTGCTTTGAAGAGGCCAATTTCGCATTTTTAGAGTGTTTATAGCCATTATTCACCACAGAAGCCCCCAGGACAGCATCATTAAGCTTGACTGGTGTGGTAGAGACCGTTCTGCTGAAAGAACCCAGCAGCGAGAAACGATTTTCACGAAGACAACTCGGCAGTGCCATTACGAAATTCAAGATGGCGGACTCAACTGTGAAATCGTCTCTCTGGTTGTTCTGTGGTGGATTGCAGGAACTACAAAGACATTTTTGGCAACTTTGGACTTGTAAAGAATGCAACCGGTGCAATATTTTGCCTGTAGGACCGAATGGCTCGACACTCTAAAAAAGTCTAAAAAACGGAAAGGGCGGGATGCTTGCTGTCGAAAATTCCCGGATGTTCCCGGCATCCTTTTCGGGCGTGAAGAAGGAAAACACGTGTTAGCGAAAGTGGGCCTAAGGAAATGGCTATTGTTCGGCGAGTTAAGGAAGAGAGAGGGAAAAATTCACGAATATATCAAGAAGAGAGATGGAAGTTTGCTGAGAAAGTGGCGTTTTGTTTCGCAAGGATGTATTTTGGAAGAAAATCCAAGTCAAATGTCGTTCATTTTCGAGGTGTGAAATTGCGTCAAAAACACGATTTTTGATTTCTATGAAAAACAAATTGAACTAATGCTCAGAAATCGGACCTGAAAGTCAGTTTACTTGAGGTTTTGACATCCACATACATTCTCTTAGAATAATGTACTCATACACAGCTTGGGCTACCTGTGGAACATGCGCAGTCTAAACTTCCGGCCCGAAATTCATAAATCGTGCATTTTGATGGGAACGTGGGCACGTGAAGATGCAATTGTCGACGACCCTTCTCAAATTTTTTCAAAATGTTCATATTGTGCATTTATCTTTTCAACATTCCCTAATTAAAACATGTACATGAATGAATCAAAACTAACTAAAACAATTATTATCGACAGTCGCAACTATACTTCCGGTCTGTGGCAAATGTTGGAAGACTGGGTTCGAGTGATTTGATTGGCTGAATTAGCTACAAGTTTTTCGGGGTGTTTGCCCTCGATGAAAGACTAGTGGAAATATCACTTTTCATCGATCTCTCCAGCACATTGGATAATCTATAGTTTTTAATTTGGATAATATTGTCAAAAATTAAGAACTATCTCAATATTGTTATAACACTAGTACCCAGTCTTCCAATGTATTTAGCACAGACCGGTTCCTTTGACTTTACACAACTAAAAGCTTTTATTGGTGATAATATTTTACTCAACTATTGTGCGAAGTTATAATTCGAACTAGAGATTTGCCTTTGCGACTGATCAAGGTCGACCAGATTCAGAACAAAATGGCACGACTCCCAGTTCAAAGAATAACAGAAAGAAAAGCCTTGAAGACGACTTTTCCGAAGTAAATTTGGGCTCTTACATATCAACAACAATAGCAATACATACCAATGTACAACTCAATACAACAATGGGACAGCAGAACGAGGTATTATTGTAATGGTTTCGTTGTTGATATATCGAGAAGCTGCCTAAATTTGGAAAAGAATGATAGGATTTGGTTGTTTGAGCAAATGCATCATCATTATTTATCTATTTGGAATATATCTACATTTCTGAAGAGTTACTGTAGGGTTCTGCAAGATATACCTTGCCAAGACCTCGAAACATTTATTTAGGTTACATACTGTAAAACACAGTCAACTGTCGCTAGCTGGACACCCATCTAAGCCAGACATCTTTTTCTGGTCCCTTCTGTATAAATTCGCTCTCTCTCTCTAATACCCCATTCACACCAAGGCTTAAACATGGTTTAAGGTGGTTTAACTAAACAGGTTTAGAAAATTATCCACAGAGGCCATGAAACTTTTGGCACAAAACTGCTGGTAAACTGTCCTTTATGTTGTACAGTATAAATTATCTACAGAGGCCATGAAACTTTTGGCACAAAACTGTTGATAAACTGTCCTTTATGTTGTACAGTATAAATTATCTACAGAGGCCATGAAACTTTTGGCACAAAACTGCTGGTAAACTGTCCTTTATGTTGTACAGTATAAATTATCTACAGAGGCCATGAAACGTTTGGCACAAAACTGCTGGTAAACTGTCCTTTATGTTGTACAGTATAAATTCCAGGTAGTTTGATTGTCTTGCAATTAGATGCCCTCGAATTATAGAAGCGAGAATAAACTTAGTTTAACTAAACAAGGTTTGGTGTGAATGGGGTATAAGATGGACACCTCGATAAGCCGCAAACGTTAGTCACAATGGTGTTCCCAAATTCGGGGCGTGGCTTATCTGTGGGTGCAGCTTATCCGTGGGTGCGGCTTATCTGTGGGTGCGGCTTATCTGCGGGTGCAGCTTATCTGTGGGTGCGGCTTATCTGCGGGTGCAGCTTATCTGTGGGTGCGGCTTATCTGCGGGTGCAGCCTATCTGACAGTGAATAAAATTCTGTGCTGCAGTGCAATTACATGTACATACTTCAATTACACCAACGCTGTAACAGTATTACGAAGCCAAATATTGAATCTAATTTTCCAGAAATTACTTTTTTCTAAAATGCAATGAAGCTGAGATTCAAGAAATATGGCAACGCTCGCAAAGAGGAAAGCATAAAATAGTTAATTTGTCTCATGACGACTACACGAACCAACACTGTAAAGACCTGGGTTTACCTCGGTCAAAGACCCCCAAACCGACTGCTTTGATGTTTCACAACTCAGATCAATCACTTTGTTCTAAGTTCCATAGATCTCTGGACCATAGACCGAATGCAATAATGGCGTTCAATTTCAATACAGGTGAAAATGCTTGTGTTTCCACATGAACACGAGGCTAGTCAGTCCAGAACAATGACAATTGAAATTGGACGCCATTATTGCATTCGATCTATTTAACTACTGGATCATTGGGTAGCAATGCATTGTCGTATATAGTTAGATTCAGGATTGGAGATAAGTGTTAGTATGTGAGGTCCTTACACCAAAGACACACGACGAAGCAGATCCCTCAGAGTTACCTGGACAGTTTGTTTAAATGTCAATGGGGCCTGGTTATTATCACTTTAAGTAGTTCTGTAAACTAGTGTCAAACAACATAATACAATTTAACCAATGAACTTGGGCGTAATGTTTTCTAATAAAATTTTGCTTGGGCTCCCTGTGGTTATTCCCCTGAGTATTGAGACGTCATTTCCGGTCTTGTGCAAAAAAAAAAATTCCCAACAAAATTTCAAATAGCATAGCATTCATACTGCTTGATATCACACTAGTTATGAGATTCATGGACTTTTATCAGCTGATTTTGAAACCCAATAATATTTGAATTCTTATCAGAATCTATGTTCAAGTGACATCCATGTCTCTTCTCAAGCATTACCGATAGAGAAAGGAATAATACTCATGGGGAATAACACGTGGTCTGAAATGAGAAAACGTTACGCCCAACCTGAAAGGTTTACTGTGTTGTAATTGTCTACGAATGGAGTTCTCCTAAACTTGCTCATCGACAGAATCTGATAAATAGTTTTAGTTCACTAACAGACAACATGGTGGCAGCAGACTGGACGTGTCATTGGTTACTATGGTGACCAGCCCATAGTGACATGTATGTGTTACAACTCCACCAGTGTCTCTCAGTTATCACATCAGGTATTGATTCACAGATGGGCCACAATAGCTTTGGAATATGCACTACTAACAACACTGGAATCAGAATTTAAGATGCACTTCGACACCCAAAGCTGCCTCAAATGAGGGTTTATCATGTAATTTCAAAACTCATAGGACAAAAAAATGATTATCATAGCTGGAAAGAGCTCGTTGAAATTAGTAAAAATGTGAAGTTCGGAAAAGTTTGCTTCACAAATTGCGAAGATATGAATTTTTGAGTTGCCTACCAGTGTAAATTTCCAAAGGTTTTCATATAAAATTTCGATTTTTGAAAATTCATATCTTCGCAATTTGTGAAGCGAACTTTTCCAAACTTCACATTTTTACTAATTTCAACGAGCTCTTTCCAGCTATGATAATCATTTTTTTGTCCTATGTCTCCTACATAAGTTTTGAAATTACGTGATAAACCCTCATTGGGTCAAAGTGTTGCTCGTAAGATTTCCCAAACTCATCAATAATTCACGAGGACAAAACAAAGCTCAGATTTAGCACAAAATTCGGTCAACTTCAAGTTTATATTCCTCGAAGAATTATGAATGGTTTGTGCAGCTCTATCAAACAAAAGAAACAGTGTTCCCTCCGATTTCGGAAAAACCTTGAATCCAGTGAAAAACACTCGGCTGCGCCTTGTTTTTTTTTTTAAACTCGCTTCTCGGTGCTTCCAAATTGGAGGGAGAACTTCTTTCACATGCTTGATATAATTTATTGCATCCAATAATAACTGCTTACAGCTATAATCTACTTTTTAGTTATTGTCACAGTTCTATAGACAGGTATGAAAATTGTCAAGGATATAATAATGACTAGTTGTTTTGAGTTACGTCCATTCTGGGAGGCATTCGTTCATTGAGACGATCAAGTCCCTTGGCTTCCTGGAAGTCGCAGATTTTATGTTTGGGGTCCACTCCTGCCAGAGCTGATAATGATAAAAAAGTAGATTGAATAATAATAATAATAATCTTATTAACCTTGTTTGCTTGGTCTATATATTCCTCTTATTAACCGAGCGAGAAGTCCATATGGGAATTTATGGACCAAGTGTTTTTGCACGACCTTATGGCCCAAGCGCGTAGGCCATAAAAAGTGGGGAAAACAAAGATTCATAACTTCCCGTATGGACAGAGCAAGCGAGGTTAATAAGATATTTATTATATAGCTTTTCCATACTTTTCTGTTTTCAGGACTGACCAATAAGATCACGCTTAGTATCTGTGCTATATAATAACATATGTTATAGATCCATGATTTTTCTCACTTTTTATGGCCCCTGTGCTTTTTGCACTTGGGCCATATGTCAGTAAAAACAAAAACCTTGGTCCATAACTTATGGTATAGACATTTATATATTGCAGGGTAAAACAATTCAAATAGTCAATGAAAAGCGGGCAACTCAACTAGCATAAAAAAACATCAAAATGACAAGTTTTTAAATAGCCAGTTTGGAGTAGTCAGTCCAAGTGTCAGTTGAATAAATGAATCAACTTTATTTGATGAGAGTAACAATATAATAGTACTAGTACATGTACTTGAGAAACCTGGGGCCATCAACAACAAATATATATTATATGGAATAATATTATTAAATTCCCTATACAATTTTTAAAAGAAGAGAAATAAATAAATAAAGTAAAGTTAAATAAATAACTTAATATTATTTATGAATGAATAAATAAATGAAATAAATGAATAAATAAATGAATGCATAAACAAATGAATGAATAAATAATAAATGAATAAGCAAATGAATAAATAAATAAATGAATGAATAAAAAAATGAAATGAATAAAATGAATGAATAATAATTAAATGAATGAATATTTAAGCAAATGAATAAATAAGCAAATGAATAAGTGATTGAATAAATAAATAAATAAATAAATGAATGAATAAGCAAATGAATAATGAATGAATAAAGAACAAAATGAACAAATGAATAAATATGGGTATAACTTATAACACAGGCTTAGTTTCATAACCCCAAATGGTATCAAACTTGTAAAAGCAAATTACAGGTTTAAAATCTAGATTGTCAAAGCCATAGATAAAAATCTTGAAACCCTATATTAATTTGATACAGGCATCCAGAATGTCCCCTTCCATTACGACACCTGTCTCCTTTTCACTCCAAATCGACCCCCTCAGACAAGCTCATGCTTATCTACCCCGGTAATAGCAGCAGGAGTAGATGTCATTATAATATAAGATAACAGATCTTTAAACACTCTCACCTGCTTTCACCTGTGTTTTACCTCCAGACAGTAAACCTACAGGCAAGTGACCAGTGGGAGTCAAACCTTTTAGTTGTAAAATGCTTTCACTTTCTTCCCTGAGATCAAACAATAAGAACAATGTTAAAAAAAGAGAAAAAAGAACAATGTTAACTGAAAATTAATTAATCAAAATCAATTTTTTTCTTTTTTTTTTTCTTTATTCAATTTTATGTTTTATGTTCTTATGTTTTTATTCAGAAGGCCTACGTCATACAGAATGATTTTCAGTAGAGCTCTGGAAGAATTGAAAAAAAATAAAAAAAATAAAAGCAAACTCCTCATGATTGTAAGCTGCTCGGCTACTGTAGGCGCCTTCATATGCAGCCCGAAAAAGTCCTACACATTGGCTGAAAAGCGCATTGGGATGAATGTGAAATGCGCTATATAAGAACAGTGATATCTTATTGTAACTTCTTTTGTCTTATTTTTCTACATGTATATATACTACTTTGTTAATTATTATCCTTGTACATAATGTGATTGCTGTAAATTTGTAATAAATAAACGGCTTTACAAGTTTTAACAAGTGTTCAAAACGTTTTCGACCATTGGATCATCTTCAGTGAATGAAGCGTTGTGTTCAGTATGCAGTTACGGTATCTGCGATATTCCCGAGGGGAACAGTTTGGCGAAGTACTTGTTTGTTAAAGAGGGTCTATGGAGGCTAATTAACAGCCCTTCACAAATTCTCAGTTTGAACAGAGATGTTATTCTGCATAATATTGTCCACTTGAATGAGTGTGTGGGCGCCGTTATCCTTACTGTAGACACTGTTGAAACATGTATAAACATAACCTCAAAAGTGTCATTATTTCTCTGAAAAAAAAAAAAAAAAAATAACACTAGATTCTGCATGTAGATCTTTGTTAGTTTGAACTTCAATATCCTCCCTTGGACAGAGCTCTTAGGTTCTGACAGAGTAAGTAGGCAATAAGAGTCCAAAAAGCTTTAAGACATATAAACAAATACAGACCGACCATTCAAAAATGCACTTAGTCTAGAAGAAATGGGAAGACAGTGTCCTGATGTGCACACACATGCACAAAAATAAAAGCTCTCAGCCATTACAAAATTGACCAGGTTTCTTCTAAAAGAATCAAGCACTCAAATGTTTTACAATGTCTTTGACATTCAATAGTCTAGAACTCTTTGGATTAAAAGCGAGTTGAGATTTTACATAATTAATAAATAGCTTTAGGAGTGCTACACAAAGTCTCAACACTCTTACATAATTCTGAGATGAAATAAAATAAATGAAGACTTATCTAGTAACATACATGTTTTATCAACCCTTTATAATGTTAATGTATTAATAACTAACAAACCAATCACTCATGCTGTGTACATTAGAACTTGGGTGCACCAATCACTCATGCTGTGTACATTAGAACTTGGGTGCACCAATCACTCATGCTGTGTACATTAGAACTTGGGTGCACCAATCACTCATGCTGTGTGTACCATTAGAACTTGGGTGCACCAATCACTCATGCTGTGTACATTAGAACTTGGGTGCACCAATCACTCATGCTGTGTACATTAGAACTTGGGTGCACCAATCACTCATGCTGTGTACATTAGAACTTGGGTGCACCAATCACTCATGCTGTGTACATTAGAACTTGGGTGCACCAATCACTCATGCTGTGTACATTAGAACTTGGGTGCACCAATCACTCATGCTGTGTACATTAGAACTTGGGTGCACCAATCACTCATGCTGTGTACATTAGAACTTGGGTGCACCAATCACTCATGCTGTGTACATTAGAACTTGGGTGCACCAATCACTCATGCTGTGTACATTAGAACTTGGGTGCACCAATCACTCATGCTGTGTACATTAGAACTTGGGTGCACCAATCACTCATGCTGTGTACATTAGAACTTGGGTGCACCAATCACTCATGCTGTGTACATTAGAACTTGGGTGCACCAATCACTCATGTGTACATTAGAACTTGGGTGCACCAATCACTCATGCTATAGCATTGCTGTGTACATTAGAACTTGGGTGCACCAATCACTCATGCTGTGTACATTAGAACTTGGGTGCACCAATCACTCATGCTGTGTACATTAGAACTTGGGTGCACCAATCACTCATGCTGTGTACATTAGAACTTGGGTGCACCAATCACTCATGCTGTGTACAATAGAACTTGGGTGCACCAATCACTCATGCTGTGTACATTAGAACTTGGGTGCACCAATCACTCATGCTGTGTACATTAGAACTTGGGTGCACCAATCACTCATGTGTACATTAGAACTTGGGTGCACCAATCACTCATGCTGTGTACATTAGAACTTGGGTGCTTACCATTTACTCGGAAAAACCGGAAATTCCGGTTTGTAAAAAAAAGGTATCCAATGAGAGTCCCCGGGGACCCAGTGCTTGTCCATAATAGTGGATGTCAGCATGAGCTGGGTGTCCTACACTACTAATGCTTCCCCCTCTGATAAACTTCAGTTGTCCGTGTTACTATTTTATTTTTATTTATTCTTTTTGTGTTACTATAGCAACCACATTGATCTTGGATTAACTAAAGAGCTCTTGTTTCTTACCTTAGAACTGTGAAGACCCTAGCCATTTTTCCAATAGCCCTAATTTTGCTTCGAATGACTTCTTTCCTCTTGATGGACTCAGACTTGTCTGTTTCTTCTTCAGCGTCTTCGAGCTCCTCGTCGGTACAAATGTTCAGAATATTGACAAGCATTTCAGTAACTGAAAGGAAAGGACAAAAAAATATTTCAGTTCAAATTTATATTATAATGAAATTATTTAACTTCTCAATTAACGCAAGTATAATAAGTGAGCTACTGTGTACAAAATATATTCCTTATAATGTTACAAATAATTTGTGTTTCCAATCAAACATTTCAGATGTGTCATTTATTTTTTCACCCAGTTGTAAAACTCGCTGAGATCCAAATTTAGAGTGTTCAAATAAGAACCTTTTATTAACCCATTGACTCCTACACCGGCCGAAACATCGATACTGCTCTGAAAAATTCTAACTTTCTGAATTTTCGTAACATCGATCTGATGGCCAGTTATTAGTGACAACTAGATAACTCTTCAAATTTTAACCTCAAGTAAACTGACTTACAGGTCCGATTTCTGGGCATTAGTTCAATTTGGTTTTCATACAAATCAAAAATGCGTGTTTTTGATGCAATTTCACACCTTGAAAATGAACGACATTTGACTTGGATTTTCTTCCAAAATACATCATTGCAAAACAAAACGTCACTTTCTCAGCAAACTTCCATCTTTCTTCTTGATATATTCGTGAATTTTTCCCTCTCTCTTCCTTAACTCGCCGAACAATAGCCATTTCCTTAGGACCACTTTCGCAAACACGTGTTTTCCTTCTGCATGCCTGAAAAGGATGCCGGGAACATATGGGAATTTTCGACAGCAAGCATCCCGCCCTTTCCGTTTTTTAGAGTGTCGAGCCACTCGGTCCTACAGGCAAAATATTGCACCGGTTGCATTCTTTACAAGTCCAAAGTTGTCAAAAATGCCTTTGTAGTTCCTGCAATCCACCACAGAACAACCAGAGAGACGATTTCACAGTTGAGTCCGCCATTTTGAATTCGTAATGGCACTGCCGAGATGTCTTCGTGAAAATCGCTTCTCGCTGCTGGGTTCTTTCAGCAGAACGGTCTCAACCACACCAGTCAAGCTTAATGATGCTGTTCTGGGGGCTTCTGTGGTGAATAATGGCTATAAAACACTCTAAAATGCAAAATTGGCCTCTTCAAGCAGTTAAAACTACTGGCCCCGAAGAGATCCCAAGAAGAAAGGCAAACCACGTGAGAACTCGAGCCCACGGGCATTCAGAACTGTCAAGATTTCCATGGAAACCCCTTATATGGAATCAAAATTTCCTATGGCGTGATTAGGTCCAGAAAATCACTAAAAAACTCAAAATAGCTCAGGAGCGAATGGGGTAAATTAATATTATTAACAACCTAAAAGTGATATAAGTACTTTTGCAGTTTTTCGCGTTATCCCTTCAAATGTTCCCTAAGGTACATGTATGGTATATAATATAATTTTCTACCCCAATAATAATAATATTATCCCAAATCAACCTAAAGTAGGAGGGCATAAATTTATGCTCTCCCAAGAATATTGCACATGTAAACTTATGCTTTCTAGACAAAAATTTGGAGAGCATAAATTTATATCCTCCTACTTTAGGTGGATTTTGGACTATTGTTGGGGTGGAAAATTGTATTATTGTAATATAAGTGTATTATTATTATTATTATTATTATTGTTATTATAATCCAAGAAATTATTTCAAATTTGGTAAATAAGGATTTTTTATCTATTTTTATCTCTTATTTCTAATTTGTTTTGAGAAATAAAGTTATCATTATTATTATTATTATTAGATTCTTTGTTTGGGCAACATGTGTACATATATACATCCATATCAATGTCTTTTCTCAAGCATTACTGATAGAGAAAGAAATAATACTCCGGAGAATGACATGTGGTCTGAAACGGGAAAGCATCACACCTGCCTAAGCTGAAAGGATCTCCAGTACACTGTATAGCCAATACTAATACAGGTTACAAGCTCAGTAAATCCTACCCATATGCTTGTTTCTCATGTATTTGACTTTCACCTGTTATAATAATAGCATTTATTTAAACACGATAGATTTACAGCATGGCTGGTGTGGTCGTGTGTGGTCGTGTTCAAACAGGATGACCGTAAACACAGTTACAGTGAGGACACACTAACCGGGACCCCTTGAGCAAAACTGACCAATCAGATTACAGCTGAAAATAATCACATTCCAACAAAAGTCATCTGCGCCAATCATCATTATGACTATAATGCTGATTGGCCCAGACAACTTTTGTTGGAATGTGATTATTTTCAGGTGTAATCTGATTGGTCAGTTTTGCTCAAGTGGTCCCGGTTAGTGTGTCCTCACTGTAAATCCATTCCCTTTCAGTAAACAAAGTATAAAAAACAGTAAAAAAACCCGAACAATAATTTATTAAATGGAAAATAGAAATTTCAAAATCTTCAATCATCCTCCTTTGTTTCTTACCAAAAAAATCTAACTTTAACTTTAGTAATTTGTGATTTTTATTTAAGCTAAATTAGTGGTAAATGGACTTAGTTTTCATGGTGATCTTTGCTATATAGTTGGAATCACTTTCAACAACAAAACTTTTCATGTTACTGTCGACAACCAAGTGCAGTTTTCTTGGGGTCAAATCTAATCTCTCTCTCAAAATGAGTAAAAAATTTTTAGAAAGCGCAATCACAAGAAATACAATGTACATTGTACATGCACTGTCCATTGAAATAACATTAGTTATTTTGTCTTATAATTAACATAAGTCAAGAGATTCATGTTACCACCACATGATGCAGATAAGCCACTCGTTTGGAAACTCAAAAAAATTATTTTGTAAAAAATTGAAAGACGACATAATTAAAATCAAGAAGAAAGCTACATATTACTGTATTTACTGGTGCATTCGTCGGCTCGATGTTCTCACTCAGGCTGTTGTGATTGCAGAGTATGTAGGCTTAGCTGGCACACATTTTCATCCAATTTAATTTTAATTTTACGAACGTTTTTGAGAAGATATTTAGTGGTCTGTAGGAGATTCCGTTGAACTTTGAAATGTTCAAACTGTTATTTGAAATGTTCGATTTCAAATGTTCGAACTACTGGTCACGTGTGACAACAACCCTGCATTTAAATTTGCATTTTTGCATATTATAAAATTTTTGAAAAATCTGTTCATAAGTAAGAATTTATGCATACCTTTCTACTGAAAAGGAACAATTCAAGTTTTTGTTTATAGCCTAAAACACATACATTTATAGGCTAAAACACATAAATTTATGTGTCCTGAGATATAAATGTACTATATGTGTAGGCTAAAACACATAAATTTATGTGCCCTGAGAAAATAATCAAAAATGGTGCTATTTTATTGCAAGTTTGAATAAATGAAAAACTACAAAACAGTAATTTTGAACAATTGTACATGATGGAAATTGAACTCCAAATAATGAAATTGCCCTTTTTGAACGAGCAGACCTGTTAAATTCTAAAAACATGTGCAAAATGGAAAATATTTCAGCAAAATGCAAAAATGCAAATTTAAATGCAGGGTTGTTGACGTAGTTTAGCTATACAACACATATGACTCACTCACCCTTTTCACCCACAAACGGTAGAGACCAAGAGAAAACATCCATGAAATTAGGTAACCAGTACGGATGTGGCGAACAGTTGAACTGCCTGATATTCATCACATTGTTTTCATATTTAAGAACGGCAGCTGAAATGAAGCATTGGATATTATAGGCAAACTCAAAACATAAACAGCAATATCAAGGGAAATCTCAGTATAATAATACAGTTGAACCTCTGGTTACGACCACTCTCGTAAGCGACCACCTCTCCTAAGCGACCAGTTTTGTAAAATACCAAAAGTTCAGTTCCAAGTCAAATCACTATAGTTGGAACCTCTCGTAAGCGACCACCTCTCCTAATGACCAGTTTTGTAAAATACCAAAAGTTCAGTTTCAAGTCAAACTGTCACTATAGTTGGAACCTCTCATAAGCATAAGCGACCACAAAGCTTGACATTTTGGGTGGTCGCTTAGGGGAGGTTCGACTGTATATATAACTTATAAACAGGAATATCAAGGAAAATGTTTAGTATATATACATATATATTTATTGTAAACAGTGCCTTTGGGCTACATTAGTGTATACAGATCCAAAAGTTCAGCCAATAAACCCAAAGGGCCCAGTCACTCGAACCCTAGCGTTCGAGTCTAAAACAAAAGATTGTGCACGGTGAATGTCACGTGATGGCCTACTCAACATCCATGTTGGCTTCTTTGAAATAAAATAAAATAAATAACTTTTTTGAACATATCAAAAAGCAGTACATGCTAATTGGGAACACGACTCTCACACTCACTGCTTAGTACATTCTATATTCTGTACATCCAACACTCATCTCACTAGTTCAATTTTATTGAGGGAGGAAAACCGGAGTACCCGCAGAAAAACCCTCGAAGCAAGGGAGAGAACGAACTGACAAACTCAACTCACATGAAGCACCTGGTCTGTGAATTGAACCAGGCACCACAGCAGTGAGAGGCGCCACTCGGCCACCCAAGCTTCTTTTGTCAGACCCTTTGGAGTTTGCCTGGCTTCATAATAATAATAACCAGTCTATTCTATTAATTATGATGGCATGGAAAGTGTGATTGGTAAAATAAATGTACCTTTGTTATTATAAACATCAAGGTAGTTTGGAGCTGAGAAAATTGTAATGAGAGACGGAAAACCAGTAGCTTGACTTTTTCTGTACATTCGGTACCTTGAAATGAAAAACACCCCACATTAATGATAATAATAAATAATAATAACTAATCATCATTCCTTGCACGCAGCGGCTGAATTACAAAGGACGCAGCTGGACAGGTTGAAATGCAAAGGTGCATTATGCAGCCACCATACGAATTACAAAGGACGCAGCTGGACAGGTTGAAATGCAAAGGTGCATTATGCAGCCACCATACGAATTACAAAGGACGCAGCTGGACAGGTTGAAATGCAAAGGTGCATTATGCAGCCACCATACCAATTACAAAGGACGCAGCTGGACAGGTTGAAATGCAAAGGTGCATTATGCAGCCACCATACCAATTACAAAGGACGCAGCTGGACAGGTTGAAATACAAAGGTGCATTATGCAGCCACCATACGAATTACAAAGGACGCAGCTGGACAGGTTGAAATACAAAGGTGCATTATGCAGCCACCATACCAATTACAAAGGACGCAGCTGGACAGGTTGAAATGCAAAGGTGCATTATGCAGCCACCATACCAATTACAAAGGACGCAGCTGGACAGGTTGAAATGCAAAGGTGCATTATGCAGCCACCATACGAATTACAAAGGACGCAGCTGGACAGGTTGAAATACAAAGGTGCATTATGCAGCCACCATACCAATTAAAAAGGACGCAGCTGGACAGGTTGAAATGCAAAGGTGCATTATGCAGCCACCATACCAATTACAAAGGACGCAGCTGGACAGGTTGAAATACAAAGGTGCATTATGCAGCCACCATACGAATTACAAAGGACGCAGCTGGACAGGTTGAAATGCAAAGGTGCATTATGCAGCCACCATACGAATTACAAAGGACGCAGCTGGACAGGTTGAAATGCAAAGGTGCATTATGCAGCCACCATACGAATTACAAAGGACGCAGCTGGACAGGTTGAAATGCAAAGGTGCATTATGCAGCCACCATACGAATTACAAAGGACGCAGCTGGACAGGTTGAAATGCAAAGGTGCATTATGCAGCCACCATACGAATTACAAAGGACGCAGCTGGACAGGTTGAAATGCAAAGGTGCATTGACCCTGCAAACCTTACCTGCTGCAGCCACCATACCAATTACAAAGGACGCAGCTGGACAGGTTGAAATGCAAAGGTGCATTATGCAGCCACCATACCAATTACAAAGGACGCAGCTGGACAGGTTGAAATGCAAAGGTGCATTATGCAGCCACCATACGAATTACAAAGGACGCAGCTGGACAGGTTGAAATGCAAAGGTGCATTATGCAGCCACCATACGAATTACAAAGGACGCAGCTGGACAGGTTGAAATGCAAAGGTGCATTATGCAGCCACCATACGAATTACAAAGGACGCAGCTGGACAGGTTGAAATGCAAAGGTGCATTATGCAGCCACCATACGACCTATGTCTGACCACGGAGCACAGCTCAGATTGAAATATTGTTCGTTTTTACTGAGAGAGGAAAACAGGAGTACTCAGAGAAAAAAAACCCTCAAAGCAAGGGAGAGAACAAACTAACACACTCGTTCAACTCACATGATAGCACCCAGTTCGGGGGTTATGACCCTGTTTGACCAGGCACCATAGCAGTGAGGAGAGTGCTCTCACCACTCGGCCATGCACCCTTGCAATATTACCCAAAATACCAATAAATGGCTTGCACTTTGGGTCCCTGTTGATGTCCCTAGTGTGTAAACCTTACCCTGCATCCTGTGCTTCATGAGCTCTAATGATTGATAGACCCTGTTGATGTCTCTAGTGTGTAAACCTTACCCTGCATCCTGTGCTTCATGAGCTCTAATGATTGATAGAAACCTTACCCTGCATGATGAGACTTGTTGATGTCCCTAGTGTGTAAACCTTACCCTGCATCCTGTGCTTCATGAGCTCTAATGATTGATAGACCCTGTTGATGTCCCTAGTGTGTAAACCTTACCCTGCATCCTGTGCTTCATGAGCTCTAATGATTGATAGACCCTGTTGATGTCCCTAGTGTGTAAACCTTACCCTGCATCCTGTGCTTCATGAGCTCTAATGATTGATAGACCCTGTTGATGTCCCTAGTGTGTAAACCTTACCCTGCATCCTGTGCTTCATGAGCTTCATGAGCTAAATGATTGATAGACCCTGTTGATGTCCCTAGTGTGTAAACCTTACCCTGCATCCTGTGCTTCATGAGCTCTAATGATTGATAGACCCTGTTGATGTCCCTAGTGTGTAAACCTTACCCTGCATCCTGTGCTTCATGAGCTCTAATGATTGATAGACCCTGTTGATGTCTCTAGTGTGTAAACCTTACCCTGATCTAATGATTGATAGACCCTGTTGATGTCCCTAGTGTGTAAACCTTACCCTGCATCCTGTGCTTCATGAGCTCTAATGATTGATAGACCCTGTTGATGTCCCTAGTGTGTAAACCTTACCCTGCATCCTGTGCTTCATGAGCTCTAATCCCCTGTGCTTCATAGTGTGTAAACCTTACCCTGCATCCTGTGCTTCATGAGCTCTAATGATTGATAGACCCTGTTGATGTCCCTAGTGTGTAAACCTTACCCTGCATCCTGTGCTTCATGAGCTCTAATGATTGATAGACCCTTTTGATGTCCCTAGTGTGTAAACCTTACCCTGCATCCTGTGCTTCATGAGCTCTAATGATTGATAGACCCTGTTGATGTCCCTAGTGTGTAAACCTTACCCTGCATTCATGAGCTCTAATGATTGATAGACTGTGCTTCATGAGCCTGTGCTTCATGAGCTCTAATGATTGATAGACCCTGTTGATGTCCCTAGTGTGTAAACCTTACCCTGCATCCTGTGCTTCATGAGCTCTAATGATTGATAGACCCTGTTGATGTCCCTAGTGTGTAAACCTTACCCTGCATCCTGTGCTTCATGAGCTGCATCCTGTGCTTCATGAGCTCTGAGCTCTATGATTGATAGACCCTGTTGATGTCCCTAGTGTGTAAACCTTACCCTGCATCCTGTGCTTCATGAGCTCTAATGATTGATAGACCCTGTTGATGTCCCTAGTGTGTAAACCTTACCCTGCATCCTGTGCTTCATGAGCTCTAATGATTGATAGACCCTGTTGATGTCCCTAGTGTGTAAACCTTACCCTGCATCCTGTGCTTCATGAGCTCTAATGATTGATAGACCCTGTTGATGTCCCTAGTGTGTAAACCTACCCTGCATCCTGTGCTTCATGAGCTCTAATGATTGATAGACCCCCTGTTGATGTCCCTAGTGTCCCTAGTGTGTAAACCTTACCCTGCATCCTGTGCTTCATGAGCTCTAATGATTGAGACCCTGTTGATGTCCCTAGACCCTGTTGATGTCCCTAGTGTACAAAACCTTACCCTGCATCCTGTGCTTCATGAGCTCTAATGATTGATAGACCCTGTTGATGTCCCTAGTGTGTAAACCTTACCCTGCATCCTGAGCTCTAATGTGCTTCATGAGCTCTAATGATTGATAGACCCTGTTGATGTCCCTAGTGTGTAAACCTTACCCTGCATCCTGTGCTTCATGAGCTCTAATGATTGATAGACCCTGTTGATGTCCCTAGTGTGTAAACCTTACCCTGCATCCTTCATGAGCTTCAATGATGAGCTCTAATGATGTAAACCTGATAGACCCTGTTGATGTCCCTAGTGTGTAAACCTTACCCTGCATCCTGTGCTTCATGAGCTCTAATGATTGATAGACCCTGTTGATGTCCCTAGTGTGTAAACCTTACCCTGCATCCTGTGCTTCATGAGCTCTAATGATTGATAGACCCTGTTGATGTCCCTAGTGTGTAAACCTTACCCTGCATCCTGTGCTTCATGAGCTCTAATGATTGATAGACCCTGTTCCCTAGTGTGTAAACCTTACCCTGCATCCTGATGTCCCTAGTGTGTAAACCTTACCCTGCATCCTGTGCTTCATGAGCTCTAATGATTGATAGACCCTGTTGATGTCCCTAGTGTACCCTTACCCTGCATCCTGTGCTTCATGAGCTCTAATGATTGATAGACCCTGTTGATGTCCCTAGTGTGTAAACCTTACCCTGCATCCTGTGCTTCATGAGCTCTAATGATTGATAGACCCTGTTGATGTCCCTAGTGTACAAACCTTACCCTGCATCCTGTGCTTCATGAGCTCTAATGATTGATAGACCCTGATTGTTGATGTCCCTAGTGTGTAAACCTTACCCTGCATCCTGTGCTTCATGAGCTCTAATGATTGATAGACCCTGTTGATGTCCCTAGTGTGTAAACCTTACCCTGCATCCTGTGCTTCATGAGCTCTAATGATTGATAGACCCTGTTGATGTCCCTAGTGTACAAACCTTACCCTGCATCCTGTGCTTCATGAGCTCTAATGATTGATAGACCCTGTTGATGTCCCTAGTGTACAAAACCTTACCCTGCATCCTGTGCTTCATGAGCTCTAATGATTGATAGACCCTGTTGATGTCCCTAGTGTGTAAACCTTACCCTGCATCCTGTGCTTCATGAGCTCTAATGATTGATAGACCCTGTTGATGTCCCTAGTGTACAAACCTTACCCTGCATCCTGTGCTTCATGAGCTCTAATGATTGATAGACCCTGTTGATGTCTCTAGTGTATAAACCTTACCCTGCATCCTGTGCTTCATGAGCTCTAATGATTGATAGTAGGTTGTTGTTCTGGAGAAATTCACAAGTTGCTGGATAACTATAGAAGAACAAAGTAGTTTATCAATGACTGCTATTACTACATGTACATTGTATATGCTGCTAGCATGTCTGCTCAATAGATACATGTACATGTACTACCAAAATCACTCAACTGTGAGCACCACCAAAATAACAATAAATATTGATCACGTTTTGAATCTCGGTTAACTCACGTGATCATTTTGGAGAGCTCCAAATGGTCATGATTATTATTATTATGTGAGTTAACCAAATTCAAAACGTGATCGATTGTTATTTTGTTGGTGCTAACAGCTGAGTGATTTCGGTAGTAAAACAGCGTATTGCTGGTTTCCACATGACTCCTTGGCGGCCATGCTGGATCCCGATAACATTAGCTTCTCTTGTTTGTACCACTAACATGGCCGCTGCGTCTTTGTACATGTATGTATTTTAAACCAGCAATAAGAGACACCAGGCTGTTTTGCTTAGAGACGTGTCTGATAGCTGACCATCAGTGGTTTTATATTACAAATATATCTGACATAAATAAATACACTAATCATATTTATTATTACATTATTATTATTATTATTGTACCCACCCATCGATATCTATGGATTATATAATCATATTTATTATTACATTATTATTATCATTGTACCCACCCATCGATATCTATGGATTATATAATCATATTTATTATTACATTATTATTATTATAATTACATCCATTTTGAAATCACTAGCATTTCCTGTAATCTGATTGGTTAAAAATGGTGCGATTTATTCCCAAATCGCACCTTTTTGA
Organism: Actinostola sp. cb2023; assembly: GCA_033675265.1. NCBI lineage: Eukaryota > Metazoa > Cnidaria > Anthozoa > Actiniaria > Actinostolidae > Actinostola > Actinostola sp. cb2023. The sequence continues at coordinate 107,472 of JAUJYZ010000905.1, read as the reverse complement.
GCTCTAAATCGCACCAATTTGAACATCCAATGAAATTGCAGGAACAACATGAAACAGCCAATCAGAACACAGAAAATAAAGCAGGCAAATAAATGAACAGGAAATATTTTGGATTTTACCACAACAAATCTTTCATATTTTACAAAACAAAGAATGACTTTTTCAACTTACAGTTTTTTATTGTTGACTATTCCCTCTTTCAGGCTGAAGAGGCACTTAATGTGAATGATTATCCGTCATTTGACATCCATTTGAATTCAGAAAATGCAGAATAAACTACCAAAACAGGTCCAAAACAAGCAAACTAGCTCCGGTTACTCCTAGTTGTAGTGAGTCCATTCCTGAATTTGCGATTGGAAAAACAGTTCGTGTTTCTAGTAATTCTACACAAGCCAAGATATTGATGAATTAAAGTCTCGGGCCATTAACAAGAAGACTAAAACCATTTCACAAAGCAATGGCTTTCTGTGTTTGAAAATTGGTGCAAGACGTCCAACAATCTTGACATTGAAATCAACATTGACAACAAAATGGCGCCTGTTGTTGTTTTGACCTCGACAAGATTCTCACTCGATCAGTTCTATGCAGAAGTCAAATGCAAGGACAATGAAGACAATGAGCCACAATCTCTAAGAATTATGCAGAGTGCCATTGAGCGTCATTTGAAGTAGAATAATTATCCTGTAAGCGTAGTATTTACTGTAAATGTCCAGTGAATTTCACGGCTCGCAGCAAATCCTCAACACGAAGGTCAGCAGGGCAAGTGATCCCAAAACTACACCAGCTGTACGTTCAATTACTACTCAAAAGAACAACCAGCACCGGTAAAAAAGCGATGTTGGGCTTTTGTCTGTGATTCTGACGACGAGAAAGAGAATAAAGAAGGACTTTTGTACCAAGTGTCGAGTAGATTGTACGTTCAACTGACTTTGCATGTGCTCAATCGTTCATTGCGCACTACTCGTCACGTGACATTTTGCTGTAAATATATTAAAATCGTTGTTTATGTTTTCCGGTAGTGAGTGTACATTTCAAAATGGATATAATTAAGTGGTAATTAAACTTCGTGTCGTGCAATTTTGGTCTGAAATCAAACTTGCAATTACAAATCGCACTCCCGCTACGCGGTCGTGCGATTTTGTAATCGCGCGTTTGATTTCAGACCAAATTGCACTCCACTCAGTTCAATTACCATTATTTATTGTACCCACCCATCGATATCTATGGATTATATAATCATATTTATTATTACATTATTATTATCATTGTACCCACCCATCGATATCTATGGATTATATAATAATAAGTATTAAAGAATATATTTAGATTTTTAAGTAATATATTTAGCAAGTGCACCATCTAATGAGTTTTATTGTACACGTAAGCTGTGTTGTGTCTGCTGTATATATAGGTAATGGGCCTCTACCACCTGTCACGTGACTTTTTAAATTTTCACCGAAGACAAACGAAAATACCATAACTGGAAAGAGCATACTAAAATTAGTCAAAGTTGAAAATTTGAAAAGAATCAAGCAAATAAGAAAAAAGTTAACGGCTTTCAAAGTTTCCCGCTTTGACAAGGATTTGTATGGGTTTTCGCAACATACATTTCCATACAAAAAAGGCAAAGTTTGAATGCCTGTAACTATTGCCCTATTTACGTATTTCCCTTCAAACTTTCCACTTTTACTAACTTTAACATGCTCTTTCCAGTTATGATATTTTCGTTTGTCTTCGGTGAAAATTTAAAAAATCTTGTGACAGATGGTAGAAGTCCATTGCATAATCGTTGTCGGGTTGAAAATCATGAAAGCTATGACCAAAAGGAATTCTGGGAAATTAAAACTCTCAAATAACACCGTCAAATCACCAACTCAGTGTTTATCCAGACTTGTAGGATCTTAGTTGAATAACTCATAAATTATATTTTTTCAAAAATACAAGAACATTGAATATATCTGTATGTAATGTGGCTCATGAACTGATTTCCCATCCATCCTTGGGGTCTCAGCTTCAATGATTTATGATTTTCAACCCGACAACGATTATGCAATTAAGTATATGTAAATAAATAAACTACTTACAATGTAGAGTACTCACATTTTACTTATTGGTATCGGCCACTGGTCTGTTACATTACAGTTATATTATATAGCTTAGGGAACACGTCCAAATATCGGTCGGGTATCCAATTATCGGAATCGGAACGGATTCCGTTTCCGATAAGATTTGTCAGGGACACTTAACAAATTGTTCCAATTCCGATAAAAATATTTCCGATCACTGTTATCAGTGTGATCAGTACGACTGGTCGGTACTTCTTCCGATTTCATCGGTATGGCCCCGGTTCATTCGTATCGGCTTCGTATCTTTGAAATGCAGTGTTAATTTTGCGATGTCGATTTTCCGCGGCAATCATAGTAGATCATGTTTGAGACGCCAAAATCACGATTCAGAAATCGTAACTTGCAGATAAAAGTCTGTAGCATTCATACATACCGAAAAGTAGCAGGTAGTAGTAGGAAACAGCTACGAGACTCGCTAGATACTAGCCTGCGGATAAGTCAGCCGCTTTTTTACGCTCGCGTATTCGCAGGCTAGACCGATACATACGCCGTGATTGAAATTTTTAGAAACATGGCATAGACCACAAAAATTATAACTAAAATGTATTCTTTAAACTTGATTCTTTGGTATGGTTTAGAGAATTGTGATTTATAGAAATTTTCAGATGTGCTCGACATTTTGTGTTTTGAATTGTGTCACGCAAATCTGACCTAATTAACGCTAGTCACGTTTCTGAAAAGTCGTGGAATTCAACAAATTTGTGCCAAATTAAATGATTTGAGTTTTATATATGCTTAGAAGTTCTATTTATAGTGAAATTAAGTGATGTTTGTCAACTTTGAGCTTGAATTTATGTTTCGAAATTCTGTCGGCCATGCATGTGTGGTGGTGCATGGTGTCACTCACCACCAAAATGGTGCCAAATATTTGGAAACTTCGTTAGCCAGTAACTCGGTAAAGAAATGCTCTAGTGCTCCAAATTTCGACCCAGAGGTGTTATTTTGATAGCTCTTCGAGCTCATAAGCATTATATTTTACTGGTAAAGGATATAATATTTCGAAATTTCATAACAGTCAATGCACGTGGTGCAATCGAAGATGCTGTTGTGTGTCAATTATCATTGACAAGTGTTTTGTGTTTTCAAAGGCGACAACGAATCCGGCGACAAAATAATAATGGTACAAGCTAAGGTTTTGCTCGTATCAGTTCTCCGATTCTTCCCTGTAATTCATTCTGTTTCAAAATAATTATGTACAGATCTACTTCATTAATCACAAGCCGTCTCAGCGCACTACAAACGTAGATCGAACTCACCTCAGTCATGGCTCTCGCTTTTATACATACCGAAATATGTAATTCTATAAATTCTATGCAATGCAAAAGTGCAAATAAAGTACATTCATTCACTCGTTACTTTGCATCAATCAGATGAAAGTGTAGAATCCACAAATGTCTTTCATTGATACATCAACATTCAACCAGTGTTCGACTTTTTTAAATTTTCCGAACCAAAGGAAGGTTTCCGATACTCTACCGATAAAATCGGGCGGACTTCAGGTTATCGTCGGAATGGATTTATTTCCAATTGATCGGAATCCAATTCTTTCGGTACCGATTGCGATTCTATCAATTCCGATAAAATCGGGTGGAATTCGGATCGGATTTATTTCCGATTGATCGGAATCGGTAGAACCCGATTCCGATATTTGGACGCGTTCCCTTACTACAAGACCATTATTTAGTCATGATACTGATCTAGCATCCTCTGACCCTCCTCCATCACTACTCTGAATGTTACTACAGTAATACAGTTTAGACCGAAGTGCAGTCACAAGGTCAGTAATACAGTTTAAACCAAAGTGCAGTCACAAGGTTATACATGTGTGGAGGTAATTCAAGTACATGTACATTTGTACAAAACCAAGTGCTTAAATGTGCTACATTTCTTCTATCTGTAAACCAGGTACTGGCTGACAATAAATGGTCCATTATTCTGCCAAGCTATTAGATCAACATTACACCGCTAGATTTATATTACTTGTCATGTTAGCACAATATCCTAAATTAAACTTGAATATTGATCAATTGCCAGCTGTTACTTAAAAGCATATAAATATAAATAACAATGATATTGATTGAACAGTAGACCAGTCATTATACTATCAGTATTACACTGCTACAGCGACACTAGTAGCAGACTTGAACATATAAATATAAACGATATAACAATGATATTGAACAGTAGACCAGTCATTATACTATCAGTATTACACTGCTACAGCGACACTAGTAGCAGACTTGAACATATAAATATAAACGATATAACAATGATATTGATTGAACAGTAGACCAGTCATTATACTATCAGTATTACACTGCTACAGCGACACTAGTAGCAGACTTGAACAAATAAATATAAACGATATAACAATACACCCTATGCAATACTCGATTTCTTGAATTTGTATAAATTTGCAAAAACTGAAAGAATAACGAGTTAAGTTTTAAAGGTAAAATAATAGATTGAAAGATCATCCACAGTTTAGTAATTACCCCAAAAGTGCATTAATAAAAATGAAACTATCATAAAGTAGTAAGCGTTTGAAAGGTGCAAAATACATGGAAACGAGGCATTTAGGGCCAAAGTCCGGTTTCTGGCACAAATCTTTGTCATTTCAAGTCACTATATCTTTTCAAGATTTCGTAGTACAGCCCTAAAATTTGGTGTGTTTATTTGTGAAATCACTCTCTTCAAAGAGATTGTCAGATATTGCTGTAATATATTCCCAATAACAAAGTGAATGAGATTTTACGATTCTACCATTTATGCATAGGGTCTATGATATTGATTTCAAGAACATCAGTAGACCAGTCATTATACTAGAGACCTTTAGATTCAACTACAAGTTTTGAGTGCACGCGCTAACTAGTTGTCGTAATCATGCTCGCGAAAAATTCAAAATTTAGATTCAAAAACAAACAAATTAAATTTTATCACTTCAGATTTTTCTTGAAATTTTAGCAAAAATAACACTGATCTTTAATTCTTGCGTGTCACAACAAGAAGAACAATCATTAATGAAGATGTTATTGACTGTTTAGATAGATTTAAAATACCAAAATATTTAGTCAAAATGTCTGACTCAAAACTCATAGTCTAGACTACAAGTTTTGCAAGAAATCTTGTTGTAGTCGAAACAAGTCAATGTCACGGTTTTACGCATGTGCACTAATCGTAACGTCGAAAACTTGTATTCGTAGTCGCACAGTAGTCAAATCTAAAGCTCTCTACTATCAGTATTACACTGCTACATAGAGGTTATTAGTCGGTTAAGCATCTAATACGGCTGTGTATTTTTACGAGTCATTTGGTATTTTGGCGAGCCTTTAGGTGAGCCAAAATACATGATGAGTAAAAATTCACAGCCGTATTAGATGCTTAACCAACTAATAAGTTGTTTATTATATTTTTTGTCAAAGAAACTAGCTATTTTGGTGAAAGAAAAACAACAAATACAGTGAAATTTCTGTACGAGCGCGCGCTAGCCAAAACTGTCAATTTCTCGCACGCTGATTGGTTAATTTTCATCACACGATTCTGCATGAATGACTGGAAAGCCAGTTTGAAGTAACTACCCAAAATACGGTCCCATATTTCGCACGTTCTTGTGCATATTTCGTGCGTTCTTTGACAAAAAATATAATAAATACAGCTTATTAGATGTTTTCTCGGGTATTATGGGGTGATATTTTACGAGTTGCGAACGTACATGTATTTTTCCGAGCCCGCAGGGCGAGTAAAAATGCGAGCAACGAGTAAAATGTCAGCCCGTAATACCCGAGAAAACATCTAATGAGGGATTTATTATATAACTGTGACGTAATTTTATCTGAATATTGTTTTTTGAGTTTTTTGAGTTGTGAACAGGGCATTACGGATTTCTACAGGGCATTAACGTCTCATATCGGCCCTCAAAAATGACCAAATTTGGTAAAATTACGTCACAGATATATAATAAAGTGATTTAACATACCACACCCAAGTAATAATCAGTTAATTCGCATCACGACTTACCTATAGAAATATGAGCACCCCCGCACTGTGTTGTGGCTGAAATGCTCCGATGTTTTCTCATTGCCATAATCCTCCAAAGGATCGGACCAAAGTAGGTCGCACATAGGACCAAACGCTGGTGGTTCTTTTATACGATCAAGCTGTTAACAGAGATATTATATTGTTACGATAATTGTAAATTGTTACAATGAGTTATTGTAACAATCATCATTTACACGAATTGAGTTGAGTGTTAATAAAATACAGCATTAATAGGACCACTAATGACACATCAAAATCAGCCTGTATTAACAGGGTGACCGTAAAGACAGACGAGCAAGTTTTCTACATGACAAGTTTTGCATTGACAAGTTTTGCATTGACAAGTTTTATTTCTCGTCTGTAAATGAAATCTGCTCGTCTGTATTTAAAGGAAAACTTGACAACATTTCCTTTACAGACGAGCAGATTTCCTTTACAGACGAACAGATTTCCTTTACAGACGAGCAGATTTCCTTTACAGACGAGCAGATTTCCTTTACAGACAAGCAGATTTTCTTTACAGACGAGCAAATGAAACTTGTCAATGCAAAACTTGTCATAGAAAACTTGCTCGTCTGTAACCGGCTTAATGCACATGTATGACCGAGCCGTTGTCTCCAGATGTTTTCCATTTTGATTTCAAAGAAATATATTTCTGTCCGTATAATGGATCTCATCCAAATAAACACAAAACAAAATGATTCCCAAATTTATTCCATTTTTCAATTTGTGAATATTGTTTTTCGTTTCATCAACATGCTATCAACCATTACCCCCTTAATACCAAATTAATATGAAACACCTGCTAAGGTAATAATCGACACCCACTTTCAAAGGTTGAAAGCATGATCACTATTTTTGTCCTGTGAATTTATTTGTGTACATACTTTTTATGTGTGTGTGTGTACATACTTTTTTTTTTGTGTGTGTGTGTACATACTTTTTTTTTTTTTGTGTGTGTGTCTGTACATACTTTTTTTTGTGTGTGTGTACATACTTTTTTTTGTGTGTGTGTACATACTTTTTTTTGTGTGTGTGTACATACTTTTTTTTTTACACATACTTTTTTTTTGTGTGTGTGTGTGTGTGTACATACATTGTACATACTCCTGATAAGCGAAAACTCTACTGATTATGGAAATTAAAGTGCAGATGGCCTTGATAACTGATTCTTGTAAAGACACTCCCTGTATATATGGAGATTCTAAAAACACCCTCAAACAATCAAGTGCTAAGATAATAAGATAGTTATCAATAGTTCAAAATACCATTTTTGCTTTTGTTTATTATAAAGTGGGTGTGTGAATTGTCGGCTATCAGATACAAACTAGGAAAATTAATTTGGGTCAAAAGAGAAATGCATGGATACTCTGCTACTAAGGCGGTTTTCTGAATAAAACACAAAATAATTTATTGCTTATCAGGTATGAAGCCTGATAATACATGTACTATCATCATATGTTTAGCATGGCCCGTTCATTGTCTATCATGAACGTGTAAACCTCTGCCAAATGCGTTTATATCAAGCAAAATTATATTCAAAAAAGATAATGAAATGTTATTTGACGTTTTAGGCAATCAGCCAAAGAAATAGCTTCTACGCGTTTATTTTTGGAGTACATTGTACAATGTATATCTCGTTGAGCAAAACAAGACAAAAAAACAATATCATAGGAATTCGATATCATTAATATAAAACTCTGGAAGCTGACTGATTGCCATTAACTAGTTAATCTTAGAAATCTAATGTTAAATTTAAAAAAAAGGTTTTATCTGTACAAAGATATAAATACACAATGAACAGCTGGGATCTAGAATCCAAAAATTGGTTAAATCCCTTAAGAACATCACCACAAGAGATCTAAGATTGTACATACACTGAATTCACAGGGTAGAACAGAGGTCTCAAATCCACTCTACACGGAAGGCTACTCTACACAGTAGGCTACCACAAGAGATCTAAGATTGTACATATTCACAGGGTAGAACAGAGGTCTCAAATCCACTCTACACGGAAGGCTACTCTACACAGAAGGTTACCACAAGAGATCTAAGATTGTACATACACTGTATTCACAGGGTAGAACAGAGGTCTCAAATCCACTCTACACGGAAGGCTACTCTACACAGAAGGCTACCACAAGAGATCTAAGATTGTACATATTCACAGGGTAGAACAGAGGTCTCAAATCCACTCTACACGGAAGGCTACTCTACACAGAAGGCTACCACAAGAGATCTAAGATTGTACATATTCACAGGGTAGAACAGAGGTCTCAAATCCACTCTACACGGAAGGCTACTCTACACAGAAGGTTACCACAAGAGATCTAAGATTGTACATACACTGTATTCACAGGGTAGAACAGAGGGTCTCAAATCCACTCTACACGGAAGGCTACTCTACACAGAAGGCTACCACAAGAGATCTAAGATTGTACATATTCACAGGGTAGAACAGAGGTCTCAAATCCACTCTACACGGAAGGCTACTCTACACAGAAGGCTACCACAAGAGATCTAAGATTGTACATATTCACAGGGTAGAACAGAGGTCTCAAATCCACTCTACACGGAAGGCTACTGTACACAGAAGGCTACCACAAGAGATCTAAGATTGTACATACACTGTATTCACAGGGTAGAACAGAGGTCTCAAATCCACTCTACACGGAAGGCTACTCTACACGGAAGGCTACCACAAGAGATCTAAGATTGTACATACACTGTATTCACAGGGTAGAACAGGTCTCAAATCCACTCTACACGGAAGGCTACTCTACACAGAAGGCTACCACAAGAGATCTAAGATTGTACATATTCACAGGGTAGAACAGAGGTCTCAAATCCACTCTACACTGAAGGCTACTCTACACAGAAGGCTACCACAAGAGATCTAAGATTGTACATATTCACAGGGTAGAACAGGTCTCAAATCCACTCTACACGGAAGGCTACTGTACACAGAAGGCTACCACAAGAGATCTAAGATTGTACATATTCACAGGGTAGAACAGAGGTCTCAAATCCACTCTACACGGAAGGCTACTCTACACGGAAGGCTACCACAAGAGATCTAAGATTGTACATACCGGTATTCACAGGGTAGAACAGAGGTCTCAAATCCACTCTACACGGAAGGCTACTGTACACGGAAGGCTACTCTACACAGAAGGCTACCACAAGAGATCTAAGATTGTACATATTCACAGGGTAGAACAGAGGTCTCAAATCTACTCTACACTGAAGGCTACTCTACACGGAAGGCTACTCTACACGGAAGGCTACCTTCAGTAGTTAGAACAACACATCAACCTGTAAAATAATCAACGGTCTCTCATGCAGAAACTACTACCACCCTTCTACATGTACATGTAGGAATTCTATTAATCCTTCTTATATTAATTTAGTAACACTGTGTAATAATATGTTAACAATCACTCTAATTTCTAGATAGCCAACCCTTATGTCTTATATGCTATCAAAATGGGCTTGGCCTCTAACAATAATAAAGCGAACTCCAGATGAATGCATGTTTACAAATAGATACACTATGATAACAGTATATACATATAGTACATATTACACCCAAGCTTCTATTACTGCCTGATCTAGTGATGTTTAACAATAGATACACTATGATAACAGTATATACATATAGTACATATTACACCCAAGCTTCTATTACTGCCTGATCTAGTGATGTTTAACAATAGATACACTATGATAACAGTATATACATATAGTACATATTACACCCAAGCTTCTATTACTGCCTGATCTAGTGATGTTTAACAATAGCTTGACGAATATGGTGAATTGCGGTCTGATGTTTGCTCCTACTGGCTTTTTGCAATACATTATGTATTAATAGCTTTAAATTTTCGGATTACCATAAATGAGCTTTGAATAAATTTACTTTTGAAGCTAGGGAAAATTTAAACCTCTTGGCATAGGTTTATCGCAAATACATTGTACTATTAAGTATAATTTATTACCCCCAAAAAAATAAAATGAAAAAGAACCTGCCTGGTGAGAAACTCAAAATCATCTCGACATAAATATTACAGTTCAATAAGTTCTTTGTCATTTTTTCCTGTTTTGCTTTCATTAGCAGCTGAGACAAAACTGTTTGAAGTGTTGAAGCGAAAACATTTCTCGCTCAAGTGCACAAACAGACAATCCATTCAGAAAACAAGCCCCACGTACAATCAGCTTAACAGACATGGTGCAGTGTGCAGTAGTGTTTTTATATCTGGGGAGATATTTCAGAGAATTCCCAGTGAATCTTGACTGAGGTCCACGGATCATTTAACACTTGCAATTAAAATATTAAATAAATAAAAACAATCAATATTTAATGACAAATGACTTTACCTTTTTAATATCTTCTAGCGTATGAATTTCCGGTGAAAGTCCACCGTGGACGCATAGGAACTGTTGATTCATCAGAGCTGCCAGTGGCAAGCAGTCGAAGGAATCCATACAAGCATCGTAGACTGTTTCTGAATACTTGATTTTACCTGTATGCAGTTAAATTACAGTTACTTGGAAACAGGAAACAGCGAATTATCATTTCAACTGGTAGTACTATTGAAAGTGCAAAATGGTGATAACGAAACCGGTCTTCGCATTAACCTCTTTGGGAGTTCAATTGAGACTCAAGTGCCGTTCGTACAATATGGATCGGTAGTTGGAGAGGATTAGCTGTCATCCTCATAACTATTGTTCAACCTGCTGAATACATCTGTGCATACGAGACATTCTCAAGTTTCTAAAGCTGTGCATACAAATTTCTGCTATACACTGACTACTGCTATTATTATTACTATCATTAAAGTTCCACAACAAAGAAAATTAATTTTTCAACAGTTAGTCAATGACATATGTAGCAACTAACTGCAAGCCCAGTGCATTTATACCATCAGAAATTTGTATCTTTCAAAAACAGTCCAATTCTCCCCCCAAAAACAAATATTAATATAAATAATAACACATTTTGATGAAATGGAGTACATTAGTAATTGCATTTGCCAAATGTACATATTACAGATGAACAAATCGCAAGGCAGTAGATTGTCAAATGTTATCAGATGAAATCGTTCGAATTTCGCTTCGCTTTTAACACCGACTGGTGAAAGAAATTGACTTGGAACATACACGCCTTGGATCGACCTCCAAGCTTTGTCACATCGCTTCAAAATCAACGAAAGCACAGAAGACAATAAACCGTTAAACTGGTTCTTTCCATAGACTCGAACTGAATATTCATGCCAATCATTATAAATTCGCATTTTTATAATATTATTGCGATTTGGAGCCTCAAGGAACATGTACATGTAAATCTCGAAGAAAACTTTTAATAATTTATTCAAACGCCAATAAACTTCTTTAGCACGTAGGATACGGAGTTCTGTTTGCGACACTTCGACACAACGTGGATAGTCTATTTACCTTTTCTGTTTTATTCTTTCGTAACAAAAAAAAAATAACTAGACAACACATTTTATCGCGTTATTTTTTTTAGCCAATTTAGGAATAAATGAAGGGGGGATTGAGACTCGCGGGCAAATCATCAAGGCGCACCCTTGGTTTACAATAATGATTATATTCTACGATTGTACAGTAGTCTGTACTCACGATATCTTCACTTACATTCTGTTTTAAAGGTGAAATATTCGGTGAGATGCCGACATTCGTGGTTCCCTCGAAGGAGAAATAACGTGTTGCTGTACAGCAGTTTCAAAGCCCATAGATACAAAACACACTAGAAATCCAAGCGGTATTAAACGTTTTAAATGAAGGAAATCGTTCAAACAGAATCCTCTCTAGGCTGGCATGGAGTGGGATGTATTATGGTGAGATGGCAAAGTATTTATAATGGACGAGGAATTGTTTTTGGCGCACTCATGCAGTTATGGAGCGCGAAGGGGGAATATTTTGCAACGACAACAATACTACTAGTGCTACTACTAGGTCGTCTCACCTCAATCGAGAAGTACCCTCTGTCGACGTAATCCCCTAGGAACAGGTACCGGGTATTTTGAGGAGATCCTCCAACTTCGAACAGTTTGACTAAGTCGTAGAACTGACCATGAATGTCACCACACACTACAAATACACAGAGCAAACAAGACGCTTTACAAAGCAGACTACAGCATCACCAAACAACAACGCCGTCCAACACAACGCTCACAGACCTGTACAACAAACCCAACATTAGCTTTACAGGCTACCTGTAATAGGTGCATCGACTTCTAACATATTTTTTTCTTTTCGTAAAAGTTCCGTCCCTTCGTTGATAATTCGAATAGCCACATCTTCCTCGACTCGGCCTTCCAGGATGAAGTGAGCTTTTAATACATCTGCCCGGGGTTTTCCGTTAGAATCGAACACTTCTGCCAACGTAAGCCGATGCACAGGAGGTGTGGGGACATCTTGAGTTTAGAAAGAGAAAAAAAATGATTAATACTTCGCCAGCACGACCAGCACTTTGCACAACAAACTCGACGGCCATAACCGGTAGCATAACCGTTGTCAACTTCAGATGGCTGCACTAACTTTTAAGGAGTCTTTCGGTCGTCGAAATCTTTCCATCTTGAGCCGCCATTGTCCCTGGGCCTTCTAAAAAATATCAAGACAAGCAAGGCGGCTGTCGATCTTCAATCGACTTCGATGGAAACGGATTTTGGTGGCAGAAAAATATCTCTCTCAGCTTTCTCTTCACCAAAATGTATACATAAACAACCAAGCCGAAAGGAGCGAATAGCTCTCATTGCGCATGATCACAGCGCTGCCTCGATTTGGCGTTACACTTGTTGGGTTATGGAAATGAACACACCATAGCCGCAGCCAATAAAATAAATCGTAATTATCATTTCTTTGTATGATTGCCAATAAGCATTATGTCCGTCGTTGTGCTCATTAGTACTTTCAGCTCTGAAAAAAATGATTGAAAAGCAGCTTATAATCCGTCATTTCGCTCAGTCGAAGGGTATTTCGGGCCTCGTCTACACTATTCAAGGTCGCAAAAATAAAAAAGAATATGTCTTGTATTGAGTGCAAAGACTCCAAGCATATGGCTTTTTATCATTATATATAACTTGGGTCGCGGGAAGTCAGAACTGAACAACTGACTAAAAAAGCTCACAAAAACATGCTCTCTCCATATACCGTGCCTTTAATTTCGGCTTTTCATAGCTCGATCCTGCATGATTTTTCTCTCGAAAAAAAATCCCTATCAAGCTGTTATTTAATTAGATTATGTCTCAGCATGCCCGCTTACAGTTCTACTCTTAGTACTAATGAAATCGTCAAAGGACCCAGAATTGATATTTCCAACGCTTTTCAAGCTACCGCGAATGAAGGTTTGACGGAACTTAGCAGCAGCCAACCTTCGGTTTTAATTTAAGCCGTTTAATGATTAATGAAATACCGGAATAAAACTCACTACTGGATTGGTCGTCAGCTAATCAATCATTCATAGCGTGTGTGCGTTTTTTTATGGAGACTTGTCTCTTCCATTGTAGCCCGCCCTTGACGGGAAGTAAACACGGAGACTACTTTCCCTAGTGATTACTCGACGTTAATGCGAGGTTTTCCCCCTCTTTCTAGTCACGCTCTTTCACTTTTAGCTTTCGTGTTGCGTTACGCATCATATTTATTGTGTAAGGTTGTGGTGGGTGTGCGGTTAGGCGCGTGGTTTTTCGGGACATAACGTACGAATTCAAACGTTAAAAAAGCAAAAATAAAATAATGACAAGGTCACCTCGGGGTATTGTAAGTGGGCGCTATAAGGGTTGGTTTGTCTCACGGAGGGCGGCACTCTTTAATCAAGATAATACTAATTATAAATCTCCTCAAATAAAATAAAATAATATAATCAGTATAATATAAAATAGTTAAGCGAGCGACTTAATTGTCAGTTTCCCAGAGGGTGGTCGCTGGGGACGTTCGATTGTAGTTATATAACTGACCGCTGAACAGGTGTCCGCTTTATAGGGGTTCGGTATATACAATATGAAGGCAAGACTGACTGCACTTTTTGAGGAAAGCCGGTTTTGTTTGTGGTGAAATTCAGCCGAAACCAAATGCAGCCAAAGCATCGTTTTTGTGTGTATGCATATTACTACACGTTCATTACTAGAGGATTGAAATGATACGAAACGTTAATTATATACAATTTTCTAGTTATATGTTTGTTACTGGCTGATAAAAATGGATTTGCAATTTTCGGTAACTTTTCATTTTTTCAGCAACTTTTTGTATCCATGGCAACTTCTTGTTAAAAGAGCAGCTTGACGGTTTTTTTTAGCTATTTTTAATATTTCACCTTTTAATGTGTAATTAAATGTCTGCGAGCGGTTACATGGACTGCGTTAAACGATAATCCCAAGTCTGACGCTGACAGTGACGTCAGTTCCGTCGATGTAAAAGTGAGGAAGAAGCAATATTTCAGAAAAAAGCAAATTTTGGACAATTTCCGGCAACTTTTGAGAATTTTTTAGCAAGATGTGGCTAAGCCTACATAAGCCTAAGCTAAGCCTACACAGGCGGCATGACATGATCATGTCTACTGCGGTAAGCGAAAACACCTGTATTCTAGTGTTCAGTGTATCTACTACATACAGTCTGAACGACAATTGTCACGCAAGGTTGTCACGCGTGATATGTCACGTCATACCGCGCGGTAAGCGAAAACACCTGTATTCTATTGTTCAGGGTTTCTACTACATCAGGAGCCCATAATAGTAGGAGCATCCATGTAGCATTAAAATCTGCCACGGCGTTTGAACAAGTTTGGCTATTTTTTGAAATCTTAGAACACGAAATTGCTGCAAATTAACGAGTTGCGGCAAATAAAACGAGTTGCAAAAGATAAAACGAGTTGCAGCAAAACAAGTTGCTACAAATAAAACGAGTTGCAGCAAATAAAACGAGTTGCAGCAAATAAAACGAGTGGCTACAAATAAAACGAGTTGCTGCAAGTAAAACCGAAAGTGCACAGTGATTGGTCAATTTCGAGAAATCGTGTTCTAAAAATAGCCAGGCCAAACTTGTTCAAACGCCGTGACATATAGTCCCAATATGTAGCATGGATGCTCCTACTTATGGGCTCCTGACTACATACATTCTGATGGATTCCTACAAACGACACGTGTCACGCAAAGTTGTCACGCGTGACATACTCATGTTATACTGCGATAAGCAAAAACACCTGTATTCTATTGTTCAGTGTATCTACTACAGTCTGATGGATTCCTACTGTAAACGACAAGTGTCACGCAAAGCTGTCACGCGTGACAAGCTCATGTCATACCGCGGTAAGCGAAAACACCTGTATTCTATTATTCAGTGTATCTGCGACATACAAATGACCTGATTTATCCACGGCGACGCCTGCAGGGAACCTCATCAGTCCATTTCCGGTCCCTTTGCCTCCAAATTTGGTAACAAACGTCCCGTCTGGTTGAAAGATCTGAACTCTGTGATTGCTACGATCAGCGACGATGAATTGATCTTCAGCGTCGACGACGATTCCCGCAGGGTTATTGAGCTCCCCATCACCACCCCCACGGGAACCAAAATGAAACTTTAGTGTACCGTCTTTATTAAACACTAAGACTTTATGATTGTTGTAATCACTAACTGCTATAAGACCGTCCCGGGTCACAGTCACACCCCATGGTCGACTCAGATATTTCGATTCCAATTTACCCAACAGGTACCCCTCTGGGGAGAATATTTGCACCCGACTGTTTCCCGAATCAGCCACGTAGATGGAATCGTTGGAATCAACTGTTATTCCATGCGGATGGTTTAGCATTCCTTCGTCAGTTCCGTAAGTACCGAAGCTCTTGCGAAACCTTCCCGAAACATTATCGACTACTTGGATTCTATTGTTGTGACTGTCCGAGATGACCAGCAGGTTGTTGGAGGGATTCAAGGCGATGCAGTATGGGAAATTGAACTGTCCTTCACGTGTGCCCTGGCTTCCAATACTTCTCTTCAGAGTACCCGTAGAGTCAACGGTTTTGATCTTGTGACTGTGCGAGTCTGCTATTACAATGTTGTCCAAATTGTCCACCAAAACACAGTGGGGGCTGGAAAATCCACCACATTTTTCACCGCTTAGAATAAACCCACTGCCTATCCAGTCCTTTGGGGTGACCGCTACTGTCAGTGGACTGCCTTGAACTGGGTGTCCATTCAGATTCACGTGCATAGCATAGGTGTCTGTCTTATTGATTAGAAAAGCGATGGTATATTGGCCATCTTCGTTGTTGTGTACGCTGTACTTGAACCCCACCCTGTCAGCATTTACCTGCGATTTAAGGATATATAGCTGAACTGCGACCGTATCACCGCCCTTGGTTTGTCGAAATCCTTTAGTATTGACTGCCGTGACACTAAAGCGTGACACTTCTTCAACGGTCACTTGTAACGCACTTTCTGTCAAAATACTGAGGGATGGGTCGGTAGGGGGACAGGCGTCATCCAAACATCCCATATTGTTTATGATCTGGATCAAGTCTTCTCCATCGGTTGTAAAAGTAAGAATTTCGTGATTATCGCCGTCAGAATCGCGTGGGGAAGAGAGCTCTTCCTGGTGGACTTGCGTGAGCCTCTGTAGGATTGCGTGACTCACGCTAATCAGTTCAATATCTGTACCGCGTACTACCGCACTCTCGGTAAACGAGCAACAATTTTGGACTCCCTTTAAAGCGAGCTCCAATCTCGATTTCTGATCTTGTAGGTTGTTTAGTTTGCTTTCGGTTTTATCTTTTAACTCTGACAACAACTTTTTCATTCTCTGACGCACCGCCATCAGGAGATTCTCGAAGTACTCCTCGATGGCACACCGGACTTTGTACGAGTGCTTTTCGATCTTGGAAATCGTCTTCTGTAAAGAAGAAACAGAGTTTTGTATTTGTTTCCGTTTTCTTTGAACTCTGTCTGCCATGTTGATAATGTTGGATTTGAGTTCGCTGTAAGCCTTGTCTGGTCGCAGTAGTTTGTGAGTCCTGTGCTGCGATACAGCACATTCACGGCACACGGCTACTTTGCAAGTATGACAATAGTAAAGTATTTGGTTTTTAGAATGGAGTACGCAGAAACAGGGTCTTGGAAGGGAAGGGTTCGCTGACTTTATACTTCGAAGTTTTTGAACTGAAGTAATCTTGTGCGTCCTGGTTGCGCTCATTCGCTGATGAGCTGTAGCGCAAAAATTACACAAAAAGAGATAGCAATCATTGCATCGCATAATCACTCTCTCTTCGCTTGAATCACAACTGTCGCATTGAATTAAACACTGAGAGTTGTTTCCATCAAGCGCAGCTTCGTTAGCCATGTTATTCAAAACGAAGTTCACCGGGAAATCAGTCTGCAGATCAAGCGGCTCAGAACACGTCGGACAGCGAGCGATTTTTCCATTTTTGAGCAGAAATCTTTCATCGTCTAAACAGGCTTTGCAGACGGAATGAAGACATGGTAGAAGTAGTGGAGATACGAAGCGTTTTTTGCAATTTGGACACAGTAGATTAGGATCAATCTTCGGACTCGGTAAATTCAGTTTATCGGCAGCAAATGTCACTTGCTTTTGTTGTTTCGCCATCTTGTTCAGGTCACACCACTTGACTATATACTGCGGATTCAGCTTTTGACAAACCAATTTACCCCTCAGGCTCTTTCTTCGTCTGAATGTCAATATATTGTCAATACTATACACTGACCAGTGTCAATATTATTTTCACTATTTCATGGCTGCTCATCAGACCTCAAAAACTGTACATGTTCTCTTCATCTGGACTGACGGCTGGGCCAGTAGCCAGCGAATGGTACGTTAGATGATGGACGATGAACTAAGGAATTCAGTATTTGCCGAGCTGTCAGTAAGCTTAGCTTATTGTTTTCATTACGACGCTCCTTGTATTGTAAAACACAAGTGAAGGTCGGATATGACGACAGTGTTGAGACGGTATTCAACAGATATAATGGTGATATTTGAATAGCTATTGTAGCTCCGTGCATAATTATATCCTTAATTTGCGTTTTATAGTCACCAATTCAATGACTAAAACCCCGATATTAATTGCAAATCCATTTAATTAAATGTGCAGTGACTGTTTGTATACAAAACGAATTGGCTACCAATCAGTTTTTGTTTAGAAATCACACGAAATTTCAAATCAAAGACTCCTATAAAGTTAACATTCACTATCAAGTTTTATGTGAGCTGTCTTTGTAAACAAGGTTTTTGGTATTCAACACGTTCGATTAGAAGGTTTCTATGCGTATTCCCTGCTAATCCAGGCATTCATAAATCAATTCTGTTGACTGTATATACAATATAGCCGATCCGCCTACTTTCTTGTTGAGGTATCGAAGATTAAGTTGTGGGGATTATGGTTGACGTCCCAAAAAACTGAGCCCGGCAGGCCTTTGATAAAAGTGTCAGCGGCAGCAAAGAGAGCATGCGCTGTGTTGATGTATATATATCTCGTCCGCAATCTCGTCCCCAGAGCCTGCGTTACTTTCGACCAGCGAAGAACGTAGGCTCTGGCATAATCCATTTTTGAGACAATTTGATTGGCTATTCCATTTTAGAAACTACGCACGCGCAAGATTCCGGAAATGAAATATATCCAATGAAAACAACCCGGTGTCCCAATGAAAATTGAGTTGTCAAAACAACCCGAACAACCCGGTGTCCCAACTTCCGTTCAAAACAAAAATTAACATCTTTCAACGGTTTCATTGACATGTTATTTTAAACATGTCGCCTCGATCTGCAATATTAAAATATCTAAGCACAGAGAAAAATCCAGTTTATCTAAACTTATATGTATCTCGAAGTGTCTTGGAAAGTTTTCAAACGAAGCTCAAAATTTACACGAAGAGTGATGGTCAGTATATGTCGATCGTAAATCTAATATTCTTTAGGCTAGCAACTGAAAGGAGGGGTTAGTGCCCCTGGGACAATAACAGGTGTTCTATTCACCCAGCCAGAAGTCGAAAAAAATTCAAAAAAATATCAGAAACATTTTTCCCAGGAGAGAGAATATTTCCTAACCAAAAAAAACAAAAACAGAGAAGGTACTTTTTATAAAATGAAACAATTCCCAGGTACAGAAATATTTCCTATCCACATAACCTAATATATATTCTGTATATTTCATATTTTTATATAATAGTTCTAATGATATGTAAAGAATAGATTTTTCACGAGTATAATTGTTCCATATAATATACAAATAGTCAAATGCGAAACTCATCTTAGGAGGAAAGAACAGTTCGCGTTATCCCCTCCTGAACTGAAAGGCTGCTCGAGGTGCTTAAAGGCGAAAGATTCAAAAGAAATACATTTGAAGGAGAGACAACAATAACCAGAGAAGATGCTAGATTCAAATAATTAACTGATATGTAAAGTAGACTTCCCGTAGGAAGAACTGTTCGCGTATCCTTCTGCTGTAAAACCACTGCTTTTAATAAACTGTCAGATACTCTTCTTTCACCAAGTTGTATTTTCTTTAAAGCGCGTACTCTATTCCCTAATGAAACCTTTCGAAGGATTCCACTGAATCTGAATCGACAATTTGAATCGACAATTTGAATCGACAACAACCAACTGCCCAGCTAACTTGCGCATGCGCTCTAAAACCGGAAGAACAAGAAATCCTGTTCCCCAAAAATGGATTATGCCAGAGCCTACGTTCTCGTCGCTGGCCGAAAGTAACGCAGGCTCTGGGGACGAGATTGGTCCGCAGAGCCCACGTTCCTCTTGGTCAGCAACGAGATTGCATGCACCACAAGAAAAAATACTGTAAGTACGCACTACTTACAAAATGAGTGACCGTTTTGTCTCGATTGATATAGATAAATATCGATGGATCCGATATAAATTAAAACGGACACGAATTTTGTAAGTGACTTATCTGAAATCCAGTGTAACGTAGCCTGAGAAAACAGCCGTCGAACGCTCAATCTAGTCCAGTCCACTGTAGTTTCTCAATCTAGGCCATCTAGATATATAAAAACAAGAAAAGCAATTCCAGGCCTTAATTAATTAAGCTGCATAATATGTAAGTCATGCAACACTTCACATCCTGGTCACAAGAACAAGAAAATACTTTGTAACATTTCGTCAAGCGTAAAAACACTCGGAAAAATACTTGTTTGTAGCAAAATACCGAATGTTTGACGCAATGAACGAATCACCTTCGTAGGTTGAATAGGAAATCATATGGTTTCGAGTGCAAATCGGGATAAATTTGAACGATCGAGTGAGTTTTCAAAGACTACCAAAATTGTACGAACGCGCAGGGTGAGTGCAATTTGGGCTCTTTGAAAACTCGCGAGTTGAAATTTATCCCGAATTGTACGAGAAAAACCATGCATACAATAATTTTCAAACACGATCCACTGGTCGACAGTCACTGTGTAGACTGAAAGCACATAATCTTTGGCCAAACTTTGTTAACAGTAATATTACCATAATTCATTCAAATAAACAGTTCAAGTTTTCAGGTTCTGTACCGAGGACCCGAAATGATCCCTGGCTCCGAAATGATCCCTGGCCCCGAAATGATCCCCAAATCCCCAATCTGGTTCTCCAGATTGAAAACACCTGGGAAACGTTTTTTTTGGTTCTCCATATCGAAAACACCTGGAAAACGTTTTTTTTGGTTCTCCATATCGAAAACACCTGGAAAACGTTTTTTTTGGTTCTCCATATCGAAAACACCTGGAAAACGTTTTTTTTGGTTCTCCATATCGAAAACACCTTCATGGAAAACGTTTTTTTTTTGGTTCTCCAGATTGAAAACACCTGGGAAACATTTTTTTTGGTTCTCCAGATTGAAAACGGGAAACGTTTTTTTTTCTGGTTCTCCATATCGAAAACACCTGGAAAACGTTTTTTTTTTTTTTGGTTCTCCATATCGAAAACACCTGGAAAACGTTTTTTTTTTTTGTTCTCCATATCGAAAACACCTTCATGGAAAACGTTTTTTTTTTTTTTCTCCAGATTGAAAACACCTGGGAAACATTTTTTTTTGGTTCTCCATATCGAAAACACCTGGAAAACGTTTTTTTTTGGTTCTCCATATCGAAAACACCTGGAAAACGTTTTTTTTGGTTCTCCATATCGAAAACACCTGGAAAACGTTTTTTTTTTGGTTCTTCTCCAGATTGAAAACACCTGGGAAACGTTTTTTTTTTTTTTTGGTTCTCCATATCGAAAACACCTGGAAAACGTTTTTTTTTTGGTTCTCCATATCGAAAACACCTTCATGGAAAACGTTTTTTTTTTGGTTCTCCAGATTGAAAACACCTGGGAAACATTTTTTTTGGTTTCCAGATTGAAAACACCTGGGAAACGTTTTTTTTGGTTCTCCATATCGAAAACACCTGGAAAACGTTTTTTTGGGTTCTCCATATCGAAAACACCTGGAAAACGTTTTTTTTTTGGTTCTCCATATCGAAAACACCTTCATGGAAAACGTTTTTTTTTTGGTTCTCCAGATTGAACTCCTGGGAAACGTTTTTTGGGGTACCTAGGAAACGTTATTTTTTGGTTCGGAAAAAAAAAAGTATCTGGGAAACGTTTTTTTTTGGGGGGGGGGGGGGGGGGGGGGTGGGATGTTCGGAAAAAAAGTTGTCAGAAGTTTTTTGGGCTGACAAGGTTTTCTTGGTGACATTTCGGTGTTTCTCTCCTCAAGTTCGTTGCTGGCAAAAATATCAATAAACGTTTCTGGCTGGATCAATAGAACAGTTGTCCATCTCCCAGCACACCGTTGACCGCTCTCGTGTGATATTATCCACGCGCTGTCATCTGCAATGTTTACGCGTGAATTGTTTCTCTTCCCAGTAAACTGCGACCCCGGCTTCTGAGATATACACGTGATAGAGATTCTGATTCTTGAATTTTATTCACTCAGTGGATTGATAATCTGCCATGCATATGTATTAAAAATGTTTTGATTTCGCGATCGTATCTTGTCTATTTCAGGCGTGGGAACTAACGATCCATTCTGATTGGTTGATTTATTATTATTATACGTTATTGCAGGCGCGTTTATATAAATTTAGCCACCTATATTTTTTATAATTTGTATATCCATGTCAATCATATCTTCTCCACCCTCAATCATCTTCGTTCCTCTTTGGTTTATTATAATATTATCCCTAGATCTGTGTTTACTTAGCAAACTGTTATTCTAGTTACCCTCACTGATAAAGTGTATTTATTTTATTTTATTTATGTATTTATATCGTGACAAGGCTCCTTTGAGTATCATTACAATTCAATTAAAATACAGTAGATAAAAGGTATACATGTAATCTTGTTGAGTTGTTTAATAAAATAAATAAACGCTATAATAATTTTCATTGAGAATTTGTTGGCCAAGGAATGAATCTACGGCCGGGACTGAATTCAACCATTCCTGAATTTCACTGGGGATCATTTCAGAGTCAGTCTGGGGATCATTTCGGGTCCGGTATCATTTCGGAGCCAGTCTAGCCACTTTGGGGATCATTTCGGGGCCAGGGATCATTTCGAGTCCTGTACAGTTCTCAAGCTCAAGAGTAGTAGGGAAATGACAGTTCACCAACACGGGCCCGGGTCAGCCCGGGCTAGGGGGAGTTCTGGGCCACGGGCGGCCCGAGCCAGCCCGGGGAAGGAGTCAGATCCTCTCCGGGCCATCACACAGGTCCCACCTCTGGAGTTATTTTTAAAACGATCCTATTCGGTCTGCCGCACCGGCCTAAGGATCTGTGTTATGCCACGATCAGACGGACTTTTGGTTTTTGGCTGACGTTATTGCATGTTTTCCCAGTTTTTCATTTTCCCGTGAATCAGCAATTCCTGTACCGCGATGCACCAGAGCGTGTACATCTACAAATATATAGTTTGAATCATCAATGGTAGACTTTACAGGACTGAAATTACCGACTAAAACTTTGGCAAAGTTTTCTATTTTCTAGATCACGAAAAAGCTAGAGTTGCTGTCGTTCCCATAACAACACGATACCCTACTTTATTTAAAAGTTTCACACAGTTCTCAACACTTATAGTCTATTGTTTCACAACGCTCAAATCTGACAAAATTCAAACTCTGCTTTATGACTATGATAAACAAAATAAAATAAACAAGTTTTTTAAATACGCTATTAAAGGTAATAAATAATTATTGTATGGAAATTCAATTTGTGAAATATAAACTCGAACACAGTCTCAATGACTCTAGTAGACAGTCTATAAAATACACCAAAAGACGGAAGTTTATTTCAACCAGACTGGCTAGATACGTGGTCTATTGTTGTATCAACAGGAGACCATATGTGTATCAGAACTCAAGGTACTTAAGGCCTGGTTCAAGCCTTAAATAGCAGAAAAACGAAAAAAATTATAATGTCTAATCATTTTGACTCAACATCACAAAACTTGGCACAGCTTGAGAGTTTTATATCCTCTACTCATTTAAGTGAATGAAATCCAAAACAGCGTATCACGTGGTTAACCACGTGACAAAGAATTTTGAAAACAAAATATAAAATGCGGTCGCCAGTTTAAGAGGAAAGTGAAAGCAAATAGTTGTGTATAATCACGTTTATGATCATCTATTAACCCTCGTTTAGAAAACCTGTCTTCCGCTTTTTGCAAGGAGAATATTTCGGAAAAGAGGTCACGTGACCATTTCATCAGATTATATTTCTGTAGTTTTCTCTTAAACTATATATAATTCCGAGGTTTTCTAAACGCTATCTTGTTTAACTGGTTATCCTTAACGCTATTACGTAAAAGGTATTTCATTGTGAATTGAATTCGCGACCGCATTTAAGAAAAACTATATTTTCCTCCATAAGGTCACGTGACCACATGACGTCACAATTGTTAGATCCAAATTGTCTCAAATCTTGTATATAACCTTATGCCTAAATATGAGTGCCTAAGTAAATTAGAGCAGCGAGTTATTACAAGAAATGTGATTTTCCAAATTGCCTTTTTGAACCAGGTCTTAAGTACCTTGAGAACAATAATAACTAGAGTTAAACACGCGAGTCTTTTTAAAAATGTGATTTATTTACAACTTGACAAGTCTGTATTCATCACAACATTTCTTTAAATAATGCGCAAACATATTTTCTAAATCTGTAAAATCATCCGTAAGTCGTGCCTTCCGTAGAATTTTAAACCATGTGCGGTACTCTTCTTCGCTGTCTTTTAAACTAAATTCTTCTCGACTGTACCAGACTATAGGGACTGGAAAAGGAAAACCATAGGCTTCCATGATGTACGTGAACAACAATCGAATGATACGGCCATTTCCATCATCAAAGGGGTGTATTTCTAAAAATGTGTACACCAACCAAGCTAAAAGATGAATCAAATATTTTAAAGCTTGTACACCATCGTTCATGCGTAGACAGTTTAGAGTAAACCATCTTTTATTGTACTCGTCAATCATTCTCTGCATTTCTTTTCGGCTTTTGTTATAATGGATGTTTCCTGAAAATTCTACCAATCGATCGTAAATACTATATTCCCCTATTGTACACAAGTGTTTACGATGATTCATGAGTATCTTGTGAGCTTCGCATATTAGATTGTTTTCTAGTAATCCACCATCGTGATCTTTACTCAGTTGATGTAAGTGATGATAAGCTTCAATAAATCCCACGGTATCTCTATAGTGTAAACTAGCACCATCAACAGCTCCATTTTGTATGATCTAATGAATCATTTGCACATCCGCCATTCCCATATTTTCTTCTTTCCAAAACTGACATATGTAACAAGCCAACATTTTATTATGCCTTACAGCATCTTGTAAAAATGACTTTATACCAAGACATTCCATGTTGAAATGAGAGCAGAGGAATGAGTACAACATATTTATAAATCACAACACCACTCAAATTGATTTAGAACGTTTTATTTGGGGTTTGCATGACAAAAGACAATTCAACTGTTTAATCTTCTTCAGCGTGCTCCCCGTCAATGAGTTTCAATTTATTGAATTTTAACGACAGTTCATTGAACAGCATCGCAGTCTCTACAACGGCAAAAGGTTGTTTTTGTGGTTTTGACATCCACTGGGAACACATGAGCACATACGTCACACTCGACATGTTGATTCTGACGGCAGTAGTAGCCTTCTCGCCATAGACATCTAGGACATTGTACTATAGGTATCGAGTAGAACGGTTTGAAGTCACGACACACGTGACACTCCCTAGATTCATCATCCGATTCTGAACTTTCCGACTTGCCACTGTCAGATTCTGTTGATATGCTTTCTGCCTCAGATTCATCCGTTTCTTCTTCTCCACTCTCACTCTCGTCGTCAGTATCCTCTTCCTCAGGTTGCCTAGCCACCAGATCCGCCAGCAAGCATTTGTTTCGTATAAGTGTTTTGTCAATTCCGACTTCCGACAACCCGTTCGTGAATGTTTTGAGTCCTCTCGGGGTTCTGACATCGAGGTTGGTAAGGTAACATGGCATATTCAATAAGTTCTGCTATATTAGTCAGGGGAATTCTTCGTTGATGATAAGTCATCTCACCATGAGAATTCCAGTACAAAATACTTTTTGATGCAGCAAGACTGTGGAGAAAAGCTAGTATAGAGCCTTATCGTTCGGGATACTCTGGGGGAGATCCTGCATAACTTCTTCAATATCGTCATCGTCAAAAATGTCCAATTCCGAGGATCTCTTTTCAGAAACTGAACTTTCTTCAGAGCTAGTAGAATCGTTTCTTGATCTCTTCATGTTGCTTCCTCAGGTAATCAAGGTAAAATGAAGGTTTTCTTTCAAGACGAGGTTATTTATAGCAAAAACAGGCTCAAAGCCGACATCAGCGGTGACATGACATCGGACACAAACCCCCCACCGTGTTGGGCTAGAGTTATTTTCTTGGTTTTGAAAGGAATTGAGGAGTCCGCTAATATTCTCTTATAATATCCACATGTGGTCTAAGTCTTTCTTTTTCTCCAACCGTAACTGGAATAGTACCCATACACAAATTCAAACACACTCCACAAAAGGCATGAACCTGTTCTGGACTAGCGGAAGCCAGTAAAAAAGCCCTCTGGTGAGGAGGACAATGTGCTAAATGATGCAAATAACCAAAATTTTGACAAAGCAATTGACTCATGTTGTCTGTAGAGTGGTTACTACGTAAATGAATGACCTAAATAAAGGTAGCAATATTTATCTATTATTCATTTATCAACTAAGTGGTCGAGCCTACGAGCCGAGATTACGAGACTACGAGCCGAGCCGAGCCGAGCCGAGCCCACGAGCCGAGCCTACGAGCCGAGCCTATATGAGCCGAGCTTACGAGCTTACGAGACTACGAGACTACGAGCTTACGAGCCTACGAGCTTACGAGACTACGAGCTTACGAGCCTACGAGCCTACGAGCCTACGAGCCTACGAGCCTACGAGCCGAGCTTACGAGCTTACGAGACTACGAGCCGAGCCGAGCCGAGCCGAGCCGAGCCGAGCCGAGCCGAGCCGAGCCGAGCCGAGCCGAGCCGAGCCGAGCCGAGCCGAGCCGAGCCGAGCCGAGCCGAGCCGAGCCGAGCCGAGCCGAGCCGAGCCGAGCCGAGCCGAGCCGAGCCGAGCCGAGCCGAGCCGAGCCGAGCCGAGCCGAGCCGAGCCGAGCCGAGCCGAGCCGAGCCGAGCCGAGCCGAGCCGAGCCGAGCCGAGCCGAGCCGAGCCGAGCCGAGCCGAGCCGAGCCGAGCCGAGCCGAGCCGAGCCGAGCCGAGCCGAGCCGAGCCGAGCCGAGCCGAGCCGAGCCGAGCCGAGCCGAGCCGAGCCGAGCCGAGCCGAGCCGAGCCGAGCCGAGCCGAGCGATTTTATATTTTACGCCCACTTCAAGATGGCGGATATTTCCGAGATGGCCTGGAATCTACTAATATGAGCAGCTCAACTTCCGGTGAATCGTATTATTTTCTATTTCTATAGCTACGAGTTCACACAGAGTTATTCTTGTCATTTTCTTTGTTTTCTTCGATAAATGTTGAAGGTTATACATATTTGCTTAGATATTTTCCGCAATTGTATGTATTTATTGTCTGAAATAAAGCGATCCATTGTGATGAAGTTGGAGCTTATTTTCGACTCTCATTTGCTACCGTATTCGTATGCGAATAGAATTTTAAATGCCAATGCGAAGTCGTATAAGCGGTAAGTATTGTAGGACAACTAAACATCAAGACAGCGGCATAAGATAAAACACGCTTTATCGTGGAAAAATTCGACTCATTACATTCGGCGTACGGCAGTCTGATGTGTCACGCCAGAATTAAATTATTCAGTCTCGTATGGGCATCGAAATATATCAAGCTGTTCTGAATCGCTTTGTACGTCTTAACAAAGATAGGATAGTTTGGATTCAATATGTTTCTTCAACTTTTCATAAAATCATAGAAATAATCGACTCAACGGTACGAATAACAAAATCAGAGTCGGCGTACAGTTACCGTACGAATAGCCACTGCGTATTTTCATTTACTTACTGGCTATCTAACGGATTGTTCCCCTCAAAACACTTTAAAGAAGATCCAGCTTTATGTGAAAGTTTCTACTCATCGATCACTGCTGTAAAACGCTTGCTTTTTCAGCAGTGGGCGTAAAGTATGAGCTCATTTCGCATCAGTTACGCCCACTAAAAAGCAAGCGTTTTACCGCAGTGATCGATGAGTAAAGTGTTTTGAGGGGAACAATCCGTTAGATAGCCAGTATTAAAAGTAAATGAATGAAAATAAGCTCCAACTTCATCACAATTGGATAGTTTTATTTCCGACAATAAATCCCATTGCGGATTGTTTGACACGATTTCTCCGCGAAATATGTATAGCCTTCCACATTTATTGCAACTGCAGTTTAGTCAACAAAGAAAATGACAAGAATACTCTGATGTGAACTCGAAGAAAATACGAAGACGATTCACCGGAAGTGAGCTGTTCATATTAGTAGATTCCAGGCCATCTCGGAAATATCCGCCATCTTGAAGTGGGCGTAAAATATAAAATCGCCCGAGCCGAGCCGAGCCGAGCCGAGCCGAGCCGAGCCGAGCCGAGCCGAGCCGAGCCGAGCCGAGCCGAGCCGAGCCGAGCCGAGCCGAGCCGAGCCGAGCCGAGCCGAGCCGAGCCGAGCCGAGCCGAGCCGAGCCGAGCCGAGCCGAGCCGAGCCGAGCCGAGCCGAGCCGAGCCGAGCCGAGCCGAGCCGAGCCGAGCCGAGCCGAGCCGAGCCGAGCCGAGCCGAGCCGAGCCGAGCCGAGCCGAGCCGAGCCGAGCCGAGCCGAGCCGAGCCGAGCCGAGCCGAGCCGAGCCGAGCCGAGCCGAGCCGAGCCGAGCCGAGCCGAGCCGAGCCGAGCCGAGCCGAGCCGAGCCGAGCCGAGCCGAGCCGAGCCGAGCCGAGCCGAGCCGAGCCGAGCCGAGCCGAGCCGAGCCGAGCCGAGCCGAGCCGAGCCGAGCCGAGCCGAGCCGAGCCGAGCCGAGCCGAGCCGAGCCGAGCCGAGCCGAGCCGAGCCGAGCCGAGCCGAGCCGAGCCGAGCCGAGCCGAGCCGAGCCGAGCCGAGCCGAGCCGAGCCGAGCCGAGCCTAAGAGCTGAGCCTACGAGCTGAGTCTTAGACTCCGAACTCTAAGTCAATAATCAATAAATTAATGCTCCTTCAAAAATCGACCTCATTCTTCAAAAGACGCGAGATGGTACGGGTCTGTCCTATTTGCGGCAAGTCCGTACAACATGTGTGGTCTCATCTAACTCGAGTGCACAAGATCAGTGGTCCTGATAGAACACGCTTACTACAAGAAAGTGAAATGCAAAAAGGGGATCAGCGGATTACTCCCTACCCCCGGACTCAAATTGTTGAAGACACAAAATGTGACCGTTTTCAGTTACTCCACCCCTTCACGGCTATCGTGGCGGGAATGACGGGATCGGGAAAAACGGTCTGCATGGGTTCAGAACTTGCTTCAACACGCAAGTGGAGTCATTCAACCTCCCCCTCAGCGTATTGTGTGGAGCTATTCGCAATGGCAACCGGCCTATGAACAAATGCAGCAGACTCTACCAGGGATCGAGTTTGTCAAAGAAATCCCTCACGACCTGGACGAGGATTGCTATTTTGATCCCCAAACCAACAATCTGATAGTCATTGACGACCAAATGGCCGAGACCTCCAACGACAAAAGAATTATGAATTTATTCACCAAGGGATCCCACCATAGAAATCTCAGTGTCATTTTCCTCTGTCAGAATGTCTACTTTCAAGGCAAAATCATGCGCACGTTGAGTTTGAATGCGGCCTACTTGGTTTTGTTTAAAAACCCAAGAGACAAACTACAAATAACGACATTGGGAAAACAGATGTGCCCTGGCAAGACCGACCAGTTTCTTCATAAGTACGAGGCTGCCATCCAGAGGCCATATGGCTACCTTTTTGTGGATCTCAAACCCAACACTCCAGAGGAGTGTCGACTGCGTACTAATGTTCTTCCCAACGATCCCCCACAGACTGGGGGTCAATTAGATGCGATGAAGACCATCGGTAACTTTTTTCAACTTCAAGTGTACTTACAGTCACCCCTCTTAAAAGCCATGCAGAATCTAGAAGAGCAGATATGATGGACCACATTTTAAAAGACCCCAGTGTTCCTCCAGAGGTGAAAGTGAAAGAATACACTTCACTGTTTAATCGCTACCTCCACCTCGAACAACAACTATCGAACAGTGTGGTGGTCAGACCAAGGCAAGAAGCAGTCCTACCACCGTTGGTTGATGAAAGTCATCTATCGGCTTTTACAATCCCAGAACATGTTCCCTCGACAAGTCTAAGTCGTGATAGCGGTTTTGTAACATCTAAACCACCTTCCATGTTACAACGCCTAACCTCTAAAATTAGAATACCATCTACTTCGAGACCATCGACTTCAGTCGAGGTTCCTTCTACTCCAATAAGAGCCCATTCAGAAATGGGGCAACCAACCTCCTTATTCAACACGCCAAACACTCCATCTGGTCCACCCATATTTCCACCCACTCCCCCACCAAGTACAGAAAAATCCATCAAAAAGTGGATACCTTATCAGGATGCCCGTAAATACGAAGATGTAGTGAAACCTCCTCGACGTTCAGAACGATTAAGAGCCGTGATTATAATTAAATCAATACCTAACTGGCAGAACTATTAAGAACAACTCAATGTCAACTATCAAACTTTCATTTTTATTTGTTGGTTTTGGATGTATAAATGTCTTCTTAGCAGTCTAATAAAGCAGCTTTGAAACTACGCTGGTGGTCTATTCAATATTGATGGAAATAGTGATGGCTAAGCTGGTTATTGGTGAAATGAACTTAAACAAACGGGGTTTTGTTACACATTGGTTTTATTATTGTTCTTGCTTAGTCAGTACATTCGAATAACTTTGACGGTGTCTTTAATCTTTTGGTATATTTCGAGACTGGGGTTGCTACTCAACCACGTGTACAATTCTGTCTTTGTTCTAGCTGACAGGTGAAATGGTTTCATATTGTTCATAACTCTTTCACCAACTGATTTAACATCCACAACTTTGAGGGTTCGGTCGAAATTAATTTCAATCTTCTCATCTTCTGTCAGCATGAGGCATTCCTTTCCTTCAGTATGTTTACACCCACAGCACTGGTCTATATCAATTTGATGAAGCTGTTTGCATACTTCAACAGCATAAGTTGAAATATATATAGCTTTTTCATGAAATTGAATGGGTCCATGAAAAACTTATGCTGAAGATGAGTCTCGTATTCAACAGTAGATCAGCGGAATAATGGTCAATATAATTTGATTTTCGGAGATGGAAACATTCAGCTTTATATAAAATTATGCTCGAGTTGGGATACTAAAACTAACTTTACTTAGGAAAACTTAGAAAAACAAGTTACATCATGATGGTGCAATCATGGAAAAGAAATATGAAAAGTAACAGTGTATGAGTATGGGAAGACTGAACAATAACGTCAGCCAAAAACCGAAAGACCTCAATGTCGTTCTAAAAATAGTCGTGGAATAACACAGACCGAATAGGATCGTTTTAAAAATAACTCCAGAGGTAGGACCTGTGCGATGGCCCGGAGAGGGTCTGACTCCTTTCCCGAGCTGGCCCGGGCCGCCCGTGGCCCAGAACTTCCCCTAGCCCGGGCCCAGAACTCCCCCTAGCCCGGGCTGACCCGGGCCGCCCGTGTTGGCGAACTGTCATTTCCCTACTACTCTCAAGGCAAACCACAAGATATTTCAATACCTTTTATGGAGATTTTGTAGTCCATCTTCATCTGTTTTCGCTATTTTTATTTATAACAGTTTTCTCCAAATGAAATATCTACAACCAATACAATAAAACGCCCTTGAGGGATGCTCCCCTGGAACTACAATAAATATTTATAATATAAATAAACAACTTCGATTCGATATCAGTCGTCGTAACCGATTCGTGCGGAGACTACGGTGACTTTCAACGATAGAAAACAATCCACCAGATTATTCCTCAGCTTGCTAATAAAATAGATCTATTCCCATTAAAGCAATGTTCTTCAGTTTTGATCTGTTTGGGGCTGTTTTTGAACTAATTTCGTAGCCTTTTTGTGGCACTTTGTATACTTTTTAACAAACCGTCCGCCACCTTGTCTTTAGACTTGCAAATATTTTCTTGAATACTCCAGTTTCGAGTTGTTTATACACCGCTGTACTCCTTGACAAACGACGCGTTTGCTCAGGCCTCAATCCAGAGAATAACCCGTGCAATTAAAAATGGTTTCTATTGCTGGTTTGCAATACACGTCACGGCGGCCATCTTGGTTGAACTTCAACAAAAGATTGCTCATTAGTGTCTAATGTTTGTTCAACCAACATGGCAGCCGTGTCTTTATCTCTTGATTCTCAAGGGATTGATTGCAAACCAATAATTTTTGAATGTCAACACTTTTTTGCGTTCTCGTCGGTAATTGTGCATAATTTACACTGAATTGAGGCTAATTCTGAGCGTCTTTTGTCAAGGAGTACAGCGGTGTCTAAACAACTCGAAACTGGAGTATTCAGAGCTAATTTTGACTTTCTTTTGTTTTTGAACCAATCAGAATGCTTTTTTCAGTTGCCAAAAGAAATTGCACTGAATTTCAACTGGTGTTTCAACTTTTTGCACTGCTGTTTCAAAGAAATTGCACTGCATGCTCTCAGCCAATCAGAATGCAGAAATTATTGTATGTTTCTTGCTTACTCGCTCCAGGCTCGTTCGCTATGACAACAAAACGATAGTTATTCTGTGTGAGCACCTGTGCACTGACTATCGGTTACACACATTGCGGAACTTCCCTCCAGAAAACGACTTTTAAAAATGGTTGTTCTGTATTTTGTGCTTTGGTTTGGCTTGTTGCAAGTCGTTGCTACACAGCCGTCAATACGAGGTGACAGTAACGGTTTTTTGTTTGGAAACTTCATCCAACATGAAGGCTACAAACTTTTGGGAACTCCTCTGAGAAACATCTCAGTCGCATCGTTTTCTGATTGTCTTGTTGAGTGCGCTACCGACATAACGATGCTTGTCTACAAATGTGAACACAACACACGATGTCCAAGGTCTGTTCGAGTGTGTGCTGTTGAGTTTTGACAGGTACGAACACGAAGAAAACTTGACCGCAGTGAAGGGAGTCGACCACTATGCCTTTCCGGTAAGAGTCAGAAATCACAAACTCATCAGTTTTCCTTTGGGATAAAATGTAGTTCATAAAATTACACTGAATTATATGTTGGCAGCAAACTGTGATCGCGCGCGAGCGCAGGTGTTTGTTTGTGTTGAAGTGTTCTTAGATGTAGTAAGTTTCTCAGAACTACACAGAACTGTTGGAAACCATGTCTATTTTATGTATATGATTGCGTGTTTTAGCTCTAATTAAACTATAGCAGCACTATCAGGGTATTCGGATGCAAAACATTCCCGCCGAAAACCAGACGGCTTTCTCGAACTTCCAAAGTTTTCAGATAAATATTAATTAAGATGTTTTGAACAAATTGCACTGTGTAGGTCGTTCTGTCTTGTGATGACAGCATTCGAGACACGCTGTTCTTGACGCCAAGTCAATGAGCATGTTTATCATGTAATTCCAAAACTCATAGGAAAAAATATGATTATCATAGCTGGAAAGAGCTCGTTGAAATTAGTAAAAATGTGAAGAATTGGAAAAGATTGCTTCACAAATTGCGAAGATATATTTTCAAAAATCGAAATTTTATATGAAAACCTTTGGAAATTTACGCTGATAGACAATTCTGCACTAAACTGATACAGAATTACTTACACATAAAAACACTAAGGAAACATAAAGACCAATTTCATGGAGTAAATTGCATATGGGTCAGTCGAACGACACCATCACTTTTAATTATTATATATGTAGATGATAACAGTATAGCGATTAATGTGTACAACGATATAATAACGATACTAACACTGAGAAGTTGTTCTGGAAGTGCCAGGGAGGCCAGAAAAAACCTACTTCAAAAACCCCATGTACTGCCAGGAAATCTGAGTCGAGACCAAGACACAACCACTTCCCCCGACAAGAAGAAAATACTATTATTATATATATATATTTTTTTCTATATGTATATATATTTTATATATTTTTGATTTTTTTCTTCTCTCGTCTCCTTCTTTCAATATGTATGGATTGAATTGCATTTGCCGCCCATAAAAACTACAAAATCTGAAGCGCTTAAGAGTGACTGACCGTTACCGTCGAGAATATTATTTCAACTTCCATTTTTTCGAATCGCTCATATTTACCCCAAAGGTACCCTTTGATAAACTATTTTCAAAAATCATATTGAAACCTTGCTGCGATTTTTAGTTTTTCAGAAAATCGTAAAAACGTCAATTTGCATTAAAAGTGCGATTTTTCGCTTCATTAAATGTCTCAAATATGCACAGAATGAAAGCATTGCAAATGTCTTCAAACAACTCCGATTTAAGTGAAACGGCTCACAACATCTAAATAACTCTTCTTGTATAGTATGTACTGTTTAATGTTCAAATCTGTTCAAAGTCTGATTTTCCGAGTCATTTCAATTACACCTCTGAAGAGCTCCAAAACTATTGGCTTAATATACGTCATGTTTAACAGTATTAAAATGTTTCTGGTACCACATATTTTTATAGTTTTATTTCACAGCTACAGAGTGACATCATTAAACATTCACCATGAGCAATGGCATGGTCGAACTCGAATTGCTTCCTATGAATAAAATCCATAATCTATTGCGTGACTTCCGCTCACATGGAGCTAATTTATTCATGACTCGGAGATCAACAAACTTCAGTCGGCTTGAAAAAATTCCAAAACCACTTCAGATCCTGGATATTTTTACTTTGCACATAGTACAAATATCTACAAACAGTCAGAAAGCAATTTCAGAGGTTGTAAAGGTTTTTAAAGGTCACATTCGAGCTGGAAACCCTCTGGTCATCCTATATCGGCTGGCCAGTACATTTCACATTTCAGAATCTCATCGAATCTATTTGTTTGAAACCCCATTCTGAGCTAGTTAAAACTCAATTATAGATTGTTGATTACGATGATTTATGTTACGGGACTGTTTGATCGAGTCAAGTACTCTGGTTGATACTCTTGACTCTTTGACGCAATGTCCGTATCTTCAGTTGTCACCCGCGCGCACGCCGCGCAGAACTTGCACAATTTACTTTTCGCAATCGTACAAAGTGAGTTAAAAAAATTCTAGTTAGTTGTTGTTGCTCTATGAACTAGATTGGTGTGATAGCTTTAAATGTGCTTTATGTAGCTATAGCACACACTCCCGGGGGGGGGGGGGGGGGGGGGGGGGGGGGGGGGGGGGGGTACCTTTGTCCAAGTGGTAGGGGTGATCGGCGGTCCTTTTAGGGTCGAAAATATTTCCTGTGTGTACCTTTTAGGGTTCCGACACAAAAGTCTGTTACGTAACACGAGTCCGTACCTTTTAGGGCCAAATGAAAGAACAGAAGAAAGATGTTGTCCAGTCACTGCTTAACTGATATCAGCACAATCACTATTTCGCCATATATGGTCGTACCTTTTAAGGGTTGAAATCAACATAACTTTAAGAGCTCTTTTAATTTATGCGTACCTTTTAGGGGGTCGTTTTCAAAACCGACCGCCGATCACCCCTACCACTTGGACAAAGGGAGTACCCCCCCCCCCCCCCCCCCCCCCCGGGAGCACACTTCTCTTACCGACCACTCAAGTGAGTATCCGGGCTCACTTTATGAGGGCTTGGGAAATTAAATGAAGTTGTTGTTATCTAGAGCTGGTAAGTTTGTTTTTAGCAGCCAAAGTATTGATAAATTTACATGTAGAGCGTAACTTTTTTAAATTATAAATTTTAGGTGTTTTCGCCCTCAAAATCTGTCCGCGCCAAAGGGCTCACTTTCGAGTCAGGCGGAGGGCAAGGAAAACGCTGTGCGCGGTTAAGTGTTCCGTAATATTTAGCCGCGCATATAAAAGCAGCCAATGCCAAGGGAAGCCACAATATAGACAGCAAGCAATCGCGATATATATAGAACAATTCCAACACGCTTATTACCAGTTAGATCACGTAAGATAATTTGTGTACAGTGATGCCTCTATTAAGCAGCCCATTTTCAGGTGGACTCTAGCTCGGGTCACGGAATTTTCGTCCCATGGCTATATTTACTGTAAAACGGAACTCAATTTCAAATAAAACAAACGAAATTGGCCGGCCTCTCAGTTTAGTTTACTTGGCGGACACCCTCCTGTAAGCGGACACCAGGCCAAGTACCATCCAATCATCCATTTCATTATTTCTGCACAGGGTCGTACATAACCCAAAATTTAAGGGGGGCAGTACGTATTTAAAAGCAAAAAATAAATGAAAATAGTACAGTTCGCCTTGAGGGAGAGGGCAACTGCTCCCCTGCACTGCACCACAGGCAGCCCAAGGCATGCTACGACCTTACGAAATGACGGGGCTTGGGTAGAAAAGGGGAAGGTGTTTCGGAAAGCTGATCAGTAAACGGAGAGTATATACTCCCTTCCCTTCTTCTCCCCCCACTCCCCTGACCTATTGGCTATAGAGTCTATTTCGCATTACTGGAATTAAAGTCACAGCACACATGGCCGGCACGGTTTGGCGGGTTCACTCTCGGACTTAATTTACAGGGCCGTACACAGCACAGGGGCAGGGGCAGGGGCAGGGGGCAGTTGTCCCACCCTAGCAAGGCGAAAAAAATACCAACAAGACGCTCAATGAGCGTTCACTCGGGCATTGTGAAAAGGAAAATGTCAGTTGTTCGAGGAAGTACTTGAAAATGAATGCCAGTTGGTTGAAGAACAAGGACAATGTCAGCTGCGCGAGGAGAGACCTGACAATGACTGACAGTTGCGTGACGAGGGAGACTATGTATATACATGTATGTGTCGAGTTCATTTGATTTGCCTTTGAGTTCATTTGATTACTTTTTGACTTTGAGTTCAATTGATTTGATTTTGATGAGTTTGTGTAAAGGCCCCCTCTCTAGCTTCAGATCCCGAAACGTCGAGTTTGGAATCGAGTTCGGGTTCGAGTTACGGTTCGAACGTCGAATAAAACAAGGACATCTTCTTCAATACAATATAATTTCTCTGACGTCATGACAATCAGTGACAGTTGAGTGACGAGGGAGACTATTAGTCCGGTGAGTACGAACATGATACGTCTTGAGGTTGCATAGGTCAGATGGTTCCGATAACGGCCTCGCGTTTGTTTAAAAAAATATATATTTTAAGCGAGCTTCTAGTCCTTTTACCACTTCTAGTCATTGAACGATGAACTAGAATCCTGACCTTTTAATAGCTTGAAGATCTACAGCTGCTTTCAAAACTAAGATTCATAATCTACTTGAGTCCTGTGTCTCCTTTATCTTTTCAAATCTGCGGAGTAATCTTGAAACTCCGGATACGATTAAATACATCGCATACTCGTCATTTTGAAGCCGAACAAAACTACTACTACTACTACTACTACTACTACCGAAATCCGCATTTTCTAACTCGGGCGGCCTGCGGCCTGGGCCCGAGTAAATAGTAGTAGGAACTGTACTATTTGCCATTGGGGCGATCAGTAATAGACATATATCAATTTCAAATCCATTTTATAAAACTGTACTATTTTTATGATTTTTTTTGCTGTTAAATACGTACTGCCCCCCTTGAATTTTGGGTTATGTACGACCCTGATTTAGATATACTTAGACCACAAGCGTTAACCCAACCATTTATTCCGAGACTTTTTATTAAATTAAAATTAAAATACTCAAACAAATATGCGTGCGTCTTTTTATGGGGTTCCTGTGGTATAACACGCGCGATGTATTTCGGAATTTACTTGCTCTTGCAAAAAATCCTTTACATGTAACGTGAATGCATAATTTTCTGCAAGCGCGCATGCACACAGAAACTTTCAATTCAATTTTCAATTCAACTCCCAGAGTAAATCCACAGGCAGCCCAACCATTGCTTCTGAAGCTACTAATTACAGGAAGCGCCTGCAGCGATCTTGAGCTGATATTTCCGTGGATGCAGTAGCTGAGGTGTATTATTGTCCCAACAAATCAAAGAGTAGCTACTTCAGTCAGTCAGTTATTATTATTAGTCCTGGTATAAAACTCAAATGTTTCAAAATTCTCATATAAAATCAATTGAAATTGACACTTATTCTCAGCCGAGGAAAGATATTGGGATCGTGGAAGAGTAATGCATCATGATGTACTGACAGCTCTTGGAATCCAATCTATGATTGAGTTTTAACTAGCTCAGAATGGGGTTTCAAACAAATAGATTCGATGAGATTCTGAAATGTGAAATGTACTGGCAAGCCGATAGGATGACCAGAGGGTTTCCAGCTCGAATGTGACCTTTAAAAACCTTTACAACCTCTGAAATTGCTTTCTGACTGTTTGTAGATATTTGTACTATGTGCAAAGTAAAAATATCCAGGATCTGAAGTGGTTTTGGAATTTTTTCAAGCCGACTGAAGTTTGTTGATCTCCGAGTCATGAATAAATTAGCTCCATGTGAGCGGAAGTCACGCAATAGATTATGGATTTTATTCATAGGAAGCAATTCGAGTTCGACCATGCCATTGCTCATGGTGAATGTTTAATGATGTCACTCTGTAGCTGTGAAATAAAACTATAAAAATATGTGGTACCAGAAACATTTTAATACTGTTAAACATGACGTATATTAAGCCAATAGTTTTGGAGCTCTTCAGAGGTGTAATTGAAATGACTCGGAAAATCAGACTTTGAACAGATTTGAACATTTTAAACAGTACATACTATACAAGAAGAGTTATTTAGATGTTGTGAGCCGTTTCACTTAAATCGGAGTTGTTTGAAGACATTTGCAATGCGTTCATTCTGTGCATATTTGAGACATTTAATGAAGCGAAAAATCGCACTTTTAATGCAAATTGACGTTTTTACGATTTTCTGAAAAACTAAAAATCGCAGCAAGGTTTCATTATGATTTTTGAAAATAGTTTATCAAAGGGTACCTCTGGGGTAAATATGAGCGATTCGAAAAAATGGAAGTTGAAATAATATTCTCGACGGTAACAGTCAGTCAGCCTGGTACCTTAAAAGGTACCAGGGGACCTTCGTGACACTGTTCACTGAAAGCCGCGTAGCGCGCTAACCACTCGTCCAACATGTATAAAAGTATACATTTTCTTAAAGCTGAATAAATGCAGATTCTAAATATGCTGGAGATTATTTCCTATTTTGTAAATATTTTTTGTTATTGCACATTTTAGAAAATTCGACCGGCCTTGTTCAAAGAGAATTTTGCACGCGGAAATTCAATCGATTTTTAAACGAAAATTGCCATTGTAATAAGCAAACGTTGTTTTAAAAACTGTGTCTCCGATTTCCGATAAACGCTTTTGTTGAGGAGATATTTGCTGTCAAAGTTCATTAATGTGTTTTTAAGCGATTTACACATAAATCATCAAATAACTTTTAAACGAGGTAACGTATCAAAAATCGGAGACACGGTTTTTTAGAACAAAGTTTGCTCATTACAATGGCACTTTCCGCTTAGAAATCAATTGAATTCCCGCGTGCACAATTCTCTTTGAACAAGCCCGGTCGAATTTTCTAAAATGTGCAATAACAAAAAATATTTACAAAATAGGAAATAATCTCCAGCATATTTAGAATCTGCATTAATATTCAGCTTTAAGAAAATGTATACTTTTATACATGTTGGACGAGTATTTGGTGCG
The DNA here is from genome assembly GCA_033675265.1 of Actinostola sp. cb2023. Lineage (NCBI taxonomy): Eukaryota > Metazoa > Cnidaria > Anthozoa > Actiniaria > Actinostolidae > Actinostola > Actinostola sp. cb2023. Next base: position 67,984 of record JAUJYZ010000905.1, on the reverse strand, counting down.
CTACGCGGCTTTCAGTGAACAGTGGTCACGAAGGTCCCCTGGTACCTTAAACAATCGGTCCAAACTTCTACCGAAGTTTTCAAACTCCCTTAACGCACTCACTGGCGCGACTGGAATTAAATTCGCCAACATTACAGGCCATAATATAATCAATATCATACTCAACTTCTTGCTCCAATGAGTCACTGCCGTCTAGTCATTTGGTACTACCAGTAGACGTTTTTGAATCTGTCCCAGCCTTCCTGCATGTTACACTTAAGTGACCCATTTCCCCGCACTGGAAATGACAAAAAAACAAAACAAATAAATGCATCAAACGGAGTCGATTATAGACATATAGAATAGAATATGAAAAATAAGTGCGTGTGGTACTCGTTCGTCGTCAAAGACCCGAAGGAAGAACATTACACCGATTACACAATATATAACCGTATGCTAATCATGTCGTTAAGGAGTTGAGAAACCACTCCTTGGGGACAATGCACAAATTCTTATAGTACCGTGCAGAAAACAAATATCTGCTAAACTGCGTACCGCAAATATTTTAATACTCTTGCCTACCAACAAAGGTTTTCATACACAATTTCAATTTTTGAAAATTCATATCTTCGCAATTTGTGAAGCGATCTTTTCCAATTCTTCACAGTTTTACTAATTTCAACGAGCTCTTTCCAGCTATGATAATCAATTTTTGTGCTATGAGTTTTGAAATTACATGATAAACCCTCATTCGGCACAGGTCGTTCCGGCTCGCTAGCCGTCTGAGGAAAAAAAACCCAACTCAATCCACATTTCTCTGCTAAATGTCAAATCTCTCCCCAAATTATAAAACTGAAATATAAAGTACATCTAATTTCAGCTGTTTCAACGATTATTGCTCTTGACAATTATTTCTTTATAACATAAACTATATGTGTACCTCCCAAGAACGCGAAATTTGATTGGTTGCTGTGCGTGCATTATTATGTTATAGGCACGGAACAGCGAAAACAAAGCAGAAAGCCTGTTTAAAACTAGTTTTATATTATAAAGCGAATAGAAGATGACTCTCCGTGCTTCTATACAAAAACAATGCACTTCTGAGGTCTTGAAAGCTGCTGATTGCACTCGCGTTCCGCCGAGTTGCATCCACTAGCAGCTTTCAATTCAAGACCTCCGCGTGCATTAATAGTACGGCCACCCGCTGGACGTTAGCCACATATACAGACTGTACACGAGCCGCAGACGAGTGCAATTTAAACCTAACTTTTGAACTGCACAATTAAGTGATGTTTTTTCAAACTGCACGACAACCCATACGATTTTCTTGTAATCATATGGCAACTGAAAAGTTTTTGATCAACAATCAATTCTCATACAAACAAATCGCGCGCCATAAACTAGAGGTTGAATTCGACAAATATAAGCGATAAGTTTGTTCTCCCTTCGTCAAAAGAAGAAAGAAAGCATCAAGACTACTTTATGTACGTGTCAACAGCGAACTTGAAATGTATTTCAATACCTTTAATGGATCGGAGATTTTATAGTCAGTGTTCATATAAATAGTGTAAATTTCGCGATCGTTAAATCGATTCGTGCCGGGGAACAGTGATTTTCAACGATAGAAAACAATCCACCAGAATATTCTTCAGCTTAATAATAACCATCTATTCCCAAATCAATTTTCTCCAGTTTTGATCTGTTTAGGGCTGTTTTTTTAACTAATTTCACAGCCTTTTTGATGCACTCTGTAGACTTTTGAACAGACCGTCCGCCATCTTGTTTCAACATGGATCGTGTTTCTATGGTAACGAGCTTCACTTTGATTGGTTGAAATAACTACTCATCGTATTTTAGCCAATCAACGAGAGGGATTTCACTTTTTTGCACAGGGATTTCGTATAAATACACAAGTAGCCGACCAATCAGAATCGAGAATTTTCAGTTGACATATGATTATATTATACAGCGATTTGCAAAAATTATGTAAAATCCCAATATATCGGTATATCGATATATAGTAATTTGCATAATCCTAATTCTTTGCATTTGATTTTAGCTATTATTAAGCCTGAATCCAAACCCAATTAACCTTTGTAGTATGTATGTGAATTTTTTTTTGAAACAAGACGCTCAATGAGCGTACACTCGGGCATTATGACAATGACAGTTGTGTGACGAGGGAGACTATGTATCAGTGAGCATAGATAAAGATCTCCGAATCGTCCGTCTGCAGTACGTACTTGGAACGTCCAGTTGAGGATGCATATTTATGGTCAGATGGTTCTGATAACGTCTTTGGTTTGTTTGTTCGTTGTCGCAGAGGAAAGTCGGTCAAATAAATTAAAAGGACTCAAAAATCATTCCCTAGTGTACAACGGAAAAATAATTAAAAAATAAATAAATAAGAAAGCGTATTTTATAACTACCCTTAGGGTGCGTTCGATTGACCGTATTCCAGAATAGGAATACACAGAATAACATCCCTAATTCGCTGTCACGCAGCTACTGTCCACTGTAAAATAAAACGATTCGTTGTTGTATCATAATAAAGTTACAAGGAACAGTTTGGAATTTTAAATGTGCTGAAATAAAAGCATCCAAGTGTTTAATATATTCCGTGTATTCCTATTCTGGAATAGGGTCAATCGAACGCACCCTTAATCTAAATTAAGTATAATTTCCTGGTTAGTTTTAGCGAACAACTCAAAACTTCTGTACTCATCTTCACGAATCCGAACCAAAGTTTTTCTGAGTCTTGCGGGGGGTCTGAATAAATTAAATATATTTTCAGTACGTACTTGGTACGTCTTGAGGTTGCATAGGTCAGATGGCTCTGATAACGCCCTGTTGCAATTGAAGGCGCGTTTGTTTTTGTTAAATATATTTAAGCTTACAAAGGCTTCAATAGCACTATTTTCAGTCAATCATGCATGCTTCTTGGATACAATATCATTTCTCTTCTGCATATTAGACACAACTGCTTCTCTCTCGATACAGCACGAGCTTGAAGCAGTATTACTGAAAACAACTCGACTGTTTGACTTCTGTAGCTTTCTGTCGATTATAGATGTATTTTTACATCGCTGGTCGTGAGTTTAAATACAAGGATATGACTGTACACGTACTATTACAATTAGCAACAAACATGGCAGAGCGAGATCATGATATATAGTTTTTGAGTTCATTTGATTTGCTTTTGAGTGCATTTGATTTGCTTTTGAGTTCATTTTTTGATGAGTTCGTGGAACTTGTATGTGAAATGAGCGTGTTTAAAAGGAAGTGATCGATGGCTTGCCTTCGATACAACATAATTTCTCTTCTGCATATTCAACACAACTGCTTCTATCTCGATACAGCACGAGCTTCTATACAGCACTTCTAGTCGGTAGTCGTGGAACGATGAGTTAGCACTTCTATTAACGATGACCCAGCACTTCTAGTCTTCGAACCTAGAGCCAACAATACTTCGGATTTAGTTTGATATACGCTCGGAAACTATTTGACCCGTTTGAGCATAGAATTACTTCATTAGGCGTTCAGATATCATCGCCCCCGTTTTCAGCCAATCGAAACCCTGAAACAGACAATCCTGACCGATATGATCACATTCTTGGCATTTTGTGTACTACGAAGAAAAGAAAACAAAAAAAGAAAACAATAAAAAAGAAAGTGCATTTTATAACTCGGGCTTCCTCCGGAAGTGCCCGAGTAAAAATTGAACTTTAGAAGGCTTATTTGGCCATTTTATAATGGCAACAAGACGCTCAATGAGCGTACACTCGGGCTTATGACAAGGACAATGTCAGTAGCGCGAGGAGGGACCTGACAATGACTGACAGTTGCGTGACGAGGGAGACTATGTATATATGTGTCGGTGAGCATAGATAAAAATCTCCGAATCGTACTTCCGTAGCACGTACTTGGAACGTCCAGTTGAGGTTCATATTCATGGTCAGACGGTTCTGATAACGTCTTTGGTTTCTTCGTTATCGCAGAGGAAAGTCGAACTTCGTATCTTTTAAACATCCAGTTGATTCAGCGGCTACGGTATGATGTGACAAAGCTCGACCAATCTGCTGTCTCTGCCTATACAGTATGTTGTTCTAATTGTGAACAGTTCTAATTGTGAACACTTTTTTGCAGTAAAAGTGCCGTTTTTTTTAATACCGTAAAGTTAAGATCGACAAAAATCATATTTTGCCCGATCAAATATTGATTATTTTCAATCATTCAATGCTATTTTGGGCTTCCTGACATTTATTCCGCGCAAAATTTCAACTTTGACGGCAGGGTAAGCAGGCGACTGTTGTCTGCAAATTCGAATTTTAAGCGCCCTTTAGATTCTCAGTGGCAAAGTTCGCATATTTTCTTTTTCTAAAAAAAGCATACAGAGTTTTGAGCTTGTTTTTACATGAGCTAAAAGGTAAATAATAACACTTTTCATTACAAAACAATATTTAGAAAAGTGTTGAAAATGAACGAGCAGCATCGGAATGAAAAATTGTGCGTGTTTTTGCGATGTGCATCTAATTGTAAACACGCATATGCTTACGCATAACTTGGCACTTCATAACATATGTAGTTCTTGAGATATAGAGTAAAATTGCCGCTAATGTACCTGCACTGGTACAATAGCAAATATTGAGAAGGAAATATGTATAAGAAGTCCGCGTTTGTGATACAAATTTGCGCCATTGCGTTATTAGCAATTACACGAACGTGATGAACGGCATGCATCAAAGAACATGCGAACACGTCAGCAATTTAGCGTTGCCGTCTGACTTCACTTCGAACTTCGTTTTTGCATTTTGCATATAGCATTCGTATCGAAATAACACGAACATTAATATTGTTTTAAGACAACTTGGAACTTGTACATCGAATTGCAAGGCTAGAAATCGAGAATAATAAGCCAAAAGTGTTCACAATTACAAACACCTGTTCACCATTAGAACCACCAACAGACATGATATAATAAAATATATTTAGAAAAGTTCAATAATAAATACAACGAAACTTAATCACATGTTAGCTGAAGTGTAGAGCTAATTTATAGCAAAGGTTCAGGATAATCGTACCATATGTTGACGAGAAATATCATCAAGTGCAAAAAGTGTTCACAATTAGAACCACATACTGTACATTAAAATTCTGTACATTCCTGACCGATACGTTCACATTCTTCACATTTTGTGTACCATGAAAAAAAATAAAAATAAAAACAAAAGAGCGCCTTTTCTAACTCGGACTTCCTCCGGAAGTGTCCGAGTAATTACCCACAATGCACCCGATATTTTGATATATTGATATATGATTTTTTTACATAATTTTTGCAAATCGCTATAAACAAACTAACATACTTAGTTTGATACCAATATTTTTTGTTTTATTTGCATAGGTAAGAAGACTAAGACTTGGCTGTACTGATCGAACTGTTTATAGTTTTACCATCAATTATTATTAGAAACCAACCAGCATACTATCACGAATCCTGCAATCTGATTGGCTGATGTACTGCACTTTGTGCCAGTGTTTTGAAAATAAAAAAAAATCAATAAATATTGTTATAAAATCGAAGGTAGTATTCTAGTTGGTTTCTACTAAAACAATTAGACTACTCGTTCTCGTTTTCTATGAGTTCAAATAGTCAACTCGACGCTACGCGCCTCGTTGAATATTAATTGACTCATAGAAAACTCGAACTCTCAGTCTAATTGTTAAATGGCAAATATACAAACAAAAATTGGTTCTTTATTTGAAAAAAAATCATAAATCAAATGAACAAAATTAATTACACAAGTTGTTCTTGAGATTTGTTTCTCGGTCTATTTTAGCATTTTCTAGCGAGAAAACATTTATCGGGTTCGTCCGCCATCTTGCTTCATCTGCCCGCTTCACCGCCTGTGGCTCGGTTTTCAGCTCTCGACTTCTCCCAAACTTCTCCCCATCGTGTTTACATCAGGTTATGCAAACAAAGAAAACTTTGAATAGTTCATATAGGACAAGACAAAGGAAATCACTATTGTGAAGGATGTTTTGAAGTGTGTTCTTTTAAAATTATCATAAAATTCGGCCAACTTTGGCTTTGAATTTCTCCGATTATTTAGTAAAATCGTTCACTAGAGTACAAAGACTAAAACCGTGCAACATAAATAGTACTAAATAGTGTTAAATTATGCTAATTCTATTGTTTTCTATTGTTTAATTAGTGCTATTTAGTCCTAATTATTGCAAAACATTGCACGGTTTTAGTGTTTGTACTCTATAAAAGAAGTCAAGTAATTCTAAGCATTTTTGTTTAAACGTCAATATGCATCTCCAAACGCTTGTTTCTCGTTTTGTAAAGCCTCAAAAGAATCATTTAAGCCATTTCACGCACGTCTTTCTTGCAAATTCACGGATCACGGTTTATCTCTTGTTTATGAAGTGTTCTTCACGATTGACGCGCCATTTTTGGGCCAAATCACGCGTCACGTGTATACCCTTTGCTACCCTGATTGGAGAGAGCTTTTGTATTCGTAAGTAGGAAGCCCTAACGATAATCGCAACTTGCTGTCGGTGCTATGCAAAGGTCAATGATATGAGTAAATGAGACCTTTGCATGACCTGTGTCAGTTCTATATCACTGATATAGAACTGATTAATAAGACATTAGTGTTGTATCAGTGATAAAGACACTAATGTTTTATTAATCAGTGTCTTTATAGGAGTATATAGATCTATGCATGTGACCGATTGGACAAACCTGGTTGAACCAAAAGGTGCTTATAACTATTTTAATTTTTATATTGTAATTGCACGGCATTGATGTTAAAAAGCTTCTGAATCTACTAGACGTACCGTGGGTAAATAATGTGTGCATATTGACTAAGTGGGAGGGCCGGACGGGAAAATATTTGGCTCGAGGTCATGCCCTACGGACAGAGCGCAGCGAGGTACGAGCTGTATGACCAAGAGCCAAATATATTCCCGTCCGTCCCTTCCACTCTGCTAATAAGCATTTTATCATATGACCCACCCAACCGTCTTTCTCCAATGGTTTTATTAAGAGCGCGCGAGTCGGGAAATACTGGTCATATGATAAAAGTGATGCAGTATGAACTTCGCTTACAGCTTGACCCACATTCACCGCCAAGTTGTGCCGCTATTTCCAAAACCAAAGCCAACATAAGTGCAGTCTACCGTATCAGACCGAGTCCCTCTCGTTTATGTTACGTCTATTGTGACATGGTAACTAGTGGTGGAGGATGGACTGTCATCCAGAAACGACTAGACGGCTCGGTTGATTTCTACCGTGCCTGGGTCGATTACAAAAGGGGGTTTGGTAACAAGCTCGGAGAGTACTGGTTGGGACTGGACAACATCCACGCTCTGACGTCACGGGGAAGCTACCGACTGCGAGTTGACTTGGAGGACTTCGAGGGAAACACGCGATACGCGGAGTACGACTCGTTCAACGTGGCTGATGAAGCAGATAACTACCGCCTTACTATTGGACAATACTCAGGTACGAATACAACCACTAATGTTATTAGAGTCAACCAAAACCTTGTAACCATGGTTTCAGGGAAGCTATGGGGAGGGGCCCGTCTATGATGTAATAGGTATGTACGGTGGGGTTTGGTCAGGGTTTAAGTCTGCTATTAAAAGGAAATCATATGGTTTTTCTCGTGCAATTTGGAATAAATTTGAAATCGTGGGTTTTCAAAGAGTTCAAATTAAACTCCCCCTTGCGAAACCAGTCCTTGATTAACCAATCAGAATCACATAAATGATGGCCGTCTATGACATAAGTATTAAATAATTACTGAGGCGCAGCTGAGCAATATATCTAATATTGCTGCCGTCCTCCGTAACTATTTGATATAATTACTGACCCTCATCAAAACCGCCCAAATCACTGTCATTTAAGCAAATTACATTTCGAAGTCATCAATGCGCATGTGTAAAACGTTTGCCGTAGATCCCACACGGTTTACAGCTCTGCTTTGGCATAAGACAAGATATTGTACAAGAAATCGTACTTAAAAGGGGATCCTTGATTTTGAAAAGGGACTGAGTAGTATTGTAACTGCTAACTTAGTAGTTTCATTACCAATCATCCTCCGGCCATAATCCGGTTATCACTTCTGTCCTGTATTATTATCAATAAAGCTGTTGGATATATCAAATACTGACAGCATTATTATTAATATTGCCGTCTGTCGATAAAGCTAACAGCATTATTAAAATATTGCATTTTTTTTTTTTTAGGTTTTGCTCTCAGCAATCTCTGAAAGAGAGCAGAGAGAAAACAATAGGTTTTGATGAGGCTCAGTAATTATGCATCATTATATTATATATTGCATTATTTTTCCAATGTACTTTAGTCTGCCAGTAACTGGTATGACTACGAAATTGGCACAATAAAGTTATTATTATTAAGGTCAGACATTTATAAATCCAGACAACTTTTTAAACCTGCATCCGAGCGGTCTTCAGTCTGTACAAAATGCACCTGGAACTCAACACGAGCCACATCACGTACCACCCATACCTACCCTACCCCCCTTCTCCCCTACCCTCTACCCTCCTATCTCACTACCCCCTACCCACCTTCGCCCGGGGTTGCCGTAGAGACTATGAAGATCTTGAAATGACGAAACATTTTACCTGTCATCCAGGAAATGGAGGGGATTCTCTGACATTGCACAACAACATGCAGTTCTCTACAAAAGATCGCGACAACGATGCTATATCTTACGCATGCGCTGTTATGTTCACTGGCGCCTGGTGGTACACCGGATGTCACGACAGTAATCTCAACGGTCTTTATCTCAACGGTTCTACTAATCTTTTCGCCAAAGGTGTTGTGTGGTATCATTTTAAGGGTCACTACTATTCTCTTAAGAGAGTGGAGATGAAGATACGACCAAGAGAAGTCTGACTGGCAAAAACTACATTTATGTTTCATGATATTCAAACATACCTACCCTCAATACGATGTTACGTTGAAATAGTGGTAGCTGTAGTAAGGAATATAAAAAAATAATTTATTTTGGACGTTTCGGTTGTAGTACTACAACATACCTCAGCAGCGATGATATGGTAGGCTAAAGTTTATATCACTTCAATAAACTGTTATACAAAAGGGAAATAATTCTGTTGCGTGACTGCAACTCATTAACGAATACATTTATTTATTGAAGTGATCTAAACTTTAGCCTACCATATTATCGCTGCTGAGGTATGTTGTAGTACCACAACCGAAACGTTCTAAATAAATTCTTGTCAGTGACAACATATAGTTCTACAATGTGTTAGAGTCGTTTTCGTACGAGTGGGAGGTTCGTGTCGTGTGGTGACCGTGCCATGTCCAAGCATTCTGATTGGACGAGCAATGATTTTGCGCGCTGTGATTGTCCCGTGCCGTAGTGTCGTAGAGGTTTGATTGTTTATTACACTGAATCTCACTAGTCACAATTTCTCCGTTTTTAAGTCATCTTTTCCTGAATCTCTCGCTCGCCCTCGCTGCTCGCACTCTCCGCTCTCACATGCCCGCTGCACGCTGGAATGTTCGTATCAAATTTGCATAAACTAAATCATGAATATTAACAACTCGAATGTTTACCACATTTAAAACTCCCCCTATTAAAGTTCATCTTTAATATACTGTCTTAGTCTTCATCTGTTTCGTCTAGCATTACTGCGGCCATTTGGTATCTCGCTACGTCCTTAGCTCTTCTATTCCATTGTGAATCGAATATGCCTTGGTGCTTGGTGTGGGTGCTTGATTCTGACATTGACGCCCTTCTTCTATTCTATTAGGGCGTTGTCCATTACGATCAATTCCGGTGAACCTCTTCTCGCTACCAACTCTCTCAAGGCGTGTTTGAATCTGTCAGCGGTGAGATCCTTGCATAGTTTCAAATGCACTGCTCGGGTTGTAGTGCATGTAAATAAGGCAACATAGCACTTGCTGGTTTCGCTCTTTGCTGACCTGTATATATGAGTGATCCAGCAAAATCAACACCAGTAACAGCAAATGGGGTCGTTAGCTCTGTTCGAAATCTTGTTAGGTCAGAAGTAGGTGACGCTGTACAAGGTTTCACTCTGTATCGTTTATTTACACTTGTTGCACTTGTGGATGACGGACTTCACTAGTGAACGTAGTTTGGGAATCCAAAACCGGCTACGAATGCTGCACATAGTCACGTCCACTCCCCCTTGTAGAGTTTTCTCGTGGTGATATTCCACCTATCGCGTTGTGAATGTATGACTTCGTGGCAGAAATACGGCTTGATAACCAGGTATAAGTCCGTCCTTGTGCAGCAAACCATCCTCACCTCTCAGCTGATCCTCTTGGTTGTCTTTACTCACAGTGTTCTGTACGAGCTTAATCCATGTGATTTCTGCAGTAGTAATCTCCTGAGTAGTTTTAAAATAGTAGTTTAAAATGCGCTTGTGCTCTTCATTTGCGGATGTAAACGGTTCTCAACAAATCTCTTAACGTAACTATTAATTCGTAACATTTGCCAGTATGGCTTGTCAAGTAGTTGTTGAAATTCTGTAGGAAGCTAGGCTCTCTTGGTCACAGGTAAGTAGATCAATGTCTTTCACTTCGACTGTTTCCCTTCTTGAATGTGTTGTCGTTTTCCAACATTTCAGGCTGCTTTGGCCACTCGTTGTTGTTCGGAAGCCAACTTGGTCCATGGAACCAGAATGAGGTCAAATGAGCTGGATAGACACCTCTTGTCCCTTGGTCACTAGGATTCTCTTCAGATGGAACGTAGCCCCAGTTGATGAAGTCTGACCTTCTGAACTCTGTTGCGTACATACCTTGACCATGTTCCTTTGTTACGTAACCAATACAAGACTGTTGTACTGTCTGTCCATCCATAGATTCTCTCAAACTCATAGATCCTTAGGGCTTGCGTAACATGTGAAATGAGATTGGCAAGTAGATGTGCTCCGACGAGCTCCAAACGTGGTATTGTCAGTCCCTTTGGCGCAACCCTCGACTTTGACACCAGTAGATTTTGCGATGATGAGCCGTCCGAAGCTTTCACAACCACATAGACTACAGCGCTCACAGCTTGTTTACTAGCATCAGAAAACCCGTGAATGTATGTACAGCGTCTGTCCTTGGATTGAAAGATGCAACATCTCGGCACAGATAAACACATGTGATTCTTCAGTTCTCGGATCCATTTCGTCCATTGGTTCAACAGTTCAGACGGTACTTTCTCATCCCAGCTAAGTTTAAGTAAGCACGCTTGGCTGAACAATAGCTTTGCAATTAATGAAACTGGTGAAACGAGTCCAAGAACATCAAACACAGAATTAATTGTCGAGATAATAGTTCGTTTAGTCACTTCCTGATTCTCGTCTCGATCAATACACTTCGTAAAGTCAACTGAGAGTTCGTCCCTTTCCTTGTTCCATGGTACTCCAAGAATCTTGGTCTCAGAGTTGCGCGCACCAACTGAGTGTTTGGCAAAGGTAGTATCCATGTCGTCAGCACATTCTGTATGTACTCTCTCAGTGTCCTCCAGTTCAACAACGTTGCTATGCCACTAGCTTGTGTAGTGCGAATCCAGCTGTTCCTAAGAGTTCTGACGATTCGCGCTTAAACTTGTAGAGGTCTTGCTTGTCATCAGAACCAAACTGAATGTCATCAAAATAAGTGTTCTCTAACAACTCTTGAGCAGTCTGTGGATACACGTCGATGTATTCTGATACATGCTTTCCCACAGTTGCACCAAGGATAAATGGGCTTGATACTGATCCAAACATCGATCACACGAGTAAAACGATACATTGCTGTTTCTCTCGTCTCTAAGTCATTGTACCACAGTAACCTCTGTGCGTCCCTATCGATGGGGTCCACTTCGATCTGTAAGAATTATGCTTGCCTTACATCACTCGTCAGACATAACTCTTTCATACTGTTACGAAGCAATACGTCGAAAAGCAATGGTTGCAACGGTGGTCCAACCTCGAGACAGTCATTGAGAGATGGTAGAGATAAGTCTGCCTTGGCTGAACAGTCGTAGACGATGCGCATTTTGGTTGATTCAGCTTCCTCTCGTATGACAGCATGATGCGGTATGTAGTGTGTCACTGATGCAGACGACTCTGTCTTTACCGGCTTCTATGATTCCTAGTTGTATCTGATCTTTCATTATGTTGTCGTACTCTGACAGGCAAGCTTTTCCAATTCAGTTCCGAGTTGTGCTGCATGTGTAGTCGTGCAACTGCTACATCCTCATTCGTAGGCAACTCCACGCAGTCGGTCTTCCATGGTAACCGAGTAGTGTAACGGCCAGACTCTGTAATATGTAAGTTGTCAGTGAACTTACTCAAGAACTCGTTCTCTTTGCTGGGAGCCTCATCTGCGACTCCAAGTACTTCCAGTGAACAAAGTTTGTTGAATTCCTCAACACCCGAGTTGAGAAAGAAAGTGAGCTCTAAATCTGATGTGTGGGTGTTGATGCCTCCCTGTATCATCTATCCTAGCATGGTAAGCTCAGCACTAGGGTCTTTGTCAGTGTTCTTTCCAAGTACTGGTGGCTCCGTAGTCTTGATTCGTTGATAGTCGGTTACTCCCAGTATTACATGAACTGGAAGTACTTCTCCAACTGCATTCTCTTCGCTAATTCGTAAATGGGACAAGCGGGGATGTTTCTTCTTCAGAAGATGAATGTTTGGATTGATGATGTGCGTCAATACGTCCTTCCCTGCACTGATGCAGTCTACTACGTTGATTGCAAAGTTCGAGAAAGCAGATGACGTTAATTTGACATTGTGTCTTTCTATCTTCTTCTGAACTGTTCCATACATCTGTTCGATGAGTTTCTTCTCCGGAGTAGCGCGTAGGTCTCATCCTTAATTTAGTAAGTAACTCTGTGCAGATATATGAACTGCAGCACCACTGACCATCATAATCCTAGCATCGATGCCGTTGATCTTGGCCATAACAGTGGGGGTGTAGAGTACTACTTGCCTCCAAGACACCCATAGACTTTTCTGTGCTTTTTTTGTGGGTACCTTGGTCGCTGGAAATCGTTGATGCAGGTCTATCGCAGAGGGAGGTGTGGTGTTTACCATGGCAGGTACGACACACCCCTGATCTGCACTTGGATGCCATATGTCCGCTTCCGGTACAATTATATCATAATCTGTTCCTTTTCAATACTTCCTTTCGACTCGCTATGTCAAGAACCTTGGTACATTCGCTGCTTCGGTGATTGACACTTTCACAATACACACACGTGTTTATCTTTCTCTTCTCTTTTCCACTATTTACAAACAATAATCTTTCACCGCGCCTCTTATCAGGATATTCGTGGGGGCTTGCAATGTGTTTCGGGGTTTCACGATCTGTCAGGGGATATCTATCCACGAATCGTCGCAAATGTTCCACTAAATCCTCGAGTTTCTATAAATAATTAAATTTACTAATTTCCGACAGTTTAGACTTGTCGATTTCAACTAAAGAATTGGTTCCAGAAACGAATCCAATCCTTGAAATCACCTTCGAAGGGAGTTATTGTGTATGTCTCTAGTTTTACGGCTTGTGGTCTTGAATCTATCTCTGAGGTTTTCTTTTTCAAGATTTCAGTCTCTAGTTCGGCACGTTTCTTTCTTTCTCGACATCTTGTATTGACTCTTTGATATTCTCAAATGTAAAGGTTATGACTTTCAGTGTCGTAGAGGTTTGATTGTTTATTACACTGAATCTCACTAGTCACAATTTCTCCGATTTTAAGGCATCTTTTTCTGAATCTCTCGCTCGCCCTCTCTGCTCTCACTCTCCGCTCTCACATGCCGCTCGCACTCTCCGCTCTCACATGCCCGCTGCACGCTGGAATGTTCGTATCAAAATTACATAAACTAAATCATGAATATTAACAACTCGAACGTTTTAAATACAGCAATAGGTTCTCCATGCCACTCATACGAAAGTAACTCTATCAAAATCTCGTTCACGTTGGTTAAATATGCACCAACATTGGTGCGATTGTTTGCAGCTACTGAAATGGAGCCACTTCGTCTGCGTATCACACCGATGTTATTTCACCAACGTGTACCGCTGATCAAAGACTGCACGTGGGCATGAAAACGTACATGGATGGGGAATTTGCAGGTCTTGCGTGACAAACGTTTCTTATAAAGAAAGAAGCCAAGTTCGGTCGCCCATAACTTTCGCTCTATTCATCGAAATGACTTCTAACTTTAGTGTGCTCTTTTCAAATATATATTATACTCTTGTTTTTGTTGGATTAAAATGTCACGCAAGACCTGCAAACTCCCCATTTTGTAAATGACTTATCAAATCCAATTCAGCACACTAACTTGCCCTTTTACAATAATTGCGATGAAATGAAGCAGTTTAGCCGAGAAAATCAAAGCTAAAATCTACTGATGTATAAATTAGGATGATCTGAGATCTCTGCTACGATTGTAGTTTATATGGAGTTTTAATTTCCTTATACACCTATTTCAAATAACGTTGTCGCGTTCAAAGCAACAAGCGTCAAGCCAAGACCGAAGTGCACGCAGGTCTTGTGTTGGCAAATTATTCAAATCAGACGTATTTTCTATGGAACGAAGTGTGATATGCAAACAAGCACGTGGAAATGTTCACATTTTGTAATTAGTCCTTATAGAAACAATTGTGATTTAAATAATTGCTAACACAAAACCAGCATTCACTTCGGTCTTGGCTTGACGCTTGTTGCTTTGAACGCGACAACATTATTTGAAATAGGTGTATATATAAATGACGTGTAGCGTTCTTCGCAATGCATTATGGTTTATCTGAATATCTTGCTTACTCGTTCCAGTCTCGCTCGATATGACAACAAAGCGATAGTTATTGCGTATGAGCACCTGTGCACCGACTATCGGTTAAAACTGGGCGCAGTGAGCTAGTGCTCAAAGTCAACTTATGTGGAACGTTTGAATTGTCATGATGATCTTACTGTAATCGGGTAGAGAAATGACAATTATTTCAGCACAATTTTGACAAGAAATGATAACATTATCGCTTAGTAAGCAAAAACAAAACTATAAAACTGTATTTAGAGTGAAATCTGGATATGCAATTAGGAAGGACTGTATAAAAGTAGCATGTCCTCCGTCACATATTTAGAGCTGTACACGGCTGTCTCACTGAATTTCGTCTTTATAATAGTGTCGAATAAAAACGTGCTGCTGCTAGAATAAGTAGAGATGTGAGAGAAAAACATATTTAGTGTCAATTTTGGTTTGTAGATTATTGCAGAAGTTTACAATGAAAGATTAGGTGTCCCCTTCTGTTCCGATTTTCTACATAAATATATGTTTTGACGACAATATTTCAAACCTAGATAGAAAATCAGAAACCATATACAGAAACATATAAAGTCCATTAATTTCTTAACAATTTGGCGTTATTTTGTTTAAAATCGCACTTATACTTCAGTAATTATATAACATCAAAGTTGACTGAATCTGTCGACAGACAAAAAAATACACTGAACCAAAACATCATTTGTCTTTCAAATTTCGCGCTTTAATGCAAGTTCTTAAATCAGGATTTCAACAGAACTTTGGGAGGAAGTTGTCCATTCAGCATATAATAGAATGGCGGTAAAAAATATATTGCACTGGTTAATTTTCTTTTTCTTTTACCCTAGGAAGTTTCCAAAAAATATCAATTTATAGGTGTATAGCCAAATGTGGTAGCAACCGGAAGTTGTACTGAAAAACCTTTTTTCTCAGTCCAAAGAACTTCCTTACAACATAAATTACATATAATTCTATTCTTGGCTTTCACCTACGTCATCGAACATTTTCCCAGGACTTATATAGAACAAAACCTTCATAGGCCGAAAGAGCAGCCAAAACCATATATCTCAGCCGAAGTTTTAGTTAAAAGAAGTTTTAGATACGAAGATATGAGCGATCGCTTATGCTCATAATTTAGTTAAAATGTATGGGTCCGCCATGTTGGTGTCGCATCGAGCGACACCAACATGGCGGCCAAATCACGAAGACTGAAAATCATGTTTAATTGCAAATACTTCAAGTTTTCAATAGCTATATTCGTCAAAATAAAGTTACCCATCATCTACAAAGTTAAAATCGTATTATTTCAAACGAATTTTCCTATTTCTATGGCTTTTGAAAATGCGTGACTGTATTGCGTGACAGAATTTGACTCGCAATAAAACGAAAACCAAACATCTAAATTACAAAATTATTTTGGTAAGAATTTTCTTATAACGATATAAACAACATATCCAACAAACAGTTTTGTGAGGTGAATAGTTTGGATTTTAGCTTTTTGATGACGTCATGTGAAAGCCAAGAATTCGCGACTTGTGCGATATCGCCTTTTCTCGTGAATTCAACGTGGAATTCCCTCGTCAGCCAATGAATTTTCCTTGAATCCCATAGCGTTCTCTTTGTTTTGAAAAATATATAGTTTTTAGACAATCTTGAGTCGCTATATCGCGCGTCGCTAAGAAAGCAAGTGCAGTGTTCAGTCTTTCGCTACGCTAGCCAATAGGAATCAAGCAAAATTGAATACTAAAATCAGTTTATCTGCATGAACTTAAAGACAAAAGTTGTTTTCTTCAGTCGTTTTAACGTCTAGATTTAGGGTCAATCTACAACAGAAACACAGCCATAGATTTAGATATGGATAACCAGTTCATAGTTAACGAAAACTTACAACCAAAAAGACTAAAAGTGATCAGTGACAGGCTCGAAGTTCAGTTCAAGTTTTCACAATCAATGAATCAGTCTTGTCAAACCTGTAAGTATGCTTTTCTGATGTTATTCAGTTAACAAAGAAGTTAATTGGAAATACACGAAAATACGGACTTATTCTATCCTCATAAGACTTATAAATAAATCGTTCAAATTTTCTCAACTGACCGTTTCTTGTTGCTTTCAATCCGATCAGAGAACTGAGTGCCGCTTGCATGAGAAGTTGAATCTAGTGAACTTCAACATTTCACAGGACATTGATGGATTTGTTAACTACCTTACTGAATGCTGAAGATTCTCAGGCAATATAGTTCTTTCAAAGCCATATTTATTGATAAAGATGCATAGGCGATAGCTCTGATTCAGTGAGTGAAGCTACATGACTTGTACAAAACAAGTACACAAGGCTCAAAGTAAAAGGCAGCCGATCGACTGACAAGCAAAGAGAACACAACTGGAACACGGGATAAATTTGCAGTTTTGTATGATTACAGGTACAGATTTTGCTAGGTGTAAATGCTGAATTAAATTGGACTCAGATTTTGTTGTTTATCTGTTGGCTTAATCTATTAGCCGATTTATATTTAGTGCTAGAGATGCTAAAGCCAGATTCAAAACGATTTGCTTTGCTTTCGTGCTCAGTTTATATTTAAGCTTAAGTTGAGAAGACACTTGAAGTACAACTGAAAAAGCGTAAAGATTTTTCAGTACTCTGTGTTTGTGACATTAATTTCACTTCCATGAAAATGAATTTTACAAATGAAAAATGAGAGCAATCAAAGCTAAAATATTGATTTGACCTCAACTCTCAATCCATCCTTTGTACGCGTATATCGTATCTTAGCCACAGCCTCGCTTTCATCTCGCAATTCCACGCTAAATACCCATTGCATCCGGTTTGCAAAGCACCCAATTCCACGCTGAATGCCCTCTCATCCGGTTTGCTTCTCAGCCAATCAGCGCGCGAGTTTCATATGAGCTATAGGATTCTAAGTTTAGTTAAAGGGGCACTGTTACGACGCGCGCATGCGTCAATTTTAATGATATTCAGAGATTTTAATGATATGCTGAGGTCAACGAACTCGTCTGTGTTTACGAAGAGAATCGCGCTAGTAAATTTCAATGTGTTTTGAAAGTGTTTTACGATCAAGTTTTCGCAGAGTGCTTCCAAGTTATTCAGAATATACAACCTTTACAGCGTGTGACCTAAATATTTCATGAAATAAGTACTTATTATAGCGACTTCTGGTGAAGGAACGGCATTAAATAGCAGACAATCCGAGGTGACAACTCAGGTCTCAGATGAAGTTATTCACATTTCACATCGCTAAAAACCAAGTCCATATTACTTCTTTGCTTCAAAAAAGACTAACGAAGATGTACATGTCACTACTGTATAAGGTACTCGTGTTTTCTTAAATTGTAAGAGTACAAAAGAGTGCAAAAAGAATTGCACAAAATAATTCCCGTGTGAAAAGTATAATCACTGAGTTCTCTTTGCCGTTGTGTCACTACTTCCAAACCTCGCAGAAATAAAAACTCATACAATGTGACAGTTGTTTGCAATAGCTTCAGTACATGCATATGAACTCGAAGGATTGATTGATGTATGCAACTGAGTTCTTTTTGAGAACATAATAATTCGAGTGAATAAGTCAATGAACGCGTTGTCAAACATTGTTGTTATCGTTCGGAATACTTTCCTACCTCCTTTGGTACTCCAGAGCTGTTAAAGAGAAGTATAGCGAACTCAGAATATGTAGTATAACCGTATTCTATCTTCCCAGTAAACCAAAACTTATAAACCTGTCGCCTGAATACATTCGTTGTCAACCACTACATCCCGGCGGCCGCCATGAGAAGCCATCGCCATCGCTCTCGCCGATTAAATAAAAAGCGTATAAAATTGGACTTCAAACCAAAAATAACTACCTACAAATACGAAACAACAATCAATCTAAGTACTGAATAAGTATCATCTTCTAGAGTGCAAGGATTACAATGATATAA
Organism: Actinostola sp. cb2023; assembly: GCA_033675265.1. NCBI lineage: Eukaryota > Metazoa > Cnidaria > Anthozoa > Actiniaria > Actinostolidae > Actinostola > Actinostola sp. cb2023. The sequence goes on along the minus strand of JAUJYZ010000905.1, from coordinate 49,252 downwards.
CTCGATATATTAACACACTGAATTTGAATTTTCCTCGGGTCTCTTGAAAGCGTTGGTGCACGATTTCAAGATTGAAGCCAAGATTCGCGCATGCGCGTGTCGTGACAGTGCCCCTTTAAGCTTTACTACTAAATCTATCAAAGTAATTGAATGACTATGAATGTTGAAATATTAATGAAACATACAAGTATGTTCGTCTCTACGAACGTCCAGATATCGCACGCTTCAATTAACTCTTCTCATTAAAATATTTGAAAATGTGTCCAATAAACTTTCCTTCATATTTTGATATATAATACGCAGCACTGATCATTAAACATCTCAAGAAATGGGGATCGCCATTCTCGTTTTCGATTTATTTTGAAAAAACTTCAGTTACACTTCTAATATTTAAAGTGTTACTTGGACGAAAATCGATCGAAATTTAATTTAGCTGAAACTTCATTGAATAATTTTTCAAGGATCTAATAATCATTGGTTAAAATCTTTTTTCGATATTCCAGAGGGAAGTACTATATTTTTATGAATCCTTAGAGGTGTCAGTGACGTCATCTACTCAACCCAACATTCAGCTCCATACATTTCTTTGTATTTTGTGAGTCAAAATATCTCAAAGTTTTGTTCAGATAACAGCTCTGCATTGAAGACAACTGGTCAGATAATCAATCCTAAGCACAAATAATGTAAGAAAACTCCTTCACCCAAACTTTTAGCTTCATAGAAATAACATTATTCAAGAAACTAAACACAAAGAAATGTATGGAACGAAGCTGTGTGGATTGTTAGGGTTGAGTAGATGACCTCACTGACACTTCTAAAGATTCATAAAAATGTAATACTTCCCATAGGAATTTTGAGAAAACACATTAACCAGTAATTGTATGGCTCTTTGAGATTATTTCAGTGAAGTTTCAGCTAAATTAAATTTCGATCGATTTTCGTCCAAGTAGCACTCTAACGATCTCCAATGTGCGAGGCCCCACGCGCATTATTGCAGTTCAGCATAGCTGGTTTAAATGTAGTCCTGATAAACTAATTTATGAATACATCTAATACACATATTTATACAGGAGATTTGCAGTTCAGCATAGCTGGTTTAAATGTAGTGCTGATAAACTAATTTGTGAATACATCTAATACACATGTTTAGTGATTTGCAGTTCAATAGCTAATGTGTGATAAACTACATAACTAATACATCTAATACACATATTTATACAGGAGATTTGCAGTTCAGCATATCTGGTTTAAATGTAGTGCTGATAAACTAATTTATGAATACATCTAGTACAAACATCTACAGTCGAACCAAGAAAACGTACCGTGGACACCTAAAATATGTCTGGAATGTTCATTGTGACCAATCATATATTGTATAGTTTAGTATATATTTTATTGGGGTATAACTTTGATATGGGGATTAAGTTCCTCTTTGTTATAACCCTTTTGGAAAAATATTACGTATTGTTTTATTTGTTCAATAAAGTTGTTATATATATATATCACAGACGAGAGTAGTCAAGGGTGTCGAACGGTCGGCTTTCCAAAAAAACATTATTGAGAATCACTGAAATCTATTCTTCGCAGCGTGTTGTATACATCTATTAAATAGAAAGGAATAGCAACCTAATTTCGTACAAGATGCACTTAGGACAGAGAGTAGAATTGAAACTTAACGGCCTTGTTCGGTGATTGATAATGGTCTGTGGTTTCAAGATCTCACATGTGATTGGTCACAACACAATGAACATTCCAGACATATTTTAGGTGTTCATGGTTTTCTTGGTTCATCATGCTAAAATAATGCTAGAATCCGATTAGTGCAACTACTTCTTCCAATGCCCTTTTAAATGTGGATCAGCATTTACGGATTCTTTTAAAAAGAACGCGGACATTCTTTGGAAATTCATTGGCATAGTTGCATGGCACAACAAGAATAAAACTGTAAGTACTACTTACAAAATGAGTGGCCGTTTTGTACCAGTAGATTCAGACTCAAACAGCATGCAAAACGTATACGAATTTTGTAAATAACTTATCAAAATCCAATATGATTTATAACTTGATGTTTTACTACTAGTTGTTATGTCACGTTTTGCAACCATTTTATATGTTTATTGACCAAGTAGTCTTTGTAGTCTTAGCAGCTTTGTTTAGGTAAGTGGTCGGTTTTAGCAGGGGAGGAACCGACCCTATGGCGTTGTAGATATTACTTGCCTGACAAGGTTGACGTGCCATAGCGTAAAATGAAAGGTCACTTCCGGTGTATTTCCTAATTTGCATATTATCTTGTCGTCAAATTTCAAGTTTCAAGCTCATTAACTCCAACATTTTACAGTAAACACGCGTGCAGCCGTACTTTCATAAATTTATAGCAAGATAACAGCACGTATCGAAGAAAACTTAACATCGGAAAATAAAATTATTACGACAATAAAACAACTTAATTTAATCCGTACCTCTGAAATGTTTGTCTATCTAGCGATTTTCTTTGAGTGAATACGGCCCAGAATGGCTGTCTCTTGTATGGAAATCAGGCCGTCCCGAAGAAAACCAGCTTCTTGTGCTTTACGAACGTCCCCAATAAAATACTTAACATCGGAAATCTGATGTACTTCTACAGCCATTTCAGAGACTTGTATTCGTTTGCCAATAAAATAAGCGTATCATGCGATTTTTCAAGCTTTTTTGTGGTCGCTGTATACGGACAGAACGCCAAATTGCCCAAGTTCGCGAACGTTTTTCTCTTGCCAGAAGGCTTTCTTTGTCTGCCATATTGGATAATATAGTAGCCAGGCCTCTGTTCCATAGGGAAACCAAGTTTTCTGGACCCAGACTCCCTTAGATAATCGATTAAATTTGACTGAAAAAGGCTGAGAATCAAGAGGATTGGCCGAATGGGGACTGGGCCCTAATTAAAAAAAAATTCTCGCGGGATCTTGCGATTTCTGCCTCGGAAAAACACATAAACACGGTGTTTTGGATGGGAAAATACAGGATTGTTTTTCATAATGTTTTTAAATTATTGAAATGTTTTATTTTTGTCATTCAACCAAAAACGTGGTCATGACCTGATTTCTTGGGCAATTTTACGCTATGCTGAACAGTTATAGTTTTAGCCTATCAAACATATTAGAGTGATTGCAATAAACCCGTGAAATAGTTAGTAGACTAATAGACACTAGTAGACTCGATTTCCAATGTTTTCTTTTGTGACTATTTGACTTTTAAGCCGCATCTACACGAGCAAATTTAATTTTCCTTGACAAGTTTTCCTTGACAAGGAAGACTTGCTCGTGTAGATGACAAAAAAACTGTCAATTTTTCCTTGTCAAGGAAAACTTGTCAAAGAAAACTTGCTCGTGTAGATGCGGACTTACACACTAACATCTAATTTGTATTTCACGGGTTTATATCAATCCGGTTCAAACTTTGTATTCGTTATATTAGTATTTGAAACTCGTTGTTAAGTTTTAATACACTTTGTGACTAGTAGGCTTGTCTGAAGTGTAATACTGATTGACATTTGTAGTCAGGTGAGACGTATAACGCACATAGGACGGATTTAGATAAGTGATCTGGTCGGCCTTGGCCAAGGTTGACCAGTTTAGGGGAACTCCCCACAGCTGGTAGCTACCTTGGAACCTTTTAGAGTTTTCCTTAATTGGCAATTGTTTTTACCAAATTAGTTACTCCCAGTAGGTCATGTGTGGGTTATGTCTCACCAGCATTTGGTACGAAAAGCCATGTAATAGGAATCATACTTAGACAAGAAAGCCGCATCAATAAAATATACAAAGTCTTCAGGTGCATTCATGTAAACTTCAATAAGGTATGCTCCCACAGCCTTGAGATCCCTTGAACACAGTATATACCCAATGGGAAGGGAGTGCTGCCTTTTTAGTGAGAACAGAAGGGAGCTGATTCGTCTGAGATTAATTGTGCATATGGATGTAGTCTGAGTAGTCGTTTTGTTTTTCTGTCGCAGCGTGACTAAAACAATGTATGGTTACTCATTGCGTGACTCAGTTATGCATGCGTAATTATATTTATATATCAAGTAGATTTTCTCTTCTATATTGACGATATTTGAGCATGGAAGTGTAAATAGAGCCAATAACGTAGTGATGCATTAAAATTTTTACTACGAACAACATTTCGTGTGATTCGATTTCGAGTTTTAACACTGACAGCGCAAAGGCCGTTTCAAGAAACGTTTAAAATATAAACATAGCGAATTCCTTGCAAAAATGATTTCACAAATGAATGAAAATCAACTGTAGTGCGATTCTAGCTTCTTGAGTGCTTAGCAACCGACCAAGTGCATCTAAAACTCGACAGATGCACGCTAGGCGTTCACCAATCCTTTTATAACATAGCCACAATCAAATGTTAGATAATTATTTGTTTATTTTATTTTAGAACTAACTTTCTTGGCCGATCGCGCGATGAGTTAAGACTTACATACCGACGTAAAGAAAAAGTTCAATAAGTTAATTATAAAACGGCAAATTAACGCCACATGTTTGGTCATTTTCATACTAGTTCGAGCTCTGAATGAAATCGAAATAAGTACAAAGTTTTTAAAGTAAATAAGGTTACATTACAAAAGTTTTTGAATACATCTGATTGTTGTACTTGACCGTTGAGTAAGCTTACTTGCGATTTGAGCTAAAATTCTCAGTTTGCAAGTTTTCGGCAAAGAAACAGGTTGTTTTTGAACGATGGGACAAATTGAATCTTCTTTGAAAATCCATTAACATTTCTTGTAGACGTTTTGAGATCCCTTTTTCATTTGCTAGTTTGGAGATGGTTGAGAATTCGACGTTTGCACGTTTCCCAAGCTTCAATCATCGACTGTGTACAGTAAGACTTACTTACAGTTGTGTAGTTTGCGGACTCAGTCGAAGAACGAGTGTTGTAGTCTTGTAGTCAATCTCAGTTCATTTCAATGGCCACATTGAGCTGTACCGAATCAGAATATGGTGATTTTGAGCCAGTGTTTCTACAAATTGATTTTGGTAAACCCTACAGCTTTACTCGAGTCTTGTTGAATCACAATGAAGCGACATTACACACACCAAAACTTCAGAATTTCCACATCTTTTTCTCCGATATTTGAAATATGCCGTGGCACTTGACTTTTTCTCAGAATGATAAAGCGTGATTCCTTTAAATGCATTGTTTTCCTGTCTTTTTTGAGGTTCATTTCGCTCTTTGAAGCGTCTTTCAGTTCATGAAACTATTTGAACAACAAAGTTGGCAAGTGATTTTCCATGACGTCATTAGCGTGCATCCGTGGAGAATTGGTGCACGCTCTATTAGCCAATCAGAGCACGCGTTATATGTTAGATATGTTATAATAATGTATAGTAACTGATATGGCCCTCAATACTAATTACAACTAGACGCTCTACTAGCGTGAATTCGCGTGAGATTCTTAATTAAATCAGATGAACTTCTCGGGCTTCTTAATTAAATGAACCTTGTAGTGTGAAACCTAAAAACTTCATTTATGCGCGTCCGAGCACATTACCTAATGTACTGTAAAACAGAATTTTCACAGTCAACAATGCCAACTCGGAATGATTGATCAAGAAGTACCAAAAACTAAAAAACCTTATATTTTAGCCAAAGAACTACATTAGCGAACTATTTCAGAAAATAGTGCAAAAAAACAAACAAACAACAACATTGGATAGAAATTAGGCATCGCAACATGACTAAAACAGCTCTCGTTGCATGACTCCGTAAAACATGCATGCGTAATTAGATTGAACGATATTCATATCAAGTAGACTTTCCTATATTGACGATAATCGAGTATGGAATTGTAAATATATAGCCAAGGTCTAAAGTTCAATAGTTAACATCTTTGATGCATTTATTTTTCACTACGAACAACATTTCGTGGCCACGTTTCAAAACTCCTTAAAACATGATTTGCTTGCCAAAACGATTTCACAACTCAGCAATACTAAAGCGAACAATGTAAACTTAAGAATTCTTGCTAAGCCACGGACATCTGATAGAAATGCACTTTCAGACAGAAAAGTTGCAAGTCCAAGTTATATTCTCTTGGATATGCCTGAAGCAGTTAAAAAAAACAACACTGTACTCGATCGGGAAGCGGCTCATGATACTAATTACTCTGCGTGGACTGCCTGTGGCAGACGCTGAGTCTTAAAATGGGCTTTTTCGGTCGCCCATAACTTTCGCTCTATTCATCGAAATGACTTCACAATTTCAAGTTTTGCTAACTTTAGTGTGCTCTTTTCCAATATTATATTTTTGTTTTTGTTGGATTAAAATGTCACGCAAGACCTGCAAACTCTCCATTTTGTAACTAAATGACTTATTAAATCCAATTCAGCACACACACTAACTTGACGTTTTACAATAATTTCGATGAAATGAAGCCGTTTAGCCGAGAAAATCAAAGCTAAATTCTATGTATAAATTAGGATGATCTCAGATCTCTGCTACGGTTGTAGTTTATATGGAGTTTTCCTCACATATATAAGTGACGCGTACGTGTAGCGTACATCGCAATGCATTGTGATATCGGGAACTCCTTTCTTGCTTACTCGTTCCAGTCTCGCTCGCTATGGCAACAAAGCGATAGTTATTGCGTGTGAGCACCTGTGCACTGACTATCGGTTAACACATTGCGAGAACTTCCCTCCAGAAAACGACTTTTAAAAATGCTTGTTCTGTATTTTGTGCTTTGGTTTGGCTTGTTGCAAGACGTTGCTACACAGCCGTCAATACGAGATGACAGTAACGGTATTTTGTTTGGAAACTTCATCCAACATGAAGGCTACAGACTTTTGGGAACTCCTCTGAGAAACATCACAGTCGCATCGTTTTCTGATTGTCTTCTTGAGTGCACTAGCGACATACGATGCTCGTCTACAAATGTGAACAACACACGATGTCCAAGGTCTGTTCGAGTGTGTGCTGTTGGGTTTTGACAAGTACGAACACGAAGAAAACTTGACCGCAGTGAAGGGAGTCGACCACTATACCTTTCCGGTAAGAGTCAGAAATCACAAAGCTCATCAGTTTTCCTTTGGGATAAAATGTAGTTCATATGGCACTGAATTATATGTTGACAGCAAAGTGATCGCGCGCAGTTGTTTGTTTTGTGTTGAAGTGTTCTTCGATGTGGTAAGTTTCTCTACAGAACTGCAAATTCTTGCAAATTGACGGATCACGGTTCTATCGTTTGTTTTTATTGAAGTGTTTTTCACGATTCACGTGTAACCCGTTTGCAACCCTGCGCTGAGTGATTAGATGAAATGATTTAAAATACTTATTATAAATTCAAAGGGATAGACTGGTATAAAGTCCTAGGTTTTATATATACATCGCTTAAAGCAGCTTGAATTGCTGGTAGAACGTAAATAACTCGCTTTTAGCTATCATTGGCATGTTATTTTATTCGTTCGACCATCGCCAACAATTTTACACTCGAAAGTCAACTTCATATCTTCGCGCCACCGTGTAATATCCTCTCTATATAAAAAAGGAATGACATATTTTTACAATGCGTAATATACACACCTGCTTGGCTGAATTACAGCATATTCAAATTTTGAAGATCTCTGGAAAACAGATGTCTCTAAGTTCAATTGAATCGATTAACGACTTTATTTAAAGTACATATGAAGCGAAATGTTTTCTTTTGAAATTCGATTACTCGCCAATGCGAAGTCCAAAACACAAAATACTGAAACACCCCACTATTCACTTCTTATGTAATCGAATTTCAAAAGAAAAAAATTCGCTTCATATGCACTTTAAGGAGGGTAACACTTAATAATAATAACATTTATGTATTACTTGACAGTAATGAATAGTAACTGATACTAATTACAACTAGACGCTCTACTAGCGTGAACTCGCGTGAGATTCTTAATTAAATCAGGTGAACCTCTCGGGTTTCTTAATAAAATGGACCTTGTACCATATTCGTACTTAATTTCGCGATTTTGTTAAGACAGCATTTCGCGAGACTTTATTTTCGCGATTTCGATAAGAGAAAATGAAAAAGAGCATTAAATTTCGCGAAAGCGGTGTATTTTTTTCTAAAAACAAACTCAGTATTTCTATACGTTATAAACTTGTATCTACAAATGGTAGTACATTATTATGTTGTTGAATAAGTAGTTTTAAAAAACAATTTCGTATTAAATAACGTTTATTATTCATGTTGATTAAATGGTTTCGATATGTAATTTTTCTCTGGGCATAATATTTCGCGTGTTTAATTAAGTCCGCGAGCCTTTTTTTCGTGAGGCTTAATCGCGAACTTTAAGTCTCGCGAAATTAAGTACGAATAAGGTAGTGTGAAACCTAAAAAACTGCATTTATATATCGCGCGTCCGAGCCCATTACCTAATGTAATGTAAAACAGAATTTTCACAGTCAACAATACCAACTCGGAATGATTGATTAAGAAGTATCAAAAACTAAAAACCCTTATATTTTAGCCAAAGAACTACATTAGCGAACTATTTCAGAAAATAGTGCAAAGAAAAAACAAACAACAACATTGGATAGAAATTAGGCATCGCAACATGACTAAAACAGCTCTCGTTGCATGACTCCATAAAACATGTATGCGTAATTAGATTGAACGATATTCATATCAAGTAGACTTTCCTATATTGACGATAATCGAGTATGGAGTTGTAAATATATAGCCAAGGTCTAAAGTTCAATAGTTAACATCTTTGATGCATTTATTTTTCACTACGAACAACGTTTCGTATTCTGGGCCACGTTTCAAAACTCGTTAATATAAACATGATTCAGCTTGCCAAAACGATTTCACAACTCAGCAGTATTAAGGGGTGGGCTGCTCGACATTCTCGTGCATTATGGGGGGACCTTGGCAAACTTTATCTCCCGGGAAAAAAAATATTTCCCCACCACCCTACATTAATAATGACCGGTCCCTAAATAGACCTCTTATCCTAAATTAAACACCTCACAGCACTCAAACAACCACTAATATTTAATTCTTGAGTATAATTAGGAGTTCGATATTCTTAAAACCCCTTCCTGAAGCGAAAATCGAACTACATATAGACCCAATGCATAATTCCATGCCTTTAAATTAGACAAACTTTACAGTACGTACAAATTGTTTCAGACATCGGAAAGGGTACTTTAAAATACACAAAATTGGAAAGTTGGGTTGTTATAGACCTAATATTCAAAAAGTTATCACCGATCGAAATCAGAGAGCTTTGTATGTGTTTAGACTGGGAGCAGTGAGCTGGTACTCAAAGTCAACTTATGTGGAACGTTTGAATTGTCATGATGATCTTACTGTAATCGGGTAGAGAAATGACAATTATTTCAGCACAATTTTGACAAGAAATGATAAAATTATCGCTTAGTAAGCAAACAAAACTATAAAACTGTATTTAGAGTGAAATCTGGATATCAATTAGGAAGGACTGTATGAAATTAGCATGTCCCCCGTCACATATTTAGAGCTGTACACGGCTGTCTCACTGAATTTCGTCTTTATAATAGAGTCGAATAAAAACGTGATGTTGCTAGAATAAGTAGAGATATGAGAGAAAAACATATTTAGTGTCAATTCCTTAAAGACGTTTTGGTTTGTAGATTATTGCGGAAGTTTTCAATGAAAGATTAGGTGTCCCCTTTTGTTCCGATTTTCTACATAACTATATGTTTTGACGAAAAAAATATCAAATCCAGATAGAAAATCAGAAACTATAAGAAATATATAAAGTCCATTAATTTATTAACAATTTGGCGTTCCTCTGTTTAAAATCGGACTTATACTTCAGTAATTATATAACATCAAAGTTGACTGAATGCATCTGTCGACAGACAAAAAATGCAATCAAAACATCATTTGTCTTTCAAATTTCGCGCTTTAATGCCAGTACTTCAATCAGGATTTCAACAGATTTTTGGGAGCAAGTTGTCCATTCAGCATATAATAGTATGGCGGTAAAAAATATCTTACACTGGTTAATTTTATTTTTCTGTTACCCTAGGAAGTTTCCTGAATTTTTTGTCGACACAAAGGCCAATGATTTGCATAATACAACACGTAGTCACGCAAAACCTTTTCGGCTCTTTATAATTCCTTAAAATAAGTTTTGCCAATAACTTTGTTCTGAAACTTGGCATGGACATTAATTATGTAATGAACATTTAAAAACTGCAATAAAAAGAGGGGGTCACCATTCTCGTTTTCGCGCTAGATGCTCTTCAAATATATCAATTTATAGGTGTATAGCCAAATGTGGTAGCAACCGGAAGTTGTAATGAAAAACCTTTTTTCTCGGTCCAAAGAACTTCCTTACAACATAGATTACATATAATTCTAAGTTTACTTCTACTAAATCAATCAAAGTAACTGAATGACTATGATTGTTGAAATATTAACGAAACATGCAAGTATGTGCGTCCAGAAATCGTACGCTTTAACTATTCTCATCTAAATGTTTGAAAATTTATCCAATAAACGTTCCTTCATATTTCGATATATCATACGCAGCACCGATTATTAAAGAACTCAAAAAAATGGGGGCCACCATTCTCGTTTTCGATTTATTTTGAAAAAACGTCAGTTACATTTGAAATATTTAACGAGTTCCAATGGTCTCCATTGTGCGCAAGCTCGCGCGAGCTTCAGAATCGTGCGCAATTGAGCGTGCGCAATGCAAAACAAGGGAATTGCCTTAATTCTCGTATTTAACACTAATATTTTATGATCATGCTAAAATTTATAGCAGTTTTTCACAAATAGAATAAGATGTGTTTAGACTCGTTACCAGGCCACACGCGGATTATTCCATTGATGGCCAGAATAATTGGTGTTATTTTAATAATAATAAATGAAAAATATCGATTCTGATGTTCTTCGTTATTGTCTACAATTTTACATAAACGAAATTGCATATTTTGTATTTTCAAAAAAAATCATTTTGTGACGCTTTTGAGCACCAGCTCACTGCTCCCAGTCTTTATCAACCGAGGCCTTTAGAGCCTCGTTTTCATGTTTTTCACACTATATAGCACTCATAACTTCGCAGGAATTTAATATTTCACCTTCAAACTCACAGACTAACTTTCCGTTGGAGCATTTGCTATCATTGTGAACCATTTTGCTACTGTTTAAAAACACAAATGTGTTTAAATGATTGATTGATTCATTCATTGATTGCCTTCTCATTGTTAGGAATTGCATTGGTCCTTTTTTCATGCCGAAACTTAAAAAAAACAAATTACAAAACAATGTGATAAACTATGCTCAGAACCATGAACTTTGCTTCTCATACTCATTAATTATTCATGAGGTATCCAACCAACCATGTGCCCTCAATTTGGTCACATGATGGACCTGGATACCCCGGAAAGTACTGGCGAGAGTAACTGGAAATTGTTTTCCAGTACTGGAAACATTTCCAGTTACTCTACCCAGTACTTATCATGAGGGATGATTAGAACTAATCGTTTCTCATGACTGTACATGAGTTCTTATCCCTCATATAACAATCATCGGGATCTTGGACAGAGTAGAGGCAATACCACTCTGTCCGAATTCGATTTTAAAATCTGAAAGCAGGCTCTACTTCATACTACTCAAGAGTCCAACACATGTGGGATACGATGTCCTCGACTCTGCGCATAAGCAGAGTATATGCAAAGACCGGAATTATTGCTTTTCCGGGCTAAAACCTTGCAACTCTTTATTTATCGCCTTTAGGTCATTGAATGTAATAATTAATGAGTATGAGAATTCGGACTAGACTTTATAAGTGTCTTTTAAAATTCTAACCGTCATATTAGCCGTTGCTTCTCGCAGGGGGGTCCAGAACACGGTTATTGGCGCTGATTCGCAGACGGACTATACGAGAGAAAAGTCCGGATGTGACGCAGGCTATCCACCCTGTGAACGAGTATAAAGCATTTTATAGCTAAACTTCATTCTATAATGACAACAAACAGAATAGGAATGGGCATCTCATTTATTAGTGCCATCTCATTTATTGGTAACAAGTATGGCCAGGTACATAACTGAATAACCTGGTGATCTAGATATATATACAAGACAATAATGTAGCGAATTGAATTAAATTAACTGCATGCACCGAGCATGAAACCGAATGTACTGCGTCCGACGCCATAATGTAACGAAATGAAGTGAACTCCGAGTTTGATTAGTGGAACTAGGAGATTCCTTCGAGTGGCGCATCATGCTAATCTGAACCTTAAATACTGCACACTTGATATTCCCACGGGATGGGTAAAGCAGAACTATTTGATATGCTTAACTGATCTCTAAAAGACTGTGTACATTGCGTAACGCTACAAAATACATTTACAGATTGCCACAGATTTACCGCCAAATTGTGCCGCTATTGACAAGGGGAAAGGCAATGCAGTCTATCCTATCAGACCGAGTCCCTCTCGTTTATGTTACGTCTATTGTGACATGGTAACTAGTGGTGGAGGATGGACTGTCATCCAGAAACGACTAGACGGCTCGATTGATTTCTACCGTGCCTGGGCCGATTACCAAAGGGGGTTTGGTAACAAGCTTGGAGAGTACTGGTTGGGACTGGACAACATCCACGCTCTGACATCACGGGGAAGCTATCGACTGCGAGTTGACTTGGAGGACTTCGAGGGAAACACGCGATACGCGGAGTACGACTCGTTCAATGTGGCTGATGAAGCAGATAACTACCGCCTTACTATTGGACAATACTCAGGTACGAATACAACCACTAATGTTATTAGAGTCAACCAAAACCTTGTAACCATGGTTTCAGGGAAACTATGGGGAGGGGGCCGTCTATGACGTAATAGCTGTCTGCCGTGGGGTTTGGTCAGGCTTTAAGTCTGTTATTAAAAGGAAATCAGATGTTTTTTCTCGTACAATTTGGAATCAATTTGAAATCGTGGGTTTTCAAAGAGTTCAAATTACACTCGCCCTTGCGAAACCATTCTTTGATTAATAATAATAATAATAATAATAATTGAAATTTATATAGCGCTAACCAATCAGAATCACATAATATGGCCGTGTATGACATAAGTATTAAATAATTACTGAGGCGCAGCTGAGCAATAAATATATCTAATATTGCTGCCGGCCTCAGTAACTATTTGATATAGTTACTGACCCTCAGCTCATCAAAACCGCCCAAATCACTGTCATTTAAGCAAATTACATTTCGAAGTCATCAATGCGCATGTGTAAAACGCTTGCCGTAGATCCCACACGGCTTACAGCTCTGCTTCGGCATAAGACAAGATTGTACAAGAAATCGTACTTAAAAGGGGATCCTTGATTTTGAAAAGGGACTGAGTAGTATTGTAACTGCTAACTTAGTAGTTTCATTACCAATCATCCTCCGGCCATAATCCGGTTATCACTTCTGTCCTGTATTATTATTAATAAAGCTGTTGGATATATCAAATACTGACAGCATTATTATTAATATTGCCGTCTGTCGATAAAGCTAACAGCATTATTAAAAATATTGCAGTGGTTTTTTTTTTAGGTTTTGCTCTCAGCAATCTCTGAAAGAGAGCAGAGAGAAAACAATAGGTTTGGATGAGGGTCAGTAATTATGCATCATTATATTATACATTGCATTATTTTACCAATGTACTTTAGTCTGCCAGTAACTGGTATGACTACGAAATTGGCACAATAAAGTTATTATTATTAAGGTCAGACATTTATAAAGCCAGAAAACTTTTTAAACCTGCATCCTAGCGGTCTTCAGTCTGTACAAAATGCACCTGGAACTCAACACGAGCCATATCACGTACCACCCATACCTACCCTACCCCCATTCGCCCCTACCCCCTAACCTCCTATCTCACTACCCCCTACCCACCTTCTCCCGGGGTTGCCGTAGAAACTATGAAGATCTTGAAATGACGAAACATTTTACCTGTCATCCAGGAAATGGAGGGGATTCTCTGAATTTTCACAACAACATGCAGTTCTCTACAAAAGATCGCGACAACGATGCTATATCTTACTCATGTGCTGTTGTGTACGCTGGCGCCTGGTGGTACTACAGATGTCACGCCAGTAATCTCAACGGTCTTTATCTCAACGGTTCTACTAATCTTTTCGGCAAAGGTGTTGTGTGGAATCATTTTAAGGGTCACTACTATTCTCTTAAGAGAGTGGAGATGAAGATACGACCAAGAGAAGTCTGACTGGCAAAAACTACATTTACGTTTCATGATATTCAAACATACCTACCCTCAATACGATGTTACGTTGAAAAAGTGGTAGCTGTAGTCAGGCAAAACGAAAATCTGGATAACTATGTCACTGACTAGAATATATTTTGAACCTTTCGGTTGTGGTACTACAAAATACCTCTGCAGCGATGATGATATGGTAGGCTAAAGAATTTTCAATAAACTGTTATATATACAAGGGAAATAAATGTATTGCGTGACTGCAACTGAACTAGACGCTTTAATAAGCGTTCACTCGTGCCCTGGTGCGATTGAGCACTGGGATGCATTGTAGCATGAAAGAAGTATACTGTATATGGGCCTCCACCTTCCAATCGGTGAGGGACTGAGCTGTGAAGAACGAAGAGATCAGAAACGAACTGAACTGACCGAGATACACGTTTTCATTCTCAGCGCAGACAATTTTCTTTGAACCACTTTTATTATAAAGGTGTTATTCGAAAAAGGACAATGCTGGCAAGGAAACTCAAGCCATTCAGAATTAGCTCGTTGATTGGATAGGCTGGGGATATTCCGTCCCTCCAATTACGATATGTGTAAAACCTGTCTAGCAAGAGTTGCTTTAGTGTTTATCATTCTCGTTCAGTCATACTCGATTGCAGATTGTGCTTAGTCATCATAGCTGTATTCACGAGTTAAACATATCTCAATGTTTAGATCTGAGATAACGATTGTAGTCGGCATTTGATATTTCATAAGATTTTGATATGATATTTTCAGATTTTTCAACTATGATTTTGAGTCCGCGGAACGACCAGGTCTATCGCTAACAGCGTGTGCATTTGTATGTGAGATAAGCGTCCTAGACATACTTCCTTCAAATCGTTTTTCTGACGATCACAAGACGACATAACCTTCCCCGAACAAGGTTTGTGAAGAGGTCGACTGTCGATAAAACCTCACAGATCAGCTTTTAGTGATCTCGTTCCCAGAGTTTTAACTTGACGACTCAATTTGACCTTGACCTCCGATGCCTCCTGATTGGTTTGTGATTTGTAATCTCTCTTGCGGTCAGACTTCTTGTCGCCTTGTTCCATTTTGCGTTGACTACCAACAAGAATAATAAAAGACGGTCTGCAATCTAAGACTCCTGCCCCGGCCTTCGGCCTGGGCACGAGTAATTAACGAATACATTTATTTATTGAAGTGATGTAAACTTTAGCCTACCATATCATCATCACTGCTGAGGTATGTTGAAGTACAACAACCGAAACGTTCTAAATAAATTATAGTCAGTGACAACATAGTTCTACAGTTTTTAATACAATGTGTTAGAGTCGTTTTCGTACGAGTGGGAGGTACGTTCATGTCGTGTGGTGACCGTGCCATGTCCAAGCATTCTAATTGGTCGAGCAATGATTTTGCGCGCTGTGATTGTCCCGTGCCGTAGGTTCCCCACTCATACGAAAGTGACTCTATCAAAATCTCGTTCGCGTTGGTTAAATATGCACAGTCATTGGTGCGATTGTTTGCAGCTACTGAAATCAAGCCACTGCGTCTGCGTATCACACCGATGTTATTTCACCAACGTGGTCTCTCGGTTTATCTGACTATTACACTCTATTTAGTAGACTTTGTTTCATGGGTGCAGGGTGCATGGTGCAGGGTGCAGGGTGCAGGGTGTAGGGTGTAGGGTGCAGGGTGCAGGGTGCAGGGTGCAGGGTGCAGGGTGCAGGGTGCAGGGTGCAGGGTGCAGGGTGCAGGGTGCAGTTACATTTATAGTGTGAGTTATAAATACTGGTTACTGGGTTATCTACCAAAATCAATGTCAGTTTCATAAAGGTTTGTGATTGTCTATAAGAGTAAGGTGATTCTAATTAAAATTATAACGTAACAGTGAGAAAAACAACTGATTCGTAAGGAATCCTAAAGATAGTTTAGTATGGCTATAGAGTCGTATGAAAAATAGTTGACACAAATAGGTCATTTCATGCCTACATATTTCACAAATGTGACGCTCCGCTTGAAATGTCGCTCAAAGAACAATCAAACCCCCTCCCCCACTTCAATGTTGAGCAGTAAATAAAACTCAATAGAACGACACCGGTACCGCTCTCAACCAACATTGAAGAGGGGGAAGGGGGTTGTAACGGAAAACTCCTGCTGATACGGAGCGTTCCAATTTCGTAAAGTGTGTCAAGCTATTTCAGTGAAAACGATTGCCGGTTTGAGATACATCTGTACTGTCACTCAATAGGGTTTGCTACGTGTGTGGAACAAGTTATTATCATTATGCATGTATCGGTCACCTCAACCGAATTTTTTGAACAAATGGAAAGCACCCTAGACTCTTGAGTAAAATGCACTCCGCGTCAAAAATAATAATTGTGTAACTTTTTCCAATGAACTGTTGTTAGATTATTGGTAGGAATTGTTAGTAGGTTGTCAGTAGGTTGTTTATTGTGCTCAAGTTATACTGTTAGATGACAAAAATTGTAAGTTACCCGCAGTTGTGTCGAAATATTGTAGGTGAGAACGAGAATAAGAATATCTAACGAAGCGGAGATTAGTAGTGTGTTTCGGCGTAGTAGATGACTAAATAAGAATAAATGCAAAAGTAGTTGTCTAGACCCTGTTAAGTCCAACGGTTGCTATCAGATATCCAATCTACGATATAATCTGATCCTATAATGCAATAGCGCCTAAGTATAACATTGACTAAATATCCTATCAAATGACAAGAGTGCAGTCACTCTGTCAAAGCGGGAATTTAGAATTAAACATGAATTAAGTAAAATCAATCTGCCTCATAACACTATCACATGACTGGCATAGTTACGGTTTTATAAATTACCATCTTCTCAGGTACAGACATATGGCCCATGTAAACAATCACTTAACGAATTTATGGCACTCATACTAATTCCAGTCCACTGCAGGTGCAGTACCCACGGTCATGATGACGTAATTATGGTTTATCTGAATATCTTGCCTACTCGTTCCAGTCTCGCTCGCTATGGCAACAAAGCGATAGTTATTGCGTGTGAGCACCTGTGCACTGACTATCGGTTAACACATTGCGAGAACTTCCCTCCAGAAAACGACTTTTAAAAATGCTTGTTCTGTATTTTGTGCTTTGGTTTGGCTTGTTGCAAGTCGTTGCTACACAGCCGTCAATACGAGGTGACAGTAACGGTATTTCGTTTGGAAACTTCATCCAACATGAAGGCTACAGACTTTTGGGAACTCCTCTGAGAAACATCACAGTCGCATCGTTTTCTGATTGTCTTCTTGAGTGCGCTACCGACACACGATGCTTGTCTACAAATGTGAACACAACACACGATGTCCAAGGTCTGTTCGAGTGTGTGCTGTTGGGATTTGACAAGTACGAACACGAAGAAAACTTGACCGCAGTGAAGGGAGTCGACCACTATGCCCTTCCGGTAAGAGTCAGAAATCACAAAACTCATCAGTTTTCCTTTGGGATAAAATGTAGTTCACATGGCACTGAATTATATGTTGACAGCAAAGTGATCGCGCGCTGGTGTTTGTTTGTGTTGAAGTGTTTTTCGATGTGGTAAGTTTCTCTACAGAACTACATATAGAACTGTTGGAAACCATGTCGGTGCAGATTGTATGTGTTCTATTGTATGTTTAGCTCTAATTCAACTAGGAAATCTGTGAGCACAGGGCAACAACATTTCAAGACACTCCCGAAAAATAGTTGTTTTCGAAATGGATTTGTTTTCAAACTTTTCTTCTTCGCGCTTTGTGCACTGCATGAATGAATCCCCATATTAAAGGAATTCTCAAAATATGTTGGATTAACAATAGACTTTCTTCACTCTTTGACAATATGGGAAGTTTGTGAAAGCATTTCCTTTCTCAAATGCACCTAACCTAGACAGTAATGACCTTTATGGGGCACAGAAGCCGAGACAAGCTAAACTTTAATATCAGTCACACTTTCAATGTCAATAATTAACTGAAGTTCATTAGCCGGTTCCCATTTGACACGGTTTTCTTTGTTATTCAATAGGCGTTCTATCTCTAACCCGTGGAGCATTGTGTTACAGCCTTAGAGAAATAATCAGTCGAGACGTGTTTTGACTAATATTAATCGGACTAGATCGTCGTTAGTTTATTCGCATGGTGAATCTTTACAAATAGAAAACGTTTCCCGTGTTTACATAGCCTGATATAAACATGCACGAGGAAAGTTTGGGAGAAGTCGAGAGCTATTGTGTAAAACCGAGCCGTTAGGCGAGGTTTTACACAGAGCTCGAGACTTCTCCCAAACTTTCCCGAGTGTTTATATCAGGCTATGTAAACACGGGAAAAGGTTTTCTATTTGTTTTATAAAATAACTATAAGGATTTCTTTCGTAAAACTCCTTTATTTCACCACGCGAGATTTTAGTGATCAAAATTTCAATTCTCCTGAAAAGCGTCAGAAATCGCCCATCATCCAATCAAATCTCATGAAAGAAATCAAAATGGCAAAGCGACTCGACAACTTTTATCTGTGCAGTTTACTGTTTTGACACGAAAAACGATTTGAAGAATGCTATTTTCTGTCAGAAAATTACAGAAGAATGCTTGTTACACTTTGTTTTTGAACACGAATTTAAACACGAAGAAAAGTGAGAAAAGCTGAGCCGAATCACGATCAATGACGAAGAGTCGTCAAACTTTCTGAAATATTTGACATCTTGATGAATGGAGCACGAAGTCAGGTAGCCAAATATCTACAGTTTTTGTCGTATTTTTGAATCTTTTCGTCGCTTCACTCGACAAGAATGTATAAACGATGGACGTTTCTGAGACATTTGAAGATGTGTTTTCTCTTTGACATATTTTACCAGAGATATGAATGTTCTGGCGAACGTACCCGCCGTGTAGCTACAAGAATCGCTCTGTTTTTACTCTTTTGTGAGTATAAATACGGCTATCTTTTCTTGATATTTTCAGTCGTACACTTGAGAAACTATAAGACTTATGTGTAGCTAAGTATAACTTACAAAATGGTTAGTATGTGATTGAGAAAACTGAGCCGTTATATTTAGTTTTCTTCGTTATTGTGGACAGAAATAATTGGACGATTCGTCGAGTTTCTTGCCGGCCGAGTTTGAATGAACTTGAAGCTCAATTCTTGCAAAATTACTTAATTTTCGGTTTAAAATCATCAAAATCACATCTAGATAGAACTTGAACTTAACTAAACAAGAAAAACTGTAATTCTATGGCTTTTGTTTAGTAAATAAAACATGTTTGACAACAGAAAAAAATACATTGGTGGTCAATTATTTTTACAATCAAATCCACTGCATCGCTTCAAGGTTGTTCAAGGTCATGAACCATGTTTACATAGCCTCATATCAACATATTAATTGACCAATCAGAGCGCGCGTTATTTCTAAATTATTTATTAAAACCGAAATATAAAACAACTATCCCGTCTCTAAGACTCATATTTCGCAATATTCTCAAATCGTTCGCAAGCGCAGTTCTCAGTTCAGCATTCCGCAATCATAACTGAATATGAGTGACCAAAACCAAAACCAAAACCAAAACCTAAGCGACTCCAAAGTTAAGAACAAATTTACATACGGAAACTGACCCGAGAGAAAACTATAAAGAACAATCAAAATTAAACAACTATAGACTAAAGCGAATACTCTAGGGAAAAGCTAGCGGAATGAAAACAGAATATTATCTCTGCAGTTACACATTGATTCGGATGAAATGATTTAAAATATTTATTATAAATTCAATGGGATAGACTGGTATGAAGCCCTTGGTTTTATTAGTATGTCAACTTCATGTCTTCGCGCCACCGTGTAATATCCTCTCTATATAAAAAAGGAACGAAATATTTTTACAATGCGCAATATTCACACCTGATTGGCTGAATTACAGCATATTCAAATTTTGAAGATGTCTGGAAAACAGATGTCTTTAAGGTGGTTCCCGCATAATGAATGACCGGTTTGCCGTTTTTTTTAACTCGCTCGCTCCGCGTCAATATTGCTTGGATTTTATTATGCTTAACACAAATACTAATTCAACTATTCTGCTTTTGGAAGGTTTATTCAAAATTATCATTGTAAGCCGCGTTTGTGAATGCCAGCTGATATTCAAACGACACTATTTTCACTAAAACTGCTGCCAAGCGTTATTCCCTCGTACGATTTTTTTTGAACTTCGTGAACGACCTTTTAAGGTCCGTAGTAATGTTCTGACGAGGTAAGAAGGAAATTGATCGAGCCGAAATCACCAATTCATATTTTTGTTGTCAAAATTTGGACAAATCGGTTGTTACGTGATTTCGGCTCGAACAATTTTTTTTTTACCTCGTCAGAACATTACTAGGGACCTTAAAAGGCCGTTCACGAAGTTTAAAAAAAATCGTACGAGGGAATAACGCTTGGCAGCAGTTTTAGTGCAAATAGTGTCGTTTGAATATCAGCTGGCATTCACAAACGCGGCTTACAATGATAATTTTGAATACATCGTCGAAATGCAGAATAGTTAAATTAGTATTTGTGTTAAACACAATAAAATCCAAGCAATATTGACGCGAAGCGAGCGAGTTAAAAAATACGGCAAACCGGTCATTCATTATGCGGGAACCACCTTAAGTTCAATTGAATCGATTAACGACTTTATTTAAAGTGAATATGAAGCGAAATGTTTTCTTTTGAAATTCGATTACATATGAAGTGAATAGTGGGATGTTTCAGTATTTTGTGTTTTGGACTTTGCATTGGCGAGTTATAAAGGTTTGAAATCGTGACATGCTAATTTGGTGATGTCATTAAGGTTGCAATTTATTATACAAAAGCGCCCTTGTGCAAATTATTGACATTTTATAATCTGGCAAAAAGTTTTCTATAACTTCTATAAATTATGTTAAACTTTTTTTCTATTTCAGAGAAGAGTACTGCCTAAAAAAATATGAATAAGTTACGACGTGCAACCTTAATGACGTCACCAAATTAGCATATCACGATTTCAAACCTTTATAACTCGCAAATGAGAAGCTCAAAACACAAAATACTGAAACACTATTCACTTCATATATAAATGAATTTCAAAAGAAAAAAAATTCGCTTCATATACACTTTAAGGAGGGTAACACTTAATAATAATAACATTTATGTATTATTTGACAGCAATGAATAGTAACTGATATGGCCGGCTTCGATACTAATTACAACTAGCTAGACGCTCTACTAGCGTGAACTCGCGTGAGATTCTTAATTAAATCAGGTGAACCTCTCGGGTTTCTTAATTAACATTTATATCGCGCGCCCGAGCCCATTATTTTATTATTAGTAACATTGTTAAGCGCTATTGGTTTTTTAGAAGAAATAACGCTATATAAATAAATATTATTATTATTATTATTATTATTACCTAATCTATTGTAAAACAGAATTTTCACAGTCAACAATACCAACTCGGAATGATTGACCAAGAAGTACCAAAAACTAAAAACCCTTATATTTTAGCCAAAGAACTACATTAGCGAACTATTTCAGAAAATAGTGCAAAGAAAAAACAAACAACAACATTGGATAGAAATTAGGCATCGCAACATGACTAAAAAAGTGCCTCGTCACTCGTTGCATGACTCGTAAAACATGTATGCGTAATTAGATTGAACGATATTCATATCAAGTAGACTTTCCTATATTGACGATAATCGAGTATGGAGTTGTAAATATATAGCCAAGGTCTAAAGTTCCGTATGTACAGCAAGGTACAGCGGCTTGAGCTTGACTTTGGGCTACCTGTGATATTTGAATCTTGATGTATATTTGAATCTTGATGTATATTTGAATCTTGACGTATATTTGAATCTTGATGTATATTTGAATCTTGATGTATATTTGAATCTTGATGTATATTTGAATCTTGATGTATATTTGAATCTTGATGTATATTTGAATCTTGATGTATATTTGAATCTTGATGTATATTTGAATCTTGATGTATATTTGAATCTTGATGTATATTTGAATCTTGATGTATATTTGAATCTTGACGTATATTTGAATCTTGATGTATATTTGAATCTTGACGTATATTTGAATCTTGATGTATATTTGAATCTTGATGTATATTTGAATCTTGATGTATATTTGAATCTTGATGTATATTTGAATCTTGATGTATATTTGAATCTTGATGTATATTTGAATCTTGATGTATATTTGAATCTTGATGTATATATTTACAGTTTGAAATATACATATCGACAACTTGATGTATATATTTCCAACTTGATGTATATTTGAATCTTGATGTATATATTTACAGTTTGATGTATAAATATCGATAACTTGATGTATATATTTGCAACTTAATGTATATATCAACAACTTGATATTTTGTCCCTTTTGGTAAAGCATAGAGATGACTATAGTAACTTATAAATTATTATGTTTAATTTTGTTTCAAGATGAAGTTTGTATTACAGAACATAATAGCTTCCGCCATGTTTGTTTAAATCGTGACGTTTTATGGACAGCTCTTGTCTCCCTACACGACAGAGAGAGTGCCGAGCTACCAAATCTTCATAATATACCTAATGAGAAAGTATTGACCTACAATAATTTCTTTTGAATTAGTTTGGAACCAACATTTTCCCTCTGATCTATTCTCAGGTGGTTTCGTTATGCTGCATACCGACAGTTTACGTGGTGGACACATGGCTATTTAGGCAAACAAATAAGAAGAGTTATTCCTGCATTCCTGGTTCTTCCTAGTAACCTTTGCT
Organism: Actinostola sp. cb2023; assembly: GCA_033675265.1. Taxonomy (NCBI): domain Eukaryota; kingdom Metazoa; phylum Cnidaria; class Anthozoa; order Actiniaria; family Actinostolidae; genus Actinostola; species Actinostola sp. cb2023. The sequence goes on along the minus strand of JAUJYZ010000905.1, from coordinate 26,239 downwards.
TTAAATCGTGGCTTTCATCAAAGCAAGAAGACAAGAAGTGCTTGGAGCAGAGATGGGGTTTTGAGGGAAGGTTTTCCTTGGGGCGACCTGTTAGATGTATCCATTGTTTACGTAATGCCCGTCGGTATTACATGGAAAGATATTCCGAATTCTTTCTTTTTCGAGTGACTGGAACACCCAAAGGCAACACAATGAGGCATAGTCGTTAATGTTATAATAATAACGAACTATCGTCTTTTTTCAACACTAATAATAATTTAAAACGTTCGTGCCAAAATCTGCTAAAATAACAAGTACGACGAACTGACGTCATCGGCTACGTCACTGCACCACAGGGTACCCAAACGAAAATTTTAATTTTCGCTTTATCGGGCTAGGAATTAATTTTACGTCAATTTCAGTTCAATTTTCGAAATCCTGACCCTTTTATTCACAAAATAAGCATTAATGTGTTTTCCACTGGAGAGTCCCTTTAAGAGAGGTTGACTGTAAACATCGAAGATTGAGCGGAAAATGGGGGTCTTCCAAACTTAACCAGCTATTTGCCAAAGATAAAGTATTGATAGCAGACAACAGCTGTGGGGTTGGGTTTTGCCTCACCCCTCAAGGTATGGTAAAAACGGGATTGGTATTTCCTATAGAGAGAGGGCCTGGGACGAGAGTAAAATAATTGCGAATTTATGCATTTTGTTAAAGTGCTACTTGGACGAAAATCGATCGAAGTTTAATTTAGCTGAAACTTCACTGAAATAATCTCAAAGAACCATACAATTACTAGTTAATGTGTTTTCTCAAAATTCCTATGGGAAGTATTACATTTTTATGAATCTTTAGAAGTGTCAGTGAGGTCATCTACTCAACCCTAACAATCAACACAGCTTCGCTCCATACATTTCTTTGTGTTTAGTTTCTTGAATTATTTTGTTTCTATGAAGCTAAAAGTTTGGGTGAAGGAGTTTTCTTACATTATTTGTGATTAGGACTGATTGTCTGACCAGTTGTCTTCGATGCAGAGCTGTTATCTGAACAAAACATTGAGATATTTTGACTTACAAAATACAAAGAAATGTATGGAGCTGAATGTTGGGTTGAGTAGATGACGTCACTGACACCTCCAAAGATTCATAAAAATATTGTACTTCCCTCTGGAATATCGAAAAAAGAATTTAACTAGTTATTATTAGGCCCTTGAAGAATTATTCAACAGTTCGGTTCATTGCCAGATTTGGCAATATGTGTCACGTGACAAAATGGCGTCCTCTTGAGAAGAAAGGGCTCGCAGTTTTATCATTGATTGCTGCTATAAATACACAGCTATCCCACAATGCACTGCAGTCAAGCAATCTATTGTTATTCATATTACCGTATGTGTCTCTGTTTTGAACACACGCATTCTCAAGTCCGACATTTTAAAAAGTTTTCTTCGCGATCAAGGATTTACGTCAACCATCTTGAGAGTATTTTTACGATATATTGTAAGTTTTCTTAAGATTTGACCCGAATCGAAAAAAATCGGCCTGTAGAAATCGAAAATTTATGAGTTTCTGAATACAACTGTGAAAGTTTTGTTTGGGGGCACGTCGAATAACTTGGGGGCATCATCATGTAAACATTGAAGGTATGATCGCTGAACTCAAGGACGCCAATTAATGGAGACGCATGTGATGTGCGATACTTGGATAATTGTTGCCGAATATATGGGTCGTCATTTGGACGAAGAGACATCAAAAAAGCAAGCCAGCAAAGTTTTGTTCAGTGTTGTTTTGGAAGTTGACGTGGATGTCGAAACAGAGACATGTTCGATTGGACCGATCATGCATCACACGATTGTATTTGTCAAAGCGATGTACTTGGGATCAAACGAAAGCATGTTAGTGAAGTAAGTGACTGACACTGATAGCGCTGAAGAGACCCAGTTAGTATTGTTAATGTTGTTGTATCTAGCAGCATAGATGTTGTTGTATCTAGCAGCATAGATAAGTTGACAAGAGAAGAAGTCACTTAGGTTTAGTAGATTACTGGAAAATGTAGAGAAATATCTCGTTTATTTAGAAGACATCGAAACAAGCGTGGCGATATGCCAAAGGATTTGACAAGCGAGTTGACGAGGACAACATATAAGGAAGGTACTGGCACAAGAGAGAAATCAGGAATAACCATAAAAGAAGAATAAAATGTATATTGTTGAGAAAAAACTAACTAAAAGCATCTTTCGAGCAGTAAAGTCATAAATATGATTGCGCGAGAGCTACCGCGGTGTTGATATGACAGATTGATACCAGGTACCGGAGGTTCCTGTTGATATGGCAACATGATATCCTTGGATTTGATTGGTTATATCAATGTTTACAAAACATTGCCAAATCTGGCAATGAACCGAACTGTTCAATGAAGTTTCAGCTAAATTAAATTTCGATCGATTTTCGTCCAAGTAGCACTTTAAGCAAGCCACAGCTGATTAAAATGAATTTAAAAAAAATTTAACAGCGTTTCGAAACATCTATATAAGGGCTTCTAATTTGTGGGATCTTTGTTAGTTGTCTGTTTTATATCGCTGATAAAAACGTTTGGCAAATATAGTCTTTTTGTATAAATCATTGAAGCTGATTATAGTGTCTGAAGTTAAACCGATTTTAGGAATATCTGACCAACTAGACTGACTGAATTAGTGTCCATTCACAAGAAGGGTTATCTACCTTTCACATCTCGTTTTGTTATTCACGTGAAGCAACTTTAGTTAATTATGCAAATTTGAGGAGAATAACAAGTAACAAGCAAGAGTTGGCGCACCTCACTAATTGATACATTTGAATAACTTTATTCGTCAAGTGTTGTTTCTGATTCGCAATAATAGTTACTACTAAAAGGAAAAACTAACTTCAGATATTATCGTACTGGAAAACTAAACACTTGATACGAAAGTTTTCGCTATTCCAGATCATACCCGGCAAAATGTTAGTTTTAAAAATGTATACTTTAACAACTGAAATGCCTCAAGATACTGATGATATATCGCACAATTAAATGATCAAAGTGAACTGCTATGATACAAGCAGTTTTACAGCTTATTAGTTTCCTGCCGACGGCGGAATAAAAGCCCGAATAAAAGTTGCAATCTACACGAGTCAGACATACATTGTGTGCGTTTGTTTGTTATGTCGATACGGAGCTAGCGTGAGCGCTGTCAATCGGCCATTATAAAGGATTCCGAATCTTTATATATTGGCATGTGGTGTTCTTTTCAAGATTTGAGTGGCTCAGAATGTAGAGATCGCCGTCGGTATCAGAAAGTGTAAATCATGTAGTGCCTCTGGGCTCGTGTACCAGTCTACCAGAGATATAACGAGACATCTCAGTACTATTCAAGTGACATTTAAACACTGAGGTCGAATTGATTTTAGCCAGAGAGAGTATTTTCTCTAACAACTTGGAATGCTTGGCATCATTTACTATAATTTGTGCCAAGCATCGATGCAGTCTTAGTGGTGTCCTTGCCGCTGTTATTGTTGTTGATGGTGGTGATGTTCATGATGACGGTCATGGTGTTTAATGATGATGACGATGATGCCTGGGTGGTACTAAGGGCGTATTCGGGTAGAGGTGTGCGACGGACGTCAAACCCACGACCGGGGCCTCTCCCAGAAATGTTAACGTTGTTTCTGCAGCTGTTTTATTTGGTAAAACTGTAAGTCGCAACAATGATAACGCTGGTAGCCTCCTTTGCAGCAGCTCTTTGTGTTGGTCGCTTTCCGACACAAAGGTCGGACCGACACAAAGAGCGGTGTAATTGGGCGCGTCATTGCGAAAACCATCAGGCCAGACCGCAAACGGTACCCTATATCCCGACCGCCAAAGGTACCCTATATCCCGACCGCATCCCGACAGCAAAAGGTACCCTATATCCCGACCGCAAAAGGTACCCTATATCCCGACCGCAAAAGGGACCCTATATCCCGACAGCAAAAGGTACCCTATATCCCGACCGCAAAAGGTACGCTATATCCCGACAGCAAAAGGTACCCTATATCCCGACCGCCAAAGGTATACTATATCCCGATGGCAAAAGGTACGCTATATCCCGACAGCAAAAGGTACCCTATATCCCGACCGCCAAAGGTATCCTATATCCCGACCGCAAAAGGTACGCTATATCCCGACAGCAAAAGGTACCCTATATCCCGACCGCAAAAGGGACCCTATACCCCGACAGCAAAAGGTACCTTATATCCCGACCGCAAAAGGTACGCTATATCCCGACAGCAAAAGATACCCTATATCCCGACCGCAAAAGGTACGGGAACTACCCTATATCCCGACCGCAAAAATGACCCTGTATCCCGACCGCAAAAGGGACCCTATATCCCGACCGCAAAAGGGACCCTATATCCCGACAGCAAAAGGTACACTATATCCCGACCGCAAAAGGGACCTTATATCCCGACCGCAAAAGGGACCCTATATCCCGTCCGCAAACGGTACCCTATATCCCGATCGCAAAAGGTACCCTATATCCCGACCGCAAAGGGTACGCTATACCCCGATCGCAAAAGGTACCCTATATCCCGACCGCAAAAGGTACCCTATATCCCGACCGCAAAAGGGACCCTATATCCCGACCGCAAAAGGTACGGGAACTACCCTATATCCCGACCGCAAAAGGTACCCTATATTCCGACCGCAAAAGGGACCCTATATCCCGACCGCAAAAGGTGCCCTATAAAAGAGCATATCAGAATTAGTAAGTTTCAGGAGTTTGATAGGGTTTGGACAAGTTGCAAACGAACTGTAGACATTCCAAAACTGCAAAGAAATGTATGGTTACAGCAGCCTCCTAATTCTGCTTTAAGCCCGGGTCAAACGCAAGTTGATGCAAGTTCATATGTTCTTTACCGATATTTTTTCTTAATTTGGGGCCTATTCTTTCTACTTTTTGAACGATCATCCGAACTATCGGACTAGCTATAACTGTGGATTATTCGTTCGGCTGAATTGCCAAGACACTTCAGTAACTTGCGTTCGCGTTTGCCGGTCAAACGGTGAAAAACTTGCAGCGACATGCACGGACTTGCGCTCGAATGTGAGCGTGTTCAACCCCCCCCCCCCCCCCGGGGGGGGGGGGGGGGATGAAGGGGGAAGGGGATGTACTTGACCCATGTTTGGGAATAGGGGTGCCGCTGAGGGTTTGAAAACCTGACCCTGTTTGGAAACAAAAATAATCTAAAATACATACCCTGTCTAGGACAACACGTACCCTCTAGCTGTTTAGGACGAAGGACAAAAATACACACAATTCTAACGCGTTTTTCATTGACTGATGACCTGCTAAAGACCGGCAAATCTTGAATCTCAGATATATGGCTAAATACCGGATAAAACCATATTTAACGACGACAATCGTGCATTACCATACCCTGTTTAGGACAGACTCACATACAATATATAACCTGTTCAGGACAGAAAGGCCAAAAATCATACCCTGTCCAGCGGCACGTCCCCGTATAGCGTCGATGCAAGTCCCTTCAAGTTTAATAGCGGTTAAAACGTCTACGCAAGTCAAAAATTGCATGAACTTGCAGCGACTTGCGTTTACGTTTAATTTGACCGGGGCTTTAGGAGCTAGGCTATGGTTACAGGGGACACATATCGTGAAGCTAGGAACGCTAAAGAATCATCATATTTCAAGATATATTTTATCTAAAGAGTTACCATAGTAACGCTACGCGAACTGGAATCTTTGTACATTTACTGTACAAACGAACTAAGTCTTATGTCATCAGTGACCAATACAGGTTTACTCAGTCAACAAGCTGAACAAATACAGCTAACGTACTTCTCAGGAACTTAGCATTTCTAAAGAATAATTACTTGACCTAAGACCTTGCGCAGTAGAGTACAAACTGCGATGCCACGTATATGTTTACCAACTTACAATATCTGAGTCTTCAAACTCTTCAAACTCGAAGTACAGTTTCAGTATTCTATTATTATCGAAGTCATATCTCTTACTAGCAAAACAAAATAAATCAATTGATTGCTATGGCTAAGTAGTATATGGACAATTGGATGAATAATAGAATACTGAAATATGGATATACTTCGATAGTTTATCAAACTGTATGGAGTTTGAAGATCAGATATTGTAAGTTGGTAAACATATACGTGGCATCGGCAGTTTGTACTCTACTGCGCAAGGTCTTAGGTCAAGTAATTTATTTCTTAGAGAAATGCTAAGTTCCTGAGAAGTACGTTAGCTGTATTTGTTCAGCTTGTTGACTGAGTAAATGTATTGGTCACTGATGACATAAGACTTAGTTCGTTTGTACAGTAAATGTACAAAGATTCCAGTTCGCGTAGCGTTACTATGGTAACTCTTTAGATAAAATATATCTTGAAATATGATGTTTCTTTAGCGTTCCTAGCTTCACGATATGTGTCCCCCTGTAACCATAGCCTAGCTCCTAAAGCCCCGGTCAAATTAAACGTAAACGCAAGTCGCTGCAAGTTCATGCAATTTTTGACTTGCGTAGACGTTTAACCGCTATTAAACTTGAAGGGACTTGCATCGACGCTATACGGGGACGTGCCGCTGGACAGGGTATGATTTTTGGCCTTTCTGTCCTGAACAGGTTATATATTGTATGTGAGTCTGTCCTAAAAGCAGGGTATGGTAATGCACGATTGTCGTCGTTAAATATGGTTTTATCCGGTATTTAGCCATATATCTGAGATTCAAGATTTGCCGGTCTTTAGCAGGTCATCAGTCCAATGAAAACGCGCCGTTAGAATTGTGTGTATTTTGTCCTTCGTCCGGCCTAACAGCTAGAGGGTACGTGTTGTCCTAGACAGGGTATGTATTTTTAGATTATTTTTGTTCCAAACAGGCGGTCAGGTTTTCAAACCCTCATGCGGCACCCCTATTCCCAAACAATGGGTCAAGTACATCCCCTTCCTCTTCATCCCCCCCCCCCCCCGGGGGGGGGGGGGGTTGAACACGCTCACATTCGAGCGCAAGTCCTGGCATGTCGCTGCAAGTTTTTCACCGTTTGACCGGCAAACGCGAACGCAAGTTACTGAAAGTGTCTTGGCAATTCAGCCGAACGAACGAATAATTCCACAGTATAGCTAGTCCGATAGTTCGGATGATCGTTCAAAAAGTAGAAAAGAATAGGCCCCAAATTAAGAAAAAATATCGGTAAAGAACATATGAACTCCGCATCAACTTGCGTTTGACCCGGGCTTTAAAGCAGAATTAGGAGGGCTGCTGTAACCATACATTTCTTTGCAGTTTTGGAATGTCTACAGTTCGTTTGCAATTGTTCCAAACCAGTATCAAAAACTCCTGCAAAACTTACTAATTATGATTGCTCTTTTTGTGTTTTCATTCTGTGGATGGAAATTAGATTTCTTATTGGGGGGAACTCGTTCCCAGTCCTTTACGTCATTTCCAAAATGGTCTAATTGATTACCTTTTGCGGTCGGGATAATAGCGTACCGTTTGCGGTCGGGAATAGGATACCTTTTCCTGTCGGGGTATAGCGTTAGCTTTTTGCAGGGTCGGGATATAGCGGCACCTTTTGCACGTCGGGATATAGGGTCCCGTTTGCGGTCGGAATATAATAGGGGTACCTTTTGACGGGTAGGGATATAGGGTAGTTCCGTACCTTTTGCGGTCGGGATATAGGGTCCCTTTTTTATGTCGGTCGCGGGATATAGGGTACCTTTTGCGGCCGGGATATAGGGTACCTTTTTCGCGATCGGGGTATAGCGTACCCTTTGGCGGTCGGGATATAGGGTACCTTTTGCGATCGGGATATAGGGTACCGTTTGCGGGGGGGACGGGATATAGGGTCCCTTTTGCGGTCGGGGATATAAGGTCCCTTTGCGGTCGGGATATAGTGTACCTTTTGCTGTCGGGATATAGGGTCCCTTTTGCGGTCGGGATATAGGGTACCTTTTGCTGGTCGGGATAACAGGGTCATTTTTGCGGTCGGGATATAGGGTAGTTCCCGTACCTTTTGCGGTCGGGAATATAGGGTATCTTTTGCTGTCGGGATATAGCGTACCTTTTTGCGGTCGGTAATCAGGTACCTTTTGCTGCGGGGTTATTATAGGGTCCCTTTTGCGGTCGGGATATAGGGTACCTTTTCGCTGTCGGGAATATAGCGTACTTTTGCGGTTCGGGGATATAGGATACCGTGGCGGTCGGGATATAGGGGTACCTTTTGCTGTCGGGATATAGCGTACCTTTTGCCATCGGGATATAGTATACCTTTGGCGTCGGGATATAGGGTACATTTTTGCTGTCGGGATATAGCGTACCTTCTGCGGTCGGGATATAGGGTACCTTTTGCTGTCGGGATATAGGGTCCCTTTGCGGTCGGGATATAGGGTACCTTTTGCGGTCGGGGATATAGGGTACCTTTTGCTGTCGGGATGCGGTCGGGATATAGGGTACCTTTTGGCGGTCGGGATATAGGGTTACCGTTGCCGGTCTGGCATGATGGTTTTCGCAATGACGCGCCCAATTACACCGCTCTTTGTGTCGGTCCGGACCTTTGTGTCGGAAAAGCGACCAACACAAAGAGCTGCTGCAAAGGAGGCTACCAGCGTTATCATTGTTGCGACTTTACAGTTTTACCAAATAAAACCACAGCTGCATAGAAACAACGTTAACATTTCTGGGAGAGGCCCCGGTCGTGGGTTTGACGTCCGTCGCACACCTCTAACCGAATTACGCCTTAGTTACCACCCAGGCATCATCGTCATCATCATTAAACACCATGACCGTCATCATGAACATCACCACCATCAAACAACAATAACAGCGGCAAGGACACCACTAAGACTGCATCGATGCTTGCACAAATTATAGTAAATGATGCCAAGCATTCAAGTTGTTAGAGAAAAATACTCTCTCTGGCTAAAATCAATTCGACCTCAGTTGTTTAAATGTCACTTGAATAGTACTGAGATGTCTCGTTATATCTCTGGTAGACTGGTACACGAGCCCAGAGGCACTACATGATTTACACTTTATGATACGACGGCGATCTCTACATTTGAGCCACTCAAAATCTTGAAACAGAAACACCACATGCCAATATATAAAGATTCGGAATCCTTTATAATGGCCGAATTGACAGCGCTCACGCTAGCTCCGTATCGACATAACAAACAAAAAAAAAAAAAACAAAAAAAAAAACGCACACAATGTATGTCTGACTCGTGTAGATTGCAACTTTTATTCGGGCTTTTATTCCGCCGTCGGCAGGAAAAACTAATAAGCTGTAAAACTGCTTGTATCATAGCAGTTCACTTTGATCATTTAATTGTGCGATATATCATTCAGTATCTTGAGGCATTTCAGTTGTTAAAGTATACATTTTTAAAACTAACATGTTTGCCGGGTATGATTAGATGTGGAATAGCGAAAACTTTCGTACTCAAGTGTTTAGTTTTCCAGTACGATAATATCTGAAAGTTAGTTTTTCCTTTTAGTAGTAAACTATATTGCGAATCGAAACAACACTTGACGAATAAAGTTATTCAAAATGTATCAATTAGTGAGGTGCGCCAACTCTTGCTTGTTACTTGTTATTCTCCTCAAATTTGCATAATTAACTAAAGTTGCTTCACGTGAAAACAAAACGAGATGTGAAAGGTAGATAACCCCTTCTTGTGAATGGACACTAATTCAGTCAGTCTAGTTGGTCAGATATTCCTAAAATCGGTTTAACTTCAGACACTATAATCAGCTTTCAATGATTATACAAAAAGACTATATTTGCCAAAACGTTTTTATCAGCGTATAAAACAGAACAACTAACAAAGATCCCCACAAATTAGAAGCCCTTATATAGATGTTTCGAAACGCTGTTAAATTTTTTTTAAATTCATTTTAATCAGCTGTGGCTTGCTTAAAGTGCTACTTGGAACGAAAATCGATCGAAATTTAATTTAGCTGAAACTTCATTGAGACAGTTCGGTTCATTGCCAGATTTGGCAATGTTTGTAAACATTGATATAACCAATCAAATCCAAGGATATCATGTTGCCATATCAACAGGAACCTCCGGTACCTGGTATCAATCTGTCATATCAACACCCGCGGTAGCTCTCGCGCAATCATATTTATGACTTTACTGCTCGAAAGATGCTTTTAGTTAGTTTTTTATCAACAATATACATTTTATTTTCTTTTATGGTTATTCCTGATTTCTCTCTTGTGCCAGTACCTTCCTATATGTTGTCCTCGTCAACTCGCTTGTCAAATCCTTTTGGCATATCGCCACGCTTGTTTCGATGTCTTCTAAATAAACGAGATATTTCTCAACATTTTCCAGTAATTACTAAACCTAAGTGACTTCTTCTCTTGTTCAACTTATCTATGCTGCTAGATTACAACAACATCTATGCTGCTAGAAACAACAAACATTAACAATTACTAACTGGGTCTCTTCAGCGCTATCAGTGTCAGTCACTTACTTCACTAACATGCTTTCGTTTGATCCCAAGTACATCGCTTTGACAAATACAATCGTGTGATGCATGATCGGTCCAATCGAACATGTCTCTGTTTCGAACATCCACGTCAACTTCCAAAACAACACTGAACACAAACTTTGCTGGCTTGCTTTTTTGATGTCTCTTCGTCCAAATGACGACCCATATATTCGGCAACAATTATCCAAGGTATCGCACATCACATGCGTCTCCATTAAATTGGCGTCCTTGAGTTCAGCGATCATACCTTCAATGTTTACATGATGATGCCCCCAAGTTATTCGACGTGCCCCCAAACAAAAACTTTCACAGTTGTATTCAGAAACTCATAAACTTTTCGATTTCTACAGGCCGATTTTTTTTTCGATTCGGGTCAAATCTTAAGAAAAACTTACAATATATCGTAAAAAATACTCTCAAGATGGTTGACGTAAAATCCTTGATCGCGAAGAAAACTTTTTAAAATGTCGGACTTGAGAATGCGTGTGTTCAAAACAGAGACACATACGGTAATATGAATAACAATAGATTTGCTTGACTGCAGTGCATTGTGGGATAGCTGTGTATTTTATAGCAGCAATCAATGATAAAACTGCGAGCCCTTTCTTCTCAAGAGGACGCCATTTTGTCACGTGACACATATTGCCAAATCTGGCAATGAACCGAACTGTTGAATAATTCTTCAAGGGCCTAATAATAACTAGTTAAATTCTTTTTTTTTCGATATTCCAGAGGGAAGTACAATATTTTTATGAATCTTTGGAGGTGTCAGTGACGTCATCTAACTCAACCCAACATCAGCTCCATACATTTCTTTGTATTTTGTAAGTCAAAATATCTCAATGTTTTGTTCAGATAACAGCTCTGCATCGAAGACAAACTGGTCAGACAATCAGTCCTAATCACAAATAATGTAAGAAAACTCCTTCACCCAAACTTTTAGCTTCATAGAAACAAAAATAATTCAAGAAACTAAAACACAAAAGAAATGTATGGAGCGAAGCTGTGTTGATTGTTAGGGTTGAGTAGATGACCTCACTGACACTTCTAAAGATTCATAAAAATGTAATACTTCCCATAGGAATTTTGAGAAAAAACACATTAACTAGTAATTGTATGGTTCTTTGAGATTATTTCAGTGAAGTTTCAGCTAAATTAAACTTCGATCGATTTTCGTCCAAGTAGCACTTAACAAAATGCATAAATTCGCAATTATTTTACTCTCGTCCCAGGCCCTCTCTCTATAGGAAATACCAATCCCGTTTTTACCATACCTTGAGGGGGTGAGGCAAAAACCAAACCCCACAGCTGTTGTCTGCTATCAATTACTTTATCTTTGGCAAATAGCTGGTTAAGTTTGGAAGACCCCCATTTTCCGCTCAATCTTCGATGTTTACAGTCAACCTCTCTTAAAGGGACTCTCCAGTGGAAAACACATTATGCTTATTTTGTGAATAAAAGGGTCAGGATTTCGAAAATTGAACTGAAATTGACGTAAAATTAATTCCTAGCCCGATAAAGCGAAAATTAAAATTTTCGTTTGGGTACCCTGTGGTGCAGTGACGTAGCCGATGACGTCAGTTCGTTCGTACTTGTTATTTTAGCAGATTTTGGCACGAACGTTTTAAATTATTATTAGTGTTGAAAAAAGACGATAGTTCGTTATTAATTATAAACATTAACGACTATGCCTCATTGTGTTGCCTTTGGGTGTTCCAGTCACTCGAAAAAGAAAGAATTCGGAATATCTTTCCATGTAATACCGACGGGCATTACGTAAAACAATGGATACATCTAACAGGTCGCCCCAAGGAAAACCTTCCCTCAAAACCCCATCTCTGCTCCAAGCACTTCTTGTCTTCTTGCTTTGAGGAAAGCCACGATTTAAAGCAAAGGTTACTAGGAAGAACCAGGAATGCAGGAATAACTCTTCTTATTTGTTTGCCTAAATAGCCATGTGTCCACCACGTAAACTGTCGGTATGCAGCATAACGAAACCACCTGAGAATAGATCAGAGGGAAAATGTTGGTTCCAAACTAATTCAAAAGAAATTATTGTAGGTCAATACTTTCTCATTAGGTATATTATGAAGATTTGGTAGCTCGGCACTCTCTCTGTCGTGTAGGGAGACAAGAGCTGTCCATAAAACGTCACGATTTAAACAAACATGGCGGAAGCTATTATGTTCTGTAATACAAACTTCATCTTGAAACAAAATTAAACATAATAATTTATAAGTTACTATAGTTCATCCTCTATGCTTTACCAAAAGGGGACAAAATATCAAGTTGTTGATATATACATTAAGTGCAAATATATACATCAAGTTATCGATATTTATACATCAAACTGTAAATATATACATCAAGATTCAAATATACATCAAGTTGGAAATATATACATCAAGTTGTCGATATGTATATTTCAAACTGTAAAATATATACATCAAGATTCAAATATACATCAAGATTCAAATATACATCAAGATTCAAAATATACATCAAGATTCAAATATACATCAAGATTCAAATATACATCAAGATTCAAATATACATCAAGATTCAAATATACATCAAGATTCAAAATATACGTCAAGATTCAAATATACATCAAGATTCAAATATACGTCAAGATTCAAATATACATCAAGATTCAAAATATACATCAAGGATTCAAATATACATCAAGATTCAAATATACATCAAGATTCAAATATACATCAAGATTCAAAATATACATCAAGATTCAAATATACATCAAGATTCAAATATACATCAAGATTCAAATATACATCAAGATTCAAATATACATCAAGATTCAAATATACGTCAAGATTCAAATATACATCAAGATTCAAATATACATCAAGATTCAAAATATCACAGGTAGCCCAAAGTCAAGCTCAAGCCGCTGTACCTTTGCTGTTACATACGGAAAACTTTAGACCTTGGCTATATATTTACAACTCCATACTCGATTATCGTCAATATAGGAAAGTCTACTTGATATGAAATATCGTTCAATCTAATTACGCATACATGTTTTACGAGTCATGCAACGAGTGACGAGGCACTTTTTTAGTCATGTTGCGATGCCTAATTTCTATCCAATGTTGTTGTTTGTTTTTTCTTTGCACTATTTTCTGAAATAGTTCGCTAATGTAGTTCTTTGGCTAAAATATAAGGGTTTTTAGTTTTTGGTACTTCTTGGTCCAATCATTCCGAGTTGGTATTGTTGACTGTGAAAATTCTGTTTTACAATAGATTAGGTAATAATAATAATAATAATAATAATATTTATTTATATAGCGTTTATTTCTTCTAAAAAACCAATAGCGCTTAACAATGTTATAATAATAAAATAATGGCTCGGGCGCGCGATATAAATGTTAATTAAGAAACCCGAGAGGTTCACCTGATTTAATTAAGAATCTCACGCGAGTTCACGCTAGTAGAGCGTCTAGCTAGTTGTAATTAGTATCGAAGCCGGACATATCAGTTACTATTCATTGCTGTCAAATAATACATAAATGTTATTATTATAAGTGTTACCCTCCTTAAAGTGTATATGAAGCGAATTTTTTTCTTGACAATTCATTTATATATGAAGTGAATAGTGTTTCAGTATTTGTGTTTTGAGCTTCTCATTTGCGAGTTATAAAGGTTTGAAATCGTGATATGCTAATTTGGTGACGTCATTAAGGTTGCACGTCGTAACTTATTCATATTTTTTTAGGCAGTACTCTTCTCTGAAATAGAAAAAAAGTTTAACATAATTTATAGAAGTTATAGAAAACTTTTTGCCAGATTATAAAATGTCAATAATTTGCACAAGGGCGCTTTTGTATAATAAATTGCAACCTTAATGACATCACCAAATTAGCATGTCACGATTTTCAAACCTTTATAACTCGCCAATGCAAAGTCCAAAACACAAAATACTGAAACATCCCACTATTCACTTCATATGTAATCGAATTTCAAAAAGAAAAACATTTCGCTTCATATTCACTTTAAATAAAGTCGTTAATCGATTCAATTGAACTTAAGTGGTTCCCGCATAATGAATGGACCGGTTTGCCGTATTTTTTAACTCGCTCGCTTCGCGTCAATATTGCTTTGGATTTTATTGTGTTTAACACAAATACTAATTTAACTATTCTGCATTTCGACGATGTATTCAAAATTATCATTGTAAGCCGCGTTTGTGAATGCCAGCTGATATTCAAACGACACTATTTGCACTAAAACTGCTGCCAAGCGTTATTCCCCCCTCGTACGATTTTTTTTAAACTTCGTGAACGGCCTTTTAAGGTCCCTAGTAATGTTCTGACGAGGCGTAAAAAAAAAAAATTGTTCGAGCCGAAATCACGTAACAACCGATTTGTCCAAATTTTGACAACAAAAAATATGAATTGGTGATTTCGGCTCGATCAATTTCCTTCTTACCTCGTCAGAACATTATACGGACCTTAATTGAATATGCTGTAATTCAGCCAATCAGGTGTGAATATTGCGCATTGTAAAAATATTTCGTTCCTTTTTTTATATAGAGAGGATATTACACGGTGGCGCGAAGACATGAAGTTGACATACTAATAAAACCAAGGGCTTCATACCAGTCTATCCCATTGAATTTATAATAAATATTTTAAAATCATTTCATCCGAATCAATGTGTAACTGCAGAGATAATGTTTTGTTTTCATTCCGCTAGCTTTTCCCTAGAGTATTCGCTTTAGTCTATAGTTGTTTAATTTTGATTGTTCTTTATAGTTTTCTCTCGGGTCAGTTTCCGTATGTAAATTTGTTCTTAACTTTGGAGTCGCTTAGGTTTTGGTTTTGGTTTTGGTTTTGGTCACTCATATTCAGTTATGATTGCGGAATGCTGAACTGAGAACTGCGCTTGCGAACGATTTGAGAATATTGCGAAATATGAGTCTTAGAGACGGGATAGTTGTTTTACATTTCGGTTTTAATAAATAATTTAGAAATAACGCGCGCTCTGATTGGTCAATTAATATGTTGATATGAGGCTATGTAAACATGGTTCATGACCTTGAACAACTTTGAAGCGATGCAGTGGATTTGATTGTAAAAATAACTGACCACCAATGTATTTTTTTTCTGTTGTCAAACATGTTTTATTTACTAAACAAAAGCCATAGAATTACAGTTTTTCTTGTTTAGTTAAGTTCAAGTTCTATCTAGATGTGATTTTGATGATTTTAAACCGAAAATTAAGTAATTTTGCAAGAATTGAGCTTCAAGTTCATTCAAACTCGGCCGGCAAGAAACTCGACGAATCGTCCAATTATTTCTGTCCACAATAACGAAGAAAACTAAATATAACGGCTCAGTTTTCTCAATCACATACTAACCATTTTGTAAGTTATACTTAGCTACACATAAGTCTTATAGTTTCTCAAGTGTACGACTGAAAATATCAAGAAAAGATAGCCGTATTTATACTCACAAAAGAGTAAAAACAGAGCGATTCTTGTAGCTACACGGCGGGTTTCGCCAGAACATTCATATCTCTAGTAAAATATGTCAAAGAGAAAACACATCTTCAAATGTCTCAGAAACGTCCATCGTTTATACATTCTTGTCGAGTGAAGCGACGAAAAGATTCAAAAATACGACAAAAACTGTAGATATTTGGCTACCTGACTTCGTGCTCCATTCATCAAGATGTCAAATATTTCAGAAAGTTTGACGACTCTTCGTCATTGATCGTGATTCGGCTCAGCTTTTCTCACTTTTCTTCGTGTTTAAATTCGTGTTCAAAAACAAAGTGTAACAAGCATTCTTCTGTAATTTTCTGACAGAAAATAGCATTCTTCAAATCGTTTTTCGTGTCAAAACAGTAAACTGCACAGATAAAAGTTGTCGAGTCGCTTTGCCATTTTGATTTCTTTCATGAGATTTGATTGGATGATGGGCGATTTCTGACGCTTTTCAGGAGAATTGAAATTTTGATCACTAAAATCTCGCGTAAATAAAGGAGTTTTACGAAAGAAATCCTTATAGTTATTTTATAAAACAAATAGAAAACCTTTTCCCGTGTTTACATAGCCTGATATAAACACTCGGGAAAGTTTGGGAGAAGTCTCGAGCTCTGTGTAAAACCTCGCCTAACGGCTCGGCTTTACACAATAGCTCTTGACTTCTCCCAAACTTTCCTCGTGCATGTTTATATCAGGCTATGTAAACACGGGAAACGTTTTCTATTTGTAAAGATTCGCCATGCGAATAAACTAACGACGATCTAGTCAGATTAATATTAGTCAAAACACGTCTCGACTGATTATTTCTCTAAGGCTGTAACACAATGCTCCACGGGTTAGAGATAGAACGCCTATTGAATAACAAAGAAAACCGTGTCAAATGGGAACCGGCTAATGAACTTCAGTTAATTATTGACATTGAAAGTGTGACTGATATTAAAGTTTAGCTTGTCTCGGCTTCTGTGCCCCATAAAGGTCATTAATGTCTAGGTTAGGTGCATTTGAGAAAGGAAATGCTTTCACAAACTTCCCATATTGTCAAAGAGTGAAGAAAGTCTATTGTTAATCCAACACTATTTTGAGAATTCCTTTAATATGGGGATTCATTCATGCAGTGCACAAAGCGCGAAGAAGAAAAGTTTGAAAACAAATCCATTTCGAAAACAACTGTTTTTCGGGAGTGTCTTGAAATGTTGTTGCCCTGTGCTCACAGATTTCCTAGTTGAATTAGAGCTAAACATACAATAGAACACATACAATCTGCACCGACATGGTTTCCAACAGTTCTATATGTAGTTCTGTAGAGAAACTTACCACATCGAAAAACACTTCAACACAAACAAACACCAGCGCGCGATCACTTTGCTGTCAACATATAATTCAGTGCCATGTGAACTACATTTTATCCCAAAGGAAAAACTGATGAGTTTTGTGATTTCTGACTCTTACCGGAAGGGCATAGTGGTCGACTCCCTTCACTGCGGTCAAGTTTTCTTCGTGTTCGTACTTGTCAAATCCCAACAGCACACACTCGAACAGACCTTGGACATCGTGTGTTGTGTTCACATTTGTAGACAAGCATCGTGTGTCGGTAGCGCACTCAAGAAGACAATCAGAAAACGATGCGACTGTGATGTTTCTCAGAGGAGTTCCCAAAAGTCTGTAGCCTTCATGTTGGATGAAGTTTCCAAACGAAATACCGTTACTGTCACCTCGTATTGACGGCTGTGTAGCAACGACTTGCAACAAGCCAAACCAAAGCACAAAATACAGAACAAGCATTTTTAAAAGTCGTTTTCTGGAGGGAAGTTCTCGCAATGTGTTAACCGATAGTCAGTGCACAGGTGCTCACACGCAATAACTATCGCTTTGTTGCCATAGCGAGCGAGACTGGAACGAGTAGGCAAGATATTCAGATAAACCATAATTACGTCATCATGACCGTGGGTACTGCACCTGCAGTGGACTGGAATTAGTATGAGTGCCATAAATTCGTTAAGTGATTGTTTACATGGGCCATATGTCTGTACCTGAGAAGATGGTAATTTATAAAACCGTAACTATGCCAGTCATGTGATAGTGTTATGAGACAGATTGATTTTACTTAATTCATGTTTAATTCTAAATTCCCGCTTTGACAGAGTGACTGCACTCTTGTCATTTGATAGGATATTTAGTCAATGTTATACTTAGGCGCTATTGCATTATAGGATCAGATTATATCGTAGATTGGATATCTGATAGCAACCGTTGGACTTAACAGGGTCTAGACAACTACTTTTGCATTTATTCTTATTTAGTCATCTACTACGCCGAAACACACTACTAATCTCCGCTTCGTTAGATATTCTTATTCTCGTTCTCACCTACAATATTTCGACACAACTGCGGGTAACTTACAATTTTTGTCATCTAACAGTATAACTTGAGCACAATAAACAACCTACTGACAACCTACTAACAATTCCTACCAATAATCTAACAACAGTTCATTGGAAAAAGTTACACAATTATTATTTTTGACGCGGAGTCCATTTTACTCAAGAGTCTAGGGTGCTTTCCATTTGTTCAAAAAATTCGGTTGAGGTGACCGATACATGCATAATGATAATAACTTGTTCCACACACGTAGCAAACCCTATTGAGTGACAGTACAGATGTATCTCAAACCGGCAATCGTTTTCACTGAAATAGCTTGACACACTTTACTAAATTGGAACGCTCCGTATCAGCAGGAGTTTTCCGTTACAACCCCCTTCCCCCTCTTCAATGTTGGTTGAGAGCGGTACCGGTGTCGTTCTATTGAGTTTTATTTACTGCTCAACATTGAAGTGGGGGAGGGGGTTTGATTGTTCTTTGAGCGACATTTCAAGCGGAGCGTCACATTTGTGAAATATGTGGGCATGAAATGACCTATTTGTGTCAACTATTTTTCATACGACTCTATAGCCATACTAAACTATCTTTAGGATTCCTTACGAATCAGTTGTTTTTCTCACTGTTACGTTATAATTTTAATTAGAATCACCTTACTCTTATAGACAATCACAAACCTTTATGAAACTGACATTGATTTTGGTAGATAACCCAGTAACCAGTATTTATAACTCACACTATAAATGTAACTGCACCCTGCACCCTGCACCCTGCACCCAGCACCCTGCACCCTGCACCCTGCACCCTGCACCCTGCACCCTGCACCCTGCACCCTGCACCCTGCACCCTGCACCCTGCACCCTGCACCCTACACCCTACACCCTGCACCCTGCACCCTGCACCATGCACCCTGCACCCATGAAACAAAGTCTACTAAATAGAGTGTAATAGTCAGATAAACCGAGAGACCACGTTGGTGAAATAACATCGGTGTGATACGCAGACGCAGTGGCTTGATTTCAGTAGCTGCAAACAATCGCACCAATGACTGTGCATATTTAACCAACGCGAACGAGATTTTGATAGAGTCACTTTCGTATGAGTGGGGAACCTACGGCACGGGACAATCACAGCGCGCAAAATCATTGCTCGACCAATTAGAATGCTTGGACATGGCACGGTCACCACACGACATGAACGTACCTCCCATGCACTCGTACGAAAACGACTCTAACACATTGTATTAAAAACTGTAGAACTATGTTGTCACTGACTATAATTTATTTAGAACGTTTCGGTTGTTGTACTTCAACATACCTCAGCAGTGATGATGATATGGTAGGCTAAAGTTTACATCACTTCAATAAATAAATGTATTCGTTAATTACTCGTGCCCAGGCCGAAGGCCGGGGCAGGAGTCTTAGATTGCAGACCGTCTTTTATTATTCTTGTTGGTAGTCAACGCAAAATGGAACAAGGCGACAAGAAGTCTGACCGCAAGAGAGATTACAAATCACAAACCAATCAGGAGGCATCGGAGGTCAAGGTCAAATTGAGTCGTCAAGTTAAAACTCTGGGAACGAGATCACTAAAAGCTGATCTGTGAGGTTTTATCGACAGTCGACCTCTTCACAAACCTTGTTCGGGGAAGGTTATGTCGTCTTGTGATCGTCAGAAAAACGATTTGAAGGAAGTATGTCTAGGACGCTTATCTCACATACAAATGCACACGCTGTTAGCGATAGACCTACTCTAAAAGATGTCAAGCGTTTTCGGACCAGGTCGTTCCGCGGACTCAAAATCATAGTTGAAAAATCTGAAAATATCATATCAAAATCTTATGAAATATCAAATGCCGACTACAATCGTTATCTCAGATCTAAACATTGAGATATGTTTAACTCGTGAATACAGCTATGATGACTAAGCACAATCTGCAATCGAGTATGACTGAACGAGAATGATAAACACTAAAGCAACTCTTGCTAGACAGGTTTTACACATATCGTAATTGGAGGGACGGAATATCCCCAGCCTATCCAATCAACGAGCTAATTCTGAATGGCTTGAGTTTCCTTGCCAGCATTGTCCTTTTTCGAATAACACCTTTATAATAAAAGTGGTTCAAAGAAAATTGTCTGCGCTGAGAATGAAAACGTGTATCTCGGTCAGTTCAGTTCGTTTCTGATCTCTTCGTTCTTCACAGCTCAGTCCCTGACCGATTGGAAGGTGGAGGCCCATATACAGTATACTTCTTTCATGCTACAATGCATCCCAGTGCTCAATCGCACCAGGGCACGAGTGAACGCTTATTAAAGCGTCTAGTTCAGTTGCAGTCACGCAATACATTTATTTCCCTTGTATATATAACAGTTTATTGAAAATTCTTTAGCCTACCATATCATCATCGCTGCAGAGGTATTTTGTAGTACCACAACCGAAAGGTTCAAAATATATCATCGCGTAAAATTGCCCAAGAAATCAGGTCATGACCACGTTTTTGGTTGAATGACAAAGATAAAACATTTCAATAACTTAAAAACATTAAGAAAAACAACCCTGTATTTTTCTCCCCAAAAAAACGTGTTTAAATATTTTTCCGAGGCAGAATTCGCAAGTTCCCGCGAGAATTTTTTAAATTAGCGCCCAATCTCCACTCGGCCAATCCTCCTGGATTCTCAGTCTTTTTCAGTCAAATTTAATCGATCATCTAAGGGGGTCTAAGACCTAATTACTTGGTTTCCCTGTGGAATAGAGGCTTGGCTACCAACTTTTCAAAATGGCCGAAGAAAAATAGCTCTACAACATCGAGAAACGTGGACAGTTTGGCGTGTTTCGCTACCTTCTTGCTTGGCGACAGACCAGCGACTGTTTGAACTAAACCTTTGGAAAATCGCTTGTTATATTTATCCTACCAAAAGTCAAATATGGGGATTAAACAAAGCTATACAAGGTTAAGAGAAACCCATGATAGACTTTTTCCTTCTGGTCACTCGCGAAGCACAATGACAGATATTTCATCGTACCTTGGGACATTTCATACTGAAATGGGCCATTCTTCCTTCGATTCTACTGTAAAAAAATCGCATGATCGACCGGCAGCAGGAGAATAAAAATGGTAAGCGGTTTTTCAGTAGTTGTTTGCCTTTTATTTCCCGTGATAGACTTTTTCTCTTGAAGCTTGTTTACATTTATTTTATTTATCAAAAGTGAAGACGCGTTCAAAGTTCTTGTATTTTTTATTGGCCGTGAGCTCTTACGGTGAAAGGAGAGACTGGTGACTTATGCTAATGTACGAAAAATCCCGGATGTCACATCCAATTTTACGCGATGTCTAGTCAGTGACATAGTTATCCAGATTTTCGTTTTGCCTGACTACAGCTACCACTTTTTCAACGTAACATCGTATTGAGGGTAGGTATGTTTGAATATCATGAAACGTAAATGTAGTTTTTGCCAGTCAGACTTCTCTTGGTCGTATCTTCATCTCCACTCTCTTAAGAGAATAGTAGTGACCCTTAAAATGATTCCACACAACACCTTTGCCGAAAAGATTAGTAGAACCGTTGAGATAAAGACCGTTGAGATTACTGGCGTGACATCTGTAGTACCACCAGGCGCCAGCGTACACAACAGCACATGAGTAAGATATAGCATCGTTGTCGCGATCTTTTGTAGAGAACTGCATGTTGTTGTGAAAATTCAGAGAATCCCCTCCATTTCCTGGATGACAGGTAAAATGTTTCGTCATTTCAAGATCTTCATAGTTTCTACGGCAACCCCGGGCGAAGGTGGGTAGGGGGTAGTGAGATAGGAGGTTAGGGGGTAGGGGCGAAGGGGGTAGGGTAGATATGGGTGGTACATGATATGGCTCGTGTTGAGTTCCAGGTGCATTTTGTACAGACTGAAAACCGCTAGGATGCAGGTTTAAAAAGTTTTCTGGCTTTATAAATGTCTGACCTTAATAATAATAACTTTATTGTGCCAATTTCGTAGTCATGCCAGTTACTGGCAGACTAAAGTACATTGGTAAAATAATGCAATGTATAATATAATGATGCATAATTACTGACCCTCATCCAAACCTATTGTTTTCTCTCTGCTCTCTTTCTGAGATTGCTGAGAGCAAAATCTAAAAAAAAAAAACTGTAATATTTTTAATAATGCTGTTAGCTTTATTGACAGACGGCAATATTAATAATAATGCTGTCAGTATTTGATATATCCAACAGCTTTATTAATAATAATACAGGACAGAAGTGATAACCGGATTATGCCGGGAGGATGATTGGTAATGAAACTACTAAGTTAGCAGTTACAATACTACTCAGTCCCTTTTCAAAATCCAGGACCCCCTTTTAATTACGATTTCTTGTACAATCTTGTCTTATGCCGAAGCAGAGCTGTAAGCCGTGTGGGATCTACGGCAAGCGTTTTACACATGCGCATTGATGACTTCGAAATGTAATTTGCTTAAATGACAGTGATTTGGGCGGTTTTGATGAGCTGAGGGTCAGTAATTATATCAAATAGTTACTGAGGCCGGCAGCAATATTAGATATATTTATTGCTCAGCTGCGCCTCAGTAATTATTTAATACTTATGTCATACACGGCCATATTATGTGATTCTGATTGATTGGTTAATCAAAGAATGGTTTCGCAAGGGCGAGTGTAATCTGAACTCTTTGAAAACCCACGATTTCAAATTGATTCCAAATTGTACGAGAAAAACCATCTGATTTCCTTTTAATAACAGACTTAAAGCCTGACCAAACCCCACGGCAGACAGCTATTACGTCATAGACGGCCCCCTCCCCATAGTTTCCCTGAAACCATGGTTACAAGGTTTTGGTTGACTCTAATAACATTAGTGGTTGTATTCGTACCTGAGTATTGTCCAATAGTAAGGCGGTAGTTATCTGCTTCATCAGCCACGTTGAACGAGTCGTACTCCGCGTATCGCGTGTTTCCCTCGAAGTCCTCCAAGTCAACTCGCAGTCGATAGCTTCCCCGTGATGTCAGAGCGTGGATGTTGTCCAGTCCCAACCAGTACTCTCCAAGCTCGTTACCAAACCCCCTTTGGTAATCGGCCCAGGCACGGTAGAAATCAACCGAGCCGTCTATTCGTTTCTGGATGACAGTCCATCCTCCACCACTAGTTACCATGTCACAATAGACGTAACATAAACGAGAGGGACTCGGTCTGATAGGATAGACTGCATTGCCTTTCCCCTTGTCAATAGCGGCACAATTTGGCGGTAAATCTGTGGCAATCTGTAAATGTATTTTGTAGCGTTACGCAATGTACACAGTCTTTTAGAGATCAGTTAAGCATATCAAATAGTTCTGCTTTACCCATCCCGTGGGAATATCAAGTGTGCAGTATTTAAGGTTCAGATTAGCATGATGCGCCACTCGAAGGAATCTCCTAGTTCCACTAATCAAACTCGGAGTTCACTTCATTTCGTTACATTATGGCGTCGGACGCAGTACATTCGGTTTCATGCTCGGTGCATGCAGTTAATTTAATTCAATTCGCTACATTATTGTCTTGTATATATATCTAGAGGTTATTCAGTACCTGGCCATACTTGTTACCAATAAATGAGATGGCACTAATAAATGAGATGCCCATTCCTATTCTGTTTGTTGTCATTATAGAATGAAGTTTAGCTATAAAATGCTTTATACTCGTTCACAGGGTGGATAGCCTGCGTCACATCCGGACTTTTCTCTCGTATAGTCCGTCTGCGAATCAGCGCCAATAACCGTGTTCTGGACCCCCCTGCGAGAAGCAACGGCTAATATGACGGTTAGAATTTTAAAAGACACTTATAAAGTCTAGTCCGAATTCTCATACTCATTAATTATTACATTCAATGACCTAAAGGCGATAAATAAAGAGTTGCAAGGTTTTAGCCCGGAAAAGCAATAATTCCGGTCTTTGCATATACTCTGCTTATGCGCAGAGTCGAGGACATCGTATCCCACATGTGTTGGACTCTTGAGTAGTATGAAGTAGAGCCTGCTTTCAGATTAAATCGAATTCGGACAGAGTGGTATTGCCTCTACTCTGTCCAAGATCCCGATGATTGTTATATGAGGGATAAGAACTCATGTACAGTCATGAGAAACGATTAGTTCTAATCATCCCTCATGATAAGTACTGGGGAGAGTAACTGGAAATGTTTCCAGTACTGGAAAACAATTTCCAGTTACTCTCGCCAGTACTTTCCGGGTTATCCAGGTCCATCATGTGACCAAATTGAGGGCACATGGTTGGTTGGATACCTCATGAATAATTAATGAGTATGAGAAGCAAAGTTCATGGTTCTGAGCATAGTTTATCACATTGTTTTGTAATTTGTTTTTTTTAAGTTTCGGCATGAAAAAAGGACCAATGCAATTCCTAACAATGAGAAGGCAATCAATGAATGAATCAATCAATCATTTAAACACATTTGTGTTTTTAAACAGTAGCAAAATGGTTCACAATGATAGCAAATGCTCCAACGGAAAGTTAGTCTGTGAGTTTGAAGGTGAAATATTAAATTCCTGCGAAGTTATGAGTGCTATATAGTGTGAAAAACATGAAAACGAGGCTCTAAAGGCCTCGGTTGATAAACACATACAAAGCTCTCTGATTTCGATCGGTGATAACTTTTTGAATATTAGGTCTATAACAACCCAACTTTCCAATTTTGTGTATTTTAAAGTACCCTTTCCGATGTCTGAAACAATTTGTACGTACTGTAAAGTTTGTCTAATTTAAAGGCATGGAATTATGCATTGGGTCTATATGTAGTTCGATTTTCGCTTCAGGAAGGGGTTTTAAGAATATCGAACTCCTAATTATACTCAAGAATTAAATATTAGTGGTTGTTTGAGTGCTGTGAGGTGTTTAATTTAGGATAAGAGGTCTATTTAGGGACCGGTCATTATTAATGTAGGGTGGTGGGGGAATATTTTTTTCCCGATAGATAAAGTTTGCCAAGGTCCCCCCATAATGCACGAGAATGTCGAGCAGCCCACCCCTTAATACTGCTGAGTTGTGAAATCGTTTTGGCAAGCTGAATCATGTTTATATTAACGAGTTTTGAAACGTGGCCCAGAATACGAAACGTTGTTCGTAGTGAAAAATAAATGCCTCAAAGATGTTAACTATTGAACTTTAGACCTTGGCTATATATTTACAATTCCATACTCGATTATCATCAATATAGGAAAGTCTACTTGATATGAATATCGTTCAATCTAATTACGCATGCATGTTTTACGAGTCATGCAACGAGAGCTGTTATAGTCATGTTGCGATGCTTAATTTCTATCCAATGTTGTTGTTTGTTTTTTCTTTGCACTATTTTCTGAAATAGTTCGCTAATGTAGTTCTTTGGCTAAAATATAAGGGTTTTTAGTTTTGGGTACTTCTTGGTCAATCATTCCGAGTTGGTATTGTTGACTGTGAAAATTCTGTTTTACAGTACATTAGGTAATGGGCTCGGACGCGCGATATATAAATGCAGTTTTTTAGGTTTCACACTACCTTATTCGTACTTAATTTCGCGAGATTTAAAGTTCGCGATTAAGCCTCACGAAAAAAAAGGCTCGCGGACTTAATTAAACACGCGAAATATTATGCCCAGAGAAAAAATACATATCGAAACCATTTAATCAACATGAATAATAAATGTTATTTAATACGAAATTGTTTTTTAAAACTACTTATTCAACAACATAATAATGTACTACCATTTGTAGATACAAGTTTATAACGTATAGAAATACTGAGTTTGTTTTTAGAAAAAAATACACCGCTTTCGCGAAATTTAATGCTCTTTTTCATTTTCTC
>JAUJYZ010001080.1:0-167101 GCA_033675265.1 Actinostola sp. cb2023 | reverse complement strand
AGACAAACATTGCGATCTGTTCACAGGATTTTCAGTATGCTTGAGAGTCGTCTTCGTAGTATTTCAATCAAAAATTCAAACAAAAACCTTAACTTAAGTTCTCAGGCATATCAGTAATGGTGAGTACTAAGCACTGTTGCTGGGGAAGATGCAATAGCGATTCTAGATATGAAGAAAAGCTTCATAAATCGCTCAAGGAGATGAAGGCATTGGGTCAAAAGATCTTCATTCCCTTTCCAAAACCCATCGCAAGGGATCGAGAAATGCCAACGTTGGATTAATGCATGTGCAAGAGAAACTTTGAGTATCGAAAATAACAAGAAACACCTATATATGTGCTCTCCATTGGCCTGGAGAGAGAGGTCCCAACTGCAGAATTCCCCGATCCCCTCAAAGCAACCTTCACGTCGAAAGAGATCAACATGGCTTCTATTCCGCGGAAAAGAAAGGCACCCAAAACCAGATCTGGGCCGGTGAACAAAAAGCAAAACGTTATAGGTGATTCAGAGATAGTGTTCGAAGTGGAAGAAGCAAATTATTCAATGCCTCTTGTGCCAGAAGACGACAAATTTGAGTACGAATGCCGCAGTACAGGCAAGATGGTCTCTGATCAAGAATCTCAAACAGAGTACTCGAAGTACATGTTGTCTGCAAAGGTTGAGACAATGGTACTGAGAAATGAAATCGCCACAAATATGAATGAGTCTCAAGCAGTCAAAGTTGTAAGTAATTTGTCTTACGAAAGTATGTGCAATGATTCCAAGTTAATGAAGCATTTTGTGGGCCTGACAGCACCCCAGTTTGACGCTTTGCACAGTTTCCTCGACAGTATTTGTCCTCTTGATAATATTGTGTACTGGAGTGGCAAGCAATCGACAGGATTAAGCAAGAAGAAAACGGGTCCAGACTCTCACTTTTCGACACGAGAGACTTTTTATCTGCCTCGTGAGACTACGGAGAGGATTCACGATAAAAACGCTAGCTGTGCTCTTAAGTACGCCTGAAAGAAGGGTCGAGGAAACCATGATCAGAAAGATTTTCACGACTTATATACAACTGATTTACAAAGTTTTTAGAGATATGGAAACTGTCATGTTTCCCACAAGGGAACTGTTGAGGCGTTTCACACCAAAAGTCTTCAAAACCATGAGGAATGTACGCTGTATTGTTGACTGTACAGACCCCCAAATGGTGGTGCATGTATTGTATCTGATTTGTACGAAGGAGACATTGGTGATGTTCAGATTTTTAAAGAATGTGGAATACTGAAACACATTAATCCAAATGATGTAATATTAGTTGATCGTGGATTTACTGTACAAGATTTAGTTAATCCCCTTCAAGCCCACATAAAGATACCAGCATTTTTTGAAAGGAAGAGGCAATCTGAGTGCAGCAGAGGAACTTTCAACTAGAAAGATTGCAAAAGCCAGAATTCATGTTGAACGTTTTTAATGAACGCCTAAAGCAATTTCGTCTAGTAGGTAGGAAAATACCACTCTCACTTGCACCCCTAGCAACACAGATGGTAGTTGTTGCTTGTGGTTTAGTTAATTTTCAGCACACGCTTTGTAAATAATGTTTCTTTTATCCTTTTAGTATGACAGTATAAAAGCTGCAATATATACAAAGCTTATAAATTATAAACATTATTTTATTTATTTATCATATAATACATGTAGCTAGTGTGTGTTAACAATACTGTAGATATTCTTCAAATACAGTGTATGCTAATGACAGTAATTTTCTACATTTCTTCAAATGCATATCATTATTTTGTACATCACATGTATCTCATATATTTATGAGTACTGATCAGATTTACAAACATACATACTTTATTATTACCTTTTGCATGGTACTATATAATAAATAAAATATTGTCTATTCATGTACATGTATAGTTTCTCTCTCCCTCCCTATAGACAGTATGGTTGTGGATATTTTTTCAGACAAATGTATAATTATAAAATCATGTTCTACTGTTTAACCACAAAAAAATATTTAAAATTATTTATTAGCCAGACTCGATGCAATACTAATCTACCATTGCTGTTCGGATCCTGAAATATTAGAAGAAAAGAAGTGATGTTTTTCCCATTTTGCATCTCGATCATTAGATATTTGTATAAAATGTATTCTAAAACCTTTCTGCATATTGTTATTATACAGAATACACTACATAGCTTAATGTATATCCATGTGGTTCCTTAAAAATGTTATGAGAGAAGCAAAGTCCAGAGTTCTTTTTTGTATATTCTTTCATGCCATCATATAAATACCATCCATTATTAAAGTAAAACATTCCAATATAGTGACCACCATTCCAGAGGGTTGCAGCATAAAGTGTGTACATTGTTCCATGCAAGGAAATAGATTGCGGTACTCGAGCTAGGTTTAGCATTCCTCCTCTACTAATCATATCAACAGAGAAAACAAAGAAGCTTTTCAAATTAATTAATGAGCGTTCTGAGGGTGTTCGCACACCAGTACAATGCCATGATGCTTGTGGGACACCATTTTCATCCAAGGTAACATCTTCAAAACATGGAATATCAGGTAAAGGTTGGCATTGAAATTTTCTTCTGCACTGGGAGACATGTGGGTGAAGCCAATCATTAAGTGCTCCCACAAAGATATTCATGTTAGGAATGTGTTCAGGTGGAAATCCCAAATTGACAGTGCAAGCTGTAGATGTGTGTACTGGGATAGGACAAGTATTCAAATTGCAAGTAGTTTGGACTGTGCTGCACTGGTAAGGTCGTAGATGCTGTATGAAATAATCATCTTCATTGCCATATAAGTTTATGCAGTTATTTATGACTTGAGGTGGTGTGGGTATCACAGCAACTTTGGCATCTGCATATTGATTATTGTCAATCATTTCAAGTGCATTCTCTATAATATGACCAGTTTCTGTAAGATCAGCTAAGTTTATACGATTTGATTTTACTAGAGCCTGGAAAATCATGAGCCAATTGTCAAGAGGGCAGGTGTTGGTCAGTTTTGTACCAGTACTTGTCACGCCACCCCATTGGATCACAACCAAATTGTTCACTGCAGTACTAGGATTGGGTGGAAGAGTGGGAGGGGTGGCTGTAGCAAACGAGTGTACTAAAACATCAGCAATGTCTAATTCATCTGGTGTGTGAGAAGAGCTGTCAGATGCAATATGACTGCCATCAGCTTCATCGTCAGATAATATGAAAGGATGTAGACCTCTGGGAACACGCATTTCAAAATATTCAGGGACAATAACTCTTATCCAGAATGCTGTTAGGTTGCTTAAAATCTCATTAATAACAGATTGATCTCTATACAATCTCTCAATTGAAACTGGACCATTTTCAGCATACAAAATAAAGTCACAAAAATGTCTTTCTGTTACAAGGAGTTGCATTTGTACTTGATAATAGTATGCATGTTTTGGCTTTAAAATGCACTTCCCATCCTTTACATTAAAACATTGTCTACTGATAATGTCCTTGGAAACTGCAGATGTCTGATCACCTGAAATTATCTCATCAATACTATGTTCCTTGAATAACTTTAAAGATTTGATTTCAATCAGCCCATCATTATTAA
Source organism: Actinostola sp. cb2023 (assembly GCA_033675265.1). NCBI lineage: Eukaryota > Metazoa > Cnidaria > Anthozoa > Actiniaria > Actinostolidae > Actinostola > Actinostola sp. cb2023. Next base: position 163,516 of record JAUJYZ010001080.1, on the reverse strand, counting down.
CCAAGCCATCAGGAGAACAAGCCAAAAAGGGAAACTTGGGATTGACCCACAACCCAGTTGGACAAACCTTGACTTGAGTTTGATCTTCATATTTTACAATTGCTTTCTGTTCACTTTCAATGCCATACTTCATCCAGCTTGATTGAAATGATGCCCCATCCATTTTCCAAATGTTAGCATGGATGAAATTGAATGTTTTCACTCCTGCATTAGAGGCTCCTTCAGTAATAAGCTTACCAATTCTACAACTACTCTGACATTTAGATGCAGTCAGACGCCAAAATCGTTCTTGAAACCATCTCTCGCTACCACTTTGCTTCTCTGTATCTGGGACCTGCATAACATCTGCTGGTGAAAGATTTTTGATTAAAGACTTTGTTTTCTGCTTTAGAAGTAGAGCACTATCATTATCAAGTTTATAGTCCTTATAAGACATCTGCAGTTGTACTTCCCACATAGAAACACCAATATTACTGGACTTTTCTGAAATTCCATGTAAATTCATTAGGAAACCATTAATGTGTTCGGGTGTAACTTTCCTGTTTGCTTCAGGCCTTGGATCAAACTCTACCACGGGTATTTCGCTTTTTTTCGCTTTGATGCGTAATTTGTATCGGAAAGCCTTTGAGGATTTTTGTTCCTTTTCTTGCCTTTATTCCAAGTGCATTCTTTACTTGTGCACGAAACTGTTAACGTCGGACCATGTATTTTAAGGTGATCAAGCAAAGTGAAAAGAACAGCAACAACGTGACTACAACGGCCTAATGCAGAGACTTTGCACGGTTCACAGGAAGCATGAAGTATAGCTCCACTAGCAATCGACAGGATGCATAAAACGTTGTGAGGAAGGTCGCTCCTCATAGAAGGCCATACATGAGCTCGTACAAAGTAATGATCGTCTGACGTTGTGTCCATCATATCATGAACGAACCCTGAATCAACGTACTTTCTGCCATTTTTCATTGGTTTATCAGTCATATGACCAAGGCCGTGGTTGTTTTCTTCATCGCTTTCAAATTGTATCGCATCTTTTTTGATAGTTTTCAATGATTCCAGTGTGTAGTGATAAATGTGTCCGTAGTTAAACAAACTAGGAATATCTTTTGACTGAAACGAACACCAGCCTGACGAAGGTACAACAGGAATCACTACTCCATCCTGAAGACATTCACCTTTACCTCTTACCTCGTTGCTTTCCTTCATTACTTTTAAAGCAAACCATTTTCCATCGTCGATACTCACGTCCAGAAATCTGTGGTTCCCTGTAGAAATAGAGTCTGAAACGCGCTTGATGAGCTCTGCACGTTTGCCCGTTTGTTTCATCCCTCGGCATTTTAGCCACCTTTTAAGCTGTTCTACAGTATAATTATCAGCTTCTCTTTCGAAATAAGATCCAGGCACACCGTCATTCTCTGTTAGAACAGTTAATGGACGCAGTGAAGTACTAGTTAATGTAGACATCCTTCAGAAACACAGTAAGTTCAAGCAAGCACATGTGCCGTGATGTGGTTTGTTTGTCTGAGTCTCGCGGGGGGTCTAAATTTTGTGACGTCATCTGTGCGGAGCACTATTGTTGTTTCTATTTAATTACGTATACTTTGCTACCCGATTGCTACCCCAGGGGTACTTGGTTAAAAAAATAGGCCCGCAATGCGTGCATGTGGCTACTATAATATGGTACAATACAATATTGCAGGTTCCAGTTCTTGTAAGATTTCATTGCATGGAAATATTTTCAACCCTAAAAGGACCGCCGACCACCGCTACCACTTGGACCAAGGGAGTACCCCCCCCCCCCCCCCCCCCCCGGGCTTAAAATATTTTGCTATATAAGTTCGAGTTTTCTACGTATGGTTTATAAGCGAGCAGGAGTGTTTGATTGGTATAAAACCATTGCTGGGTTTATTTGTTTACCGAATCACGAAGGAAAGTCAGTACATTTGTCAGTAGATGCTGAGCCAATCGACGTGTTGGGCTGCAGTAATCACTCGACCATGGCCGCCAAACAGACACTTTGACCACAGGTAGCCCAAGGTATCTATGAGAGGCTTGTTATCGAGCTGTATATAAGACTTTATATGGGACCTTAGGCTCTGGTCGATAACTCCGTAAATAATAAAGCCAATGAACTCTAACCTTCCTGTAGTGTTGTTTGTGTCGTTGTTGATCTCTGGTAGCGAGATCAGGTTATTCCGGCGATTTTTAGCTGAGCTCTCCCCAGAGCTCTCCCCAGAGCTCTCCCCAGAGCTCTCCCCAGAGCTCTCCCCAGAGCTCAGCTAAAAATCGCCGGAATAGCCTGAAATCGCTACCAGAGATCAACAACGACACAAACAACACTACAGGAAGGTTAGAGTTCATTGGCTTTATTATTTACGGAGTTATCGACCAGAGCCTAAGGTCCCATATAAAGTCTTATATACAGCTTGATAACAAGCCTCTCATAGATACCTTGGGCTACCTGTGCTTTCACTGATGCTGGTCTTTCTGCTGGAAAATCTCCATCGAGCTCGTCAAAAAACCTGAAAAATTATTTACGAACAAACACTTGACACAGTGCTGGAAAGCTGTGCCTGGTTAATGGTGGAAAATAGCACAAAATCATAGTAAATAATATAGAGTGAAAACTTGCCTTCAACCAACGCGTGAATAAAAGCACATGGAAGAAACGTAGGCATAACGTTACAATCGATAAGTCGACAACCAGACGAGAGATTACGACAATTCGAAACATGTCGTGGAGCACCGATGTTGTCGCCGATAAACTCGATATTCACAAAAATTATCGCCAATGAACTCGATAATCACGAAAATACAAAAGTTCATCGAAGAAACATCGAGCGGACATAGGCCTTCGGTGTCGATCGAAGAATTCCGATCACTGTGCGATTCCGAACACTATCCGAAAATTGGACTACTTACGGACGGACTTACAACTCGATAGCATAGTGGCTACATCTCCATATATGGAGATAGTAGCCACAAAAATGGTTAGGTATGTGCGGCGAGATGTTCAGACCTGGACCCTGTTTTTGGAATTTGTCACTCGAAAACCTGGATTTACGAATTTTCCAAATAAAAAAACCTGGATTTACGAAATTTTCAAATAAAAAAACCTCGATTTACGAATTTTCAAAATAAAAAACTGGATTTACAAATAAAAAGCATAATGAATATTAAAATATCAAAAGCTAGTATAAAATGGTTTTAAGACTTTAATGGCTGTCACTATTTATACACTATTCATCAAAAGGTCAGTACATTCAGACTGTTTCATCAACCTTTGTCATCCGTACATTGACCATTAAAAACTGAACATTAACTACCTTACTGCTTTATATGCAATGTAGCGGCAGTGCACTAAACATGCTACATTGTATAACAGTCAACAGAACTTTGACAACGAAAATATAAAGAGCTAGTTAAGTACACCATTGTATATTGTAAAAATTGTACTGATATAATTGAGTCAAATAAAAAATTGATTGGTTGATTGATTGATAAATATAGCCGGATTATTACAATTTGAGTTGTGTTATACGGCAGGATATTTTTACGAGCTACGGGCTCAAAAAAAATATGTTAAATATCCAGTCGTATTACACAACTCAAAGTGTAATAAATTATTTATTATACGACGAAAAATAGCGGCGTATCATGGCACTAAATTTCGACTTATATTTTCATACTGTACACTACTCTAGTTAGTGAATGATAAAACAACCCTCCTTCTAGACTTTCGTGCACCATCATTGTCACTGCTGACTACTGGTGTAACAGTAGTTCTCATAACGCCAGTTTCATCATCAATATCATTTGATGTCCTCTGCCGTCGTACTGCTGGTCTCCTGCGAGGCTGCAGTGTCATCAGTTTCACCTGTTCATTTATTGTATCCAGGTCTTCTTGATTGATGTGGAGTAAGTGTTCTCTAAATTCCATATTCACTTGTGATAGTATGTCCTTAAAGACAATTTCTTCTCTGTCCCCCTCAAGTTCATACGTAACGAGAGCGATCTTCTTGTAGGTGTTGAGGTGTACTTTGATATGTGGTGCACGTTCATCTCCGTATGGCACAGGCTGACGAAAATCTTGCACTGCTCTGTTTCCTTTGTGAGTGATACGGATAATGTTGCCAACCTTAAAGGAGTTGTTCTCATGATCAAGGAAAACATAGTCATCAAAGAGACACACTTCATTACTATCATCTCTTCTTTGGCGTCCGGGCTCATTTCCTTTATATTCCTGCCTTTGACGAACATGTAGTAGTCTAAAATGTAACCAAAACAATAGAATTATGCACGCTCAATACTTAAATCACATGCATGCATAGTTTGATCAGTTGTGAAATGTCCTTATTACCTATCATGAGATAAATTAGGTTCATCATTCAGCATTTCTGTCAATGTGGCCTTGTACACAAAATTTTCAGGACTTCCAGAGACTGGAACACGGGGTTCGATTTTCTTTTTCCTTCAAATAAGTAAAAATAAATAAGTAATTAAAAAAATAGGCAGTCAAGGACTGCATGTGGCTACTGTAAATAAACCCGGTAATAATAATAATAATAATAAACAAATAAAAAGAAATAAACCAAAAAGGGAGTCAATAACTACATGTAGGTACTGCGGTTTTGAAATGTAGAAGCAATCTGTAGTTGGATTGATTCCTCTGTTGAACTAGTATGTTTGAACTATCTGCCAGAACTTGTTCTTTGGTTCTATATAGTGCTAATTTAAATCAGAAATGTATTTTAATACAAAGTTTAATTGAAAACAATTGTGTACAAATAATTGAACAACAACAGTTGTTAATAACAATCAATATGAACAGTATTGATATATCATTAGTAATTGAATATTAAATATAACATTAATTTAACAATGTTCTGTATATAAGATCGTTGAACTCAACTTTGATGAAGTGGTGTTTGTATATTTGACTTTGCCTAAATATATGAAAACATTGAATATACATTGTAATAAATAGTAACTCTAATTTGAAGATATGTTTACACTCTAATATATACATATACTATGATTTCATGCTATTTTGCACCAGAAACCAGACACATCTCTCGTGTGTAAAGATTTTTTCACCCTCTGTTTGTGTATTGGGCTTCCTGTGTCTTATTTGATCAACAAAAGCATGCAGATACCATAAGTCTTATATGGCCGTAAATCACTGTCCTTTTGATATCTTGTATTTCTAAAACTGCTTTCTAAATAAAGATTAATATCTACTTGAGTCCTGTATGTGATTTATTTAGCGATTAGAACGGCTTTTGAGAGTTTTGGGACAAAGAGTAGCGAGAGCTGAATCCGTCTAAATCGAATTCAAAGTGTTTGTTTGTGTCTCGTAAGACTTAAGCTTATATACAGTAATAACTTGACACTTTAAACGGGTTCACATGGAGGTGCTCAACTGCACAACAGACCAGTCGATTAATCATCAGTCCACAACTAAGCGTTATAACTAAAGGCCGAACAAAATAAGCTTAATCTCAACAAACCGTCACTGAAAAACTTGAAAACATCTTTATGAACAAACACTTGACACTTTGCACGAGAGATGTGTTTTGTTTATGGTGCAAAATAGCATAGAATAATAGTATATTAGAGGTGTAAACTTACCCTTCTAAACAACGCGTTCTCATTCAGCGAAAAGCACATGCAAAAAAACTCCATGGAATGAACAAGACTTATTTTCGATGGGTTTGAAGGGTTTTTATTTCGTTTTTGTGTGTGACAAAAGTGGCGATGAGCATCTTATATAATTATATTAGTATAAATACACAGGTGATTATAGACTTAGTCATTATTCGCCATTATTCACCTTGTCTTTAGCGAATAATTGTTATACACTATAATTTATTTATTTACATGTCAGATGCTGTAAACTAATGTGGCACACCTATCCAAGCTATAATGCATATTGATAAAAATACCCCCCAGCTCTCCTGAAGCAAAACAGAAATATTACTATTAAAATATTTAAGCAGCAATTGTAATATCAATATAATAATAAGAACTCACTCAATATCACAAGCGTTTTCTGGATTGTCGTCTAAAGTAGTTAGATGGTCAAAGGCTTGACGAACTTGAGAGTCAAATATATTTGCATCATCTTCATCATTTTGCATCATCTTCATCATCATCATCATCGTCATCACATCTATTGTTGGTTCCATTACTATTATGCTCATCGCCACTTTGATCGACGTCACATGGCTGAAAATTGACTCCTGTTTGGCCATAATTATTTTTACTGTACATAAGTGTAAAACCATCCATCATCATCATCGTGGCCTGGATAATCATCGTCGTCATCGCTGCTCCCGCTATCATCTCCTCTGTACATGTCACCATTAGGTCCCATACCAACATATCTTGCTAGACCGCGGGCATTTGACATGCCGCGTTTCCATGCTAGCAATGCATCATCTTCGTTTGGATAGTTGGTAAGGTCGGCCTTTGTGACTCCATCATGCTGTAATTTGTTCCAGATGCATTCTTGCTTAGGATGTGGTTTTGCAAAATCTGGTGCATTAGGGTCGATACATATATGCTCAAGGCAAATCATATTAGAGAGATTTCTGTTGAGATCTGCAAAAGTGTAATTGTGCTTGTTGCCAATCCACTGACCATTTTTGCTCCAAAATTCCTCAACCACATCGCTTCCAGTGAGATTGAGCTTACACGGTACATGGGGATATTTGGAACGGAAGAATGAAATCAGAATAACAGCAGAATGAACTGAGAGTAGCACATCTTGATATGTCTCTCGCGATAAGAAATTACTTGAAAGCTTCTGTCTGGGATGACAAACAACATAGTTATGCCATATTCCCAGAAAATGACAAACTGTAGCAGCATACTCTATGTGCAGTGTCAGGGTGGCTACATCACTGCAGAACAATTCCACATACATCCACATAACCTTCATGTAGACAAAAGTGCCTTTCACTGTGGGATTTGGAGGGTGGTTTGGCGTTTCCTATAATAACTCTTGTAAACAATTAAACACTTTTGTACAGGACAGTTTCTGTGCTGAACGCCAGTTTTGTCTGTCTTGCCTCTGGATGTCTTCATTCGCCAGTCCGTGGATTGCAAATGGAAATGATTGGAAGACAAGTAGCAGATGGTTGGAATGCACAAAGTACTCTGACATAAGCATTGTCCTTGAATTGTGGAACAGCATATTTTTGTGGTTGTGAATGTAGTCCTGGTCTCCAAGCTGCCGGATAGTACCACTTTCTTCTTGGAGACAAGAATAGACAAATCCTAAATCTTCAGGGATCGGTCGAAACCTTGTTTCCTCTTTGCTCAACATTAATTGAAGCATGAGCTTCCGTCTTCTTGAGTCTCCGTCAGAAGCGTTGCCAATTAATGGACCAAGATGTTCTTCGATGGTTTCTTCGTACAGCTCCTGGATTCTACACCACTGATGGTAAACGAGACTGTGATCAAAGCGGTTGCAAGTGGGCATTGTAAGTATTGCTACTTTGGGTAGCTCAGAATGAAGGGGGTTTAAAATGATCGCTCTTGCGTAAGAACCAATGGTATAGTTCTTGAAAGCATTCATGATATTTTGGTATCCATCATCCCCATTTCCCACAACAACAACGAAATCGTCCAAGCATTTATGGTCTGTTCCCTTCACGCCACAAAATCCTAAAAGCTGATCACTCTCCTGCACGTAACGAACTTGTTGGATGATGGCAGTTTCATCTTCAGCAGCAATAACTAGTACTTTAGGAATGTTACCTTTTTCCATGGCTTGCTTATATATCAAAGCTATTTGGGCCATGTTACTTTTATTTATTCCTTGAAGAAGGGTCATTCGTCCTTCCCTTCTCCATCTATTTACAGAGTGTATTTCTGGGCCAAATAAATTTAGTGCTACAAACGATGCTAAGCGAAAGAATTACTTCGTAAAAAAGTCTGGTACTTTCAGAAGAGCGTTTACCCTGGTTTTTTTTTTGGAAGGTTATTCGAAACAGTGCGAAGGTAATCAACAAGTACATGTTTATCATCAAGCAAACCTGCATCGGCTGCTTTTTGAAGTTGTTTCCCCACGCTTCTCATGGATCCTTTTTTGTGACTTCTGCTCTGCTATTTTATCCTTTAAGGTGACTCATAGTAGTTTTTAACTGATTACACTTCTACTTTTCATTTGGTGAATTGATAGACTTATCCTAGACCGATCAAAACGACTTTTGCACCAGTTATCGGGTAAAGATGGAAATTTAGAATTATATCAATTTCAGCTCAATCGAAGTTTCCTTGGCAACGATAAACAAAGATAAACAAAGATCGTTGAAATCAGTTTTTCTAAAATATCTCAAGATTTCGATGAGCTCTAGACAAGCGACTATGTGCATGATAAACTACATACTAAGGCAAAGTATCTGAGACAGAATTCAAACTTTTTGATCAGAGCAATTTTGAATAATTTGCATAAAGAATGTTTATGCAAATTATTCAAAATCGCTCTGATCAAAAAGTTTGAATTCTGTCTCAGATACTTTGCCTTAGTATGTAGTTTATCATGCATATAGTCGCTTGTCTAGAGCTCATCGAAATCTTGAGATATTTTAGTAAAACTGATTTCAACGATCTTTGTTTATCGTTGTCAAGGAAACCTCGATCGAGCTGAAATTGACATAATTCTAAATTTCCATCTTTGCCCGATAACTGGTGCAAAAGTCGTTTTGATCGGTCTAAGATAAGTCTATCAATTCACCAAATGAAAAGTAGAAGTGTGGTCAGTAAAAAACTACTTTGAGCCACCTTAAGCTGCATAATCTTAATTTAAGGCGTATTACCTGTGACGACAAGAAAAATATTTGCAAATCTTTTTTCTTCAGTTTAGACGATTGCTGTTGTAACTTTGCCTGAACTTCAGGCTTTGTTAGATAGTCATTTCGAATGGTGATTGTGTCTCTGCCATCTGTAGATGGAGACTTCTCTGCTCTTCTCAAAAGGCGCTTCTTAATTGATTGTAACGATGGTATTTTGGAACAACTAAAGCACATGCCATTTTCTATGGCCTCTGATGCGGTAGAAGTGAATCGTTTACATTTGCTGCTTCTAAGAGTTCCAACAATCTCTTTGCCATTAGCATTCACAAACCTATAATTGTCATCTGAATACCAGGTTGTACGTTTGTCGTCTTCACCACACTTTACATCGCCGATTAGCGATCTTGGATTAACAAAAGCATCCGTGAATGTACATGTATTATCATTATTTACACTATATAGCTAATTGCATAATCGTTGTCGGGTTGAAAATCATGAAAGCTATGACCAAAAGGAATTCTGGGAAATTAAAACCCTCAAATAACACCGTCAAATCATCAACCTTTTTATCCAAACTTGTAGGATCTTAGTTAAATAGCTCATATACCTTCAAAACTACGAGAACATTGAATATATCTGCATGTAATGCGGCTCATGACCTGATTTCCCATCCATCCTTGCAGTCTCAGCTTCTATGATTTATGATTTTCAACCCGACAACGATTATGCAATTAGCTATATACATATTTGTCCTTATAATATCCATGACAAAGACAGATGGCTTTTTCTTTTCATGTGGTCTCTGTTGCTGATATACTTGATCGCTTAAAATGCTCCGTAATAGGTTTCATGGGCATGTTCACATTTGCTTTTATGTGGGCGGAACTTTTCACATGCTGGAGAACAGTCGACATGATATTCTTTGGCTTGCCCGAAAAATTATATCTACATTTCAAGCAAACAACAATACCATTATTGGACCCTGTACCGCCGCACATATATATCATGTAATTATTGGGATTCCCCCCCCCCCCCCCCCCCCCCCCCCCCCCCCTCCTCCGGGTTGCTATCTATGGTCCGAAGGACGAGACGAGTCCGAAGGATGAGACGAGTCCGAAGGATGTAGCCTGCATAGCAAGCGTTTTTTAGGCCGTGCAGAAGAGTTTTCGTTTTTTTTGGCCTCGCAAAAGTTGGGGCGAGAGCAAAAAGGGGCAGGAGGGGGAGGGGGAACGGTGAGAAGGAAATGCTTGCAGGCAAACCCTGTGATTTTGAAAAACGCCATTTGTGAGCGAACAGGGTTTCTGATTGGCATGGCATGGTACTGTTGATTGACAACCCATCAGGTGATACATTTCATCGAGTGTTCATGAACAAGTAAATAGAGCATTGAATTCTCTTTCGGAGCTAGGATTTAACTGCATTTTGCGTCCTGAACAAATGTCCTTGATTACACAACTAATGCGTGGAGGAGATTTGCTTGCCGTTCTTTCAACTGGCTTCGGAAAAAGTTTAATTTTTCAGACTCTGGCGATGGCGAAGGAACATGCACGTGTAAACACTTGGTAATTTGCCCACTCAAAAGTATAATAAAAGATCTACGGTGGCCCACAAGTGTCACGGCACAACCGAGAAAGTCACGGCACAACTACAAATTCACGGCACGCCACCAAGATTTCCACGGCACAACCTCCACAAATCTCACGGCACAACCGCCACAAATGTCACGGCACAACCGCCACAAATCTCACGGCACAACCGCCACAAATCTCACGGCACAACCGCCACAAATCTCACGGCACAACCGCCACAAATCTCACGGCACAATCGCCACAAATCTCACGGCACAACCGCCACAAATCTCACGGCACAACCGCCACAAATCTCACGGCACAACCCGCCACAAATCTCATAAGCCACAACCACAACCGACTCAGAAGTTGCGGCGGAAGTGGATAGTCCACGGCGGAAGTGAGCCTCTTCGTGCCCGCTATCAAGAATGTCAGCGGGTATAGTCCACGGCGGAAGTGGAAATCCACGGCGGAAGTGAATTCAGACCACCACAGGCAACCCATATATCCAGACCATAATACTCGAATAAGTAAAATGGCGGACGAGAAACACGAAAAAGAAGAAGCGATAGAATACTTGTTTTATAAGGGATACCAATATGACGAAATTATAGGAATGCTTTATCACGATTTTGGAATCGAAATGAGTTTGAGTTCTTTAAAAAGGTGGCTCAAAGCTATGGGTTTATCCAGAAAAAATGTCAACTACGACGTGAACTCTGTCAGACAAGCCATTCAAGACCTGTTAGATGGACCAGATGCCAGTGTTGGTTATCGGTCTATTTGGCATACGCTTCGACTGAGAGGTATGATTGTTCCCCGGATTGTCGTTCAAGAACTTATGCGAGAACTGGATCCAGAATGTGTTGAGTCCAGGAGAGCGCACAGGCTCCGTAGGCGAGAATACCATAATCCTGGCCCCAACAGCGTATGGCATGCAGACGGATATGATAAACTGTCGCCATACGGTTTCCCAATACATGGTTCCATCGACGGTTTTAGTCGGAAAATTATCTGGCTTTACGTAACTCGATCAAACAGCTATCCAGGTAACATTGCAGCCTATTATTTAGAGGCAGTTAGAGAGTTTGAAGGATGTCCACGTGAACTAACCACTGACCTTGGAACGGAAAATGGTACAATGGCTGGCATCCATTGTTTTTTTGTGAACAACCCACATGCACACAAATACGTAGCTTCACCGAGAAACCAGAGGATTGAGGCTTGGTGGTCTTTCCTGAAAAAGAACTGGAGCACTTGGTGGATCAATTTTTTCAAGGACTTAGTTGAAAAAGGGAAATTAAACACAGGTGATGTACTCGAGAAAGAATGCTTATGGTTCTGCTTTGCAGGTTTGATACAGAATGATTTAAACAATGTCCAAGAGCACTGGAACACCCACTACATCCGCAAATCTCGTCATGACACTGTGTCTGGGAGACCAAATGCCATATATATATTACCCGAGCGTCATGGTGGCATCAGCAATTTGAGTGTTAAGGTTCCTGAAAATGAGCTGGATTATGCAAGTGGTCACCTTATAGAAAGAGATCAAGAAAGTGAGCACCAAGAGTACTTTCAATATGTAATGAGCACCCTTAATCTTCAGCAGCCTAGGCATTGGAGAGAAGCACTTTGTCTATATGAGCAGTTGAAAACAATTGCAGTTCAGGGGATGTGAATGACTTCCAGTTGCACACAAAAGTAATTAATGTACAGTGAAACCTGTTTGTTTTTTTCCGACCCAAAATCATCACTTACCTAGCCCTTTTTTGCACCCACCCCTGGACCCTGCAATTAGACAACTTAAACCTGTCTTAGGCAGACACCTTGTATTGGGTTCTGAGGAGGTCCGCTTAGAATAAGTATCACTGCATAAAGAAGAAATTTTTATTATTTGGCAGATGTTTCATACCTGCAACTGATATGGTAGCCAAATATTGCACTAAAAGTTTGGAGTTTGTCATCAGAAAAATTTAGCCAGTTTCAAATTAAACATAGGTATGGGAAAAGAAAGCTATTACAGTGTAAAGACTTCAGCCGGGGCCACATAAAGGTACAATTTTGAAACCAAAATGGTCACATTTGATTGGCTAAGAAATGACCAATGTCAGAATCGTTTGTTAATGACTCAGTCTGTGTGCCCCGGTTGAAGTCATTACACCAATTGCCATATATTATATATATTATTATTATATATAATTTCCAAAGGCCTAAGTAAACAAAGACCTTGTCTGATACCCTTAGCATTATATATGTTTCGAAGGCCAATGGAGTTGATGCACAACTTGAAAAAATGACAAAAATATTGTCCCATAGCAATCTCATTCCCAGATGTTGAATGGGATTCCTGTGGTGAAAAAGTGCAAGGTACGCTGGGAGGTTGAAGTTATGCTTACAAATGAGTTTAAGCCCAGAGCACACAACCAGGATTTTTTCAAGTAGTTGTCTTCTTCTAAATGTTCCAATTTTTAACAGGATTGTTACCATTTGTAGAGTCAAACATTGTTTTTTGGAAAGTACATGTATATACAAAAAACAGTTAATTTTTCTTTGATATTTTATTTGGCTCCTGTATCAATGTTAACAATAAATTTATTTAGCATAGAAACTGAATACATTGTTGACTAAACAAGAAGCCATGGTAATATATCTATAACAATAAACATCACTTTCTAAATATAGTGTTCTGTAGATTCTAACTTAGCCTTGAAACGGGCACAACAAAGAAACAAAATATTTCTTTAAAAATGCATTATGCACACATATTTAGGACAAGCAATAGCATTGATACCAACTCTCTTGCTAACATGTAATAAGCATTGCTGCCTGTGCATCATAAAATATCAGATTAAATGCCTTGTGATATAATTATGTAAAAGAAATAGAAAACTTTATAATCAGATGTCAACGACATGGAAACGTCGTGTAGTGTTAGTTTTTCTATTTCTTTTAAAAACTACAAGCCAAGCAACCATTTTCATAATTTATGTAAACTTCAATTAAACATTTTAAAACTTTTCTAATCAGGAACAAATGATAATAAAAAGGCCCTAAAAGTAATGTAATTAAAATAGGATATATATATGCAAAATAATTATGATCGCTTTCTTGGTAAATGTTAAAATAATATCTAAATTATCTGAATTATCAAAAAGTAAAAATGATTTCAAATACTTCAGTCTCATATAGTTTTTTTCTCTTTTATAACAAATCTCCTGGTAATCAATTTTGCAAAGATATAATTATATATAATATATGTCATCCATGGTACAAAAAAACAATAATTGCAAAATACTACTAAGAAAAGCAACACAACAGGAAACCTCCAATGTTCAGACAAGTATCGCTCAAATGAGTCCAAAGATTTCAAAATACAGATCCATCTTGATAAAAATAATTGTCTCTTTTGTATTCTTGATTTTTAATGTGCATTGAAAGTTGAGCCTCTGAATCCATGGAGGCCGCCATCTAAGGGACTTGTATACTACAAAATCCGTCTACATGTATATATATATACATGTACTGTATATAAACTATCAAGACAAAATGGGCTAAAAGTACATTGTATATACAGTCAATGTCATTAATGTTGTCCAGCTAGAAAGGGATTAACACTACAATAAATATCATGTGTCTCATATATTCGTTTTGCGTGCACAAAACAAGCAAGTATTGTGCACGTGCAGCCGATATAATTCAAAGTATGAAGTATATCGGCTGCACGTGCACAATAATTGCTCATATCACGTGCGCAAAACGAATATATGATGAGACACGTGACATTTATTGTAGTGTTAATCTCTTTCTAGCTGGACAATGTTAATGACATAATAATTGACTGTATATATAATATTGGATAGTTCATTGATACTTCTTTGCACTTTTATTACGGTTTTGTTCTGGATCTAACTTTTCCCAAAAGCTTGCGAGTTGCTAACAGCAAGCAGGAAAATGTCCTTAAATTTGTCTTGGGTCGACATGTGCACTACAGGAAAGGTTATTGTGCGACCACAAGCTCCTACAATGGGAAAACACACTTGATGTTTTGGGTTGCGCTTGAGGCAATCATGGTCAACTTTGACAGTGACTGACAGATTGGCCTTACTTATCTCTCGGTGCTTTTGCCCTGTCAGCCATCCCAACACACCTCCTGGTGAAATGTCAGGGGTGATATGTGTTTCACTCAGACATGGAGGGGCCATGGAGTCGCCACCTTCCTTATCACCATTGTCATCCTCATAAGCACTGTTGTTGTCGATGGCCCATGCCAGAGCTTCCGAGTAACCAGTAACTCTATCTTCTTCTATACTGAATAGAAGGTCCTGAAAATGATCCATAATGGCTTCTTCTACTGGCCGCTTGTTGGATCCTTCTTCTGAATACTGCTTGTATATTATCTCTTTCAAACCATAGAGGTTTAACCCTCTTCTGAATTCCTTGAGATATAGGACTCGTCTGCTTAACATACTGACAACAACTGAGGCTCGGATAGACTTCAAGTTCTGTTCATTTACAACTCCAGTGTACCCATGGTCTACAATAATATCTTGGTAGTGAGTGGCATTATTTTCAATCTGATCAAGGAGTTCCTTTTCGCTTGGTGTTAAGTGCTGGTCTAAATCAGGACTGGTGTAATCAAAGTCTCTATCCATGACCAAAGTTTCAAATATTTTCTCATCTAAAAAGCAAGGAGCTGGGCCACCTTGTGCCAGACTTGTGGCTGCAATTTGTCCACAGGCTTTGAAATTGCCATTGTGTATGTCATTGGTAGAGTGCTTTGGACTACCACCATCAAATAGATTCTTGCCAATATTTGACATAGTCTCTGTCAAGAACTCCTTCGCTAGTGCACCCGAGTCTATCCCATCCTCGCCTATATACTTCACTCGCAGCACATGCTCTGGCGACACCTTCAATGCAGCTCTTTTCCAAAGATTAAGGGTCCTTTGCAGTGGTGACCCTCTCCTTACTACAATGTACATTGAGCACTCTTCACCTTCTGGAATCACTCTCTTCTGTAAGGTCTGAATGACACTGGCTTCATCCTTGATTTCATGATCACATGTACTTGCATCACAATAATAATTATTGTTGTCATTTACATTTACATGTGCTTCTGTTTCATTGAGGGCTTCGTTTTGCATTGCGAGGGCAATTTCCTGGTCATTCTTTATCTGGAGTGCCTGTGCTCGTCCTGGAAGGGTTGATGGGCCTGGTACTGCCATATCTACCACTTTTTGGTGCTTAGGAGGCACTATCTCCTCCTCCATAGGTTCACTCGCATTCTGCTGGAGATCCTCACATGTGCACAGGATTAGTACTATTCTTTTGTAATCCTTCAGGGATTCTTCTTTATACCTAGATAACATAAGATAACTTTATTTACCCACTGTGGGTCCTTCAGGATTACAATAATAAATACTAATTACAGGACTAATATAATAACTAATAATTACTACTAATTATGCTATTGATTGCTTCTTTATACCTGTTTAAGGAAAAAAACTCCTTCATGTTTGACCCAGGCAAAAACTGTGCTTCTTGGCCATCCTACAGTAGTAGTGCATAATCCTTCCCTTCCTCGTACAGATTACTGTGGAAATCTTTCCACTTAAGAGTTGCTTTCTCTAACAGTGTTTTGTAATTAGAACAGCTTGGTACCCTTATTGGCATGCGCTTTCCTCTCCCTCTTTTTTCTCTTATTTCTTCAACATCATCATCCCAAGCCATTAACCCAATGTTTATAATGACTTCTGTCTGTTCATTTTCTTCAATTTTTACTCTCTTGCCTTTTTTGCCTAGCAGCTTTGCTTTATTTGGTTTTCCAATACTGTTCTTGTAATCTATAAAGCTCTTCACACCAACTCTGCCAAATTGGCCACAAACAGGCTTTGTACTGCTCATACCTGAAGGTCCTGCAATACCTGCAAAGGATAAAATACAGGTATAATAATTTATTGCTTAGATGATCTCAGTCATAATGTATTAAGCTTATAAAGTTATAATGTATTATTTCAATAAAGTTGTTATCATTCATTCAATCAATCACTCGCTTAACCCACCCTCCAAAAAAAAAAAGATATATTCCCCCTCTCGGCTAACAGAAATATCCTCCCGCTTATAAGCCCCCATCACAGACACAAGTCATGTCAAGAAAACACCAGTTGGCAGATATGACTTAGGAAGTATGTTGGCACACCAACGTTTAGCCCTAAACGTTATAAGATAAACACTTGCCAAACTTTACAAGGTTAGAATAACATTTTTATTGAAGAGTGCTTATAGCCCCCCCCTCCCCCCCTCTCCCGAGATTTCTCAAGCAAGAGTCACACACCATAAAAAGTAGGAAATAAAGCTAATCATTAATTAAAAGGTGTCACCTTTGCATGGTGCATAACTATAAGTTTGTTATTTACGATCGTGCTTATTTCGTGCACAAATATGAGACTTATTTCTATAAATTTTACATCTAAATAAACACGAGACTTACCTTCGCCACATTTTGTACAAAACTTTTGCTCAGGCAATAGATTTTCACCGCATTTTCCACAAAAACATGGCAAAATCGAAGAGTTCAGCTCACTGAAAGCAAATTTACCAATGAACAAAGGATCATGGGACTTTTTCTTAGTATACCTACTGACATTCTTGATAGCGGGCGCGAAGAGGCTCACTTCCGCCGTGGACTATCCACTTCCGCCGCAACTTCTGAGTCGGTGGTTGTGGCTTATGCATGTGCCGTGAGATTTGTGGCGATTGTGCCGTGAGATTTGTGGCGGTTGTGCCGTGAGATTTGTGGCGATTGTGCTGTGAGATTTGTGGCGGTTGTGCCGTAAGATTTGTGGCGTGCCGTGAGATTTGTGGCGTGCCGTGAGATTTGTGGCGGTTGTGCCGTGGAAATCTTGGTGGCGTGCCGTGAATTTGTGGTTGTGCCGTGACTTTCTCGGTTGTGCCGTGACACTTGTGGGCCACCGTAAAGATCAGATACTAGAGGTGTTCTCCATCGGATTAACAGTGCCAGCTCAATATCTGAATGCGATCTATATGACATCGTAAGCGGGAAATTTCAGTTACTGTTCTCCTCGGCAGAAGATGCCCTTCAAAAATAATTCATTTTGTCTTTGAAGAAGTATGAGATGCAGCTTGCCAATTGTTGTTTACTTTCTTCATCGCGAGGAATTCTTACCACAACATTCCCGCTTGAATTTACGATTACTACTTTAACTTGAAGTTCTCCACCTCCAGTTTATAGGTCATCACCCTGGGTTTCCGAGGATGTGTTGCTGCCCCCAAAAACGAAAACTCGTCCGCGGCCTATAAAACGCTTGCTACGCAGGCTAGAAGGCCGAGCCTCTGGGCTAACGTGGCGTCTGTCTCACTTCCATGCTGAAATATTAAACTCTGGAACTTGCTAATGGTGTTGGTTTTGACAGATTTATATTTGCTCAGGTCATGCTTAGGTCAATCACACGTACAGAGCCGGAAGTTCACATTTCAGTTGGGTTTTACTCGTGTTTGAAAACAGCCCAGCTGTTCCTAACTCTATTTCTCATCTCTTCATTGTTTTAAATGTGTTACTTATATCTTTTATTCACTCATCGCTTACTTGGACCAATAAAGAAATCAGAATAGTAAGTTGTTTATAACCGCCAAAGTTTCAAATATCAGTACTAGCTTGAACATCAACAACCGGTTTTCCCATGTAAACATTCTAGCCAATCACAGGCGAAAATAGAACACGTGGTTGCTATTACCCAATCAAAAAGTTAGGACAAATTCTGTCCTCATGGAAGTGAGGTTTGTGTTCAATTAGGCCAGAGGTTACTTTTCCTCCTCCCCAGGCCCCATTCTTTGCTCCCCACTAATAGTAGCCTCTGGAACCAGGGTAATACTTTGCTGGTACACAAAGAAAGTGTCGAACTTTGAATATGTTTGCTTTTCGATAGCTATTCTTCGTACATTTTCTGGTTATATGGATTGTTTTTCTAGTTGCTTAACCGTTGACGTCAGTGATACAGTACTTTATTGCACGAATGTGAAGACAAACTCTCAAAGTGAACAACAAATTTAGACATCCAATGACCATACAATATTCATCTCTTTTATTTACTAAGTATCTGGTCACAATATTGTAAGAAGCTGGCACTATTTATAGTTACCTGCTGCCTGTGTTGAGATGGGGTTCCTGTCGCGGATTTTGCTATTGGCTGCAATCGAGATTTGTGTTAGTCCCGATGATTTTCGGAGCACGCAGAAGTTATGATCAGCAGTGGTACCAACAACATGGCCGCCCAAACTGTTCTTTGGTTGGTGATACATGTACAATACGTTCTCCTTGGTTGCATTGTACTTACTGTATACTCAGAAAGCGAAAGCTAGCTCGACATATTCAGCGACTATTAAACAGTGAATATTTGGTGAGATTGTCTACCAGCCGTGTACAGGGGATGATGAAAGTTTAGCATGATAATCGTGCTAGAACTGATAAACAAATGAATAGCTGGTTGTCTACACATCTATAATCAGGGCTTATGGTAGGATGCGGGAAAAAAAAGCAAAATTCTGTGGGATTTTTTGGCGAATTAAGCAGAAAAAAAAAGCGAATTATGTGGGATGACGTCATACATTTTTTAGCAGAAATAAAATGGTTTTATCGTGTTTCACTTCAAACAAGCCTATATTGCTTCAAATTAGAGGCACTTTCTCTTGCATGCTTCATTCCTGTCCTTTCGAAACTGAATTGAAACTAGGAATGAATAACTCCTTCAATTTGATCGCAAAGATATAAGGGCAGTTTCCGACCAATCAGAGAGAGCCGTTCTCATGATAATTTGCATATTCTCAGTTTTCTTTTGTAATGTGATATCTATAAAGGGCCGAAATAAAAATCCGGTAGTTGAGTATTAGAGAAAGGTTGATTGTCTCAAATTTTCAGATCTATTGTACAAGAAAGTCTACATTAACGTCAACTGAACCTAAGTATTCCGTATAAGATTGGTATTGATTGTGTGGGTATTGATTGACTCGACCTCGATCTGAATCTTTTATAGCTTCGTGATGTTTCCGTTTAATTTCCTCTGTTGATTCTCTTACAACAAAATTATCCATGTTTTTAAAGCAGAATTGAACTCGCAAAACGCTATGAAGGAGCTCGATCTGAAAATAATTCACGTTTTCCCACAGAACATTCGTTAACACAGACACATTCTATGGAAATTTAGACAACAAGGCCCCACAGTTTTCAACATAGATGCCTTGTCATTCCCGTTGTGAATCGTCCATTCGATTGCTCAATGCTCAACGATTTGTGAAGGAAATCTACTGAGAAGAATCTTTGAGAAATAGTGAAAATAGATACCTGTTTTATGATTTTCTACAAATTTCTCCAAAATATGCGGGATTATGTGGGAATTGACGGATTATGCGGATTATGCGGACCAAGCCAAATTATGCGGTTCCGCACCACACATCCTACATGTACCATAAGCCCTGTATAATCTATATGTTCAATTTTTATTCTTCTACCGTATATGCTCAATAATAATAATAGGTAATTTAATGGAGCAGAAGCCATCAAAGTTCGTTCTACAATGACGGTAAATAAATAAATGTGGTAAATAAAAAATATGTGAATAACTTACTTACTTACTTACAATTTTACCTCACATCGACTGAATGAAGCTGGACTAAAATAGTAATACTGCTGTGCATAAATCTTCTCCCTTTTCTTCAGTGTAGTACATACTAATATTCAAGACTGGTTTTTGATTAAACGTGATAAATGTGTATTATCAAGCGAAATAAATTCATGTTTTATCACTCGTCAGAAAGCCACATGTGTTGCCAATTTGAAGCACAGGAAGCCCAAACATATAAGTGAACTTTAAAATATCTCATGTCATTTGCTGAAATGTAGAATGAATGTGCACAGTTACATTTGGCAACTAATTCAAGATAGATAGATGGTTTAATAGAATAAATGGCAGCCCGACGGCTGAATTACATCAGCAGCAGCACTTCACTTTCTATTAGAAACGACTAGTTCGTGAATATTCTTGTGTTGCTATTTTTATCAGCAAAGTAATTCTGGCTTTTCACTGCGCACCGGCTATTCACAAAAGGCATATTTTATTTCGTATTGAAATCACAGGAAGCCCAAGCTGCGATTTTGTAGATTATTTCGTAAAATCATTTTTTTGGAAATACTGTAATAATAGTCTTGAAACTGGTAGAGGTCTATAATATTGAAATTGTCTTAGGTGGCTGTTATGTTTGCTTCTTGCTTCAAAGCATGTGCTTTTATTCATGAGTCTGATCACAAGTTACACAGGGATCCCATAACATCTTCCCTTTAACTAAGCTTTTTTTTAAAACTAATAACAACAACAGACTGCAGTTCTAAGTACTGAGTTTAACAGTCTCTATGTAGAGTCGGTAAATCTTGTTGGTGTCTTCACAACGCCTGCTGACTTGGTTGTGTAGAGCAGTGCTTGCTGGCATTGCACAGAATCAAGGGACACATACAGGACTTTGCCTATTGTTTGGCGCGAGATTCAAATGATGTTTACTTGAGTGTGACTTGCTGATACTGCGAATGACAAAGGAATTGGGCTAAAATGGGCCTTATGTGTATTCTCAAAACTTGATTTGCGTATTCCTTCAACATTTCCTGAAGGTGGAAATGAAAGTGAAGATAATAAACTAACTACTGTACTGACATCGATAAAAATGACCAAACTTAAAACTTTATAGTATCTTTTTCATGACAAAATAAGGGATATTTTTAGTCATTTTACCATGGAAACTGTACATGTACCCTCAAAACATTCTCAAAACATATTTTCTTCTTTTTACGATGGAAAGTCAGTGTTCCTGAAGGTGGAAAATAGAGATACATATATAAGGATCATTTTCCACCCATAAGTTGAATCATCCGCGAAAACTATATAGTATCTTTTTCAAGTTATAATAATCTTGGTCATCACAAGTGTGTTGGTTGTCAATGCGACCAACTTGAGATCAACTCATTGTCGCTTAGCTTCGCTTTATCAGATAACTAAATACGCAAAACCTATCATTTGAAAGCTTATATAAACTGTAAGTTCAGTTGTTAAGTAAGTTTTTGACGAATTTATAGTGTATACGATGAAAAACTATGAAATAGTCAATTCGGCTTCTGTCTTGAAGTCGTTTGTTGTCATTTGAATAACTCTTAGCGGCCGACGTGAGTTCAACTCACTCTCGCTCTTTCAGATAACTAATACGCAATACCTATCATTTGAAACCTTATATAAAGTGTAAGTTCAGTTGTTAAGGAAGTTTATGACGACTTTATAGTGTATGCGATGAAAAACTATGAAGTAATCAATTCTGCTTTTGTCTTTAAGTCGTTTGTTGTCATTTGAATGACTCTTAGTGGCCGACGTGAGTTCAACTCATTCTCGCTCTATCAGATAACTAATACGCAAAACTCTCAAAAGGCAACAAAAAGCATATATACGTTCATATAAAGGTTGTTTCTAGAAGAGCCGTTGATCCGTTGTTCGACAGCGTTTCAGTTTCGCGTCATTTCATGAAAATTATTGATGCCTTTATAAATCGTTCGACTGTAAGTACATGTCCCAAAAGACAATAGAATTCTGTGCGATGGTTGAAGGTGTGGGAACTTGATCAGGGATTGTGACTGCATGGTCTGACACTGCATTGGCGGGCTTGTGACAGTGTCTCTTGAGGGTTGGTTTTGTGTTATGTTTGAGCTGCTGAGCTTCGGTTCAACTGTTGTGTCTCTGAGGTGTGTCCTGTTGCGTCTATACAGTACTGCTTAGAAGTATGTTAACATCATTTTTTGCATGGAGTCTGTGTGGAGTCTGAGTGTAATCTGAGTGTAATCTGAGTGTAGTTTGAGTGTAGTTTCGCCTTTGTTATACAGTCTTTTGTTTACGTTACATGCAGGCTGAGTGTAGTTTGAGTGTAGTGCAAAGAAATTGAATCCAATGGCGTTCAAAGTTTGATAGTCAAACTGTTGGACGACGAGACATTCATGTTCTTATAAATATACCCGATACAATGTGTCTTTCAAAAATAAATACTGTAAATGATTAGGAACATTTTATACAGTACCGCCTAAAATTATTGCAACAACTAAGAACCGCAATTGCGCCGCAAAAAAACTTCCTTAAGAGAACCGCAATTTGTGGACTTTTGCAGTTTTCTGTTGCGCCTCGGTCATTATTCATAAAAACCTTCCCAGCTCATATACGGGAGCTTTGCGGATCGGCCCGCGGCGGTCCCCAGCCCTTGTTCAGACCTCCGAAGCCCAGCGTTTGTAGCGCAAACGTTTGTATCGATATATCGCGTCATCTCAAATGCACTTTTACGGAGCCCAGAGTTAAGACGAAGTATTCTCTCGCTCCATTTCTATCCGATTCTAACAGTAAGGTCGATTAACATGGACGATCAGCAACCAAACCAGGCCCAACCAAAACGACGTGTTCATCAATTCCTTGAATCACTGGCTGCCGAAACGAACGTCTCTAGATCACAAGCACGGGTCAAGCACGCCAGAAAATTAGCAGAAATCTGAAAGGGGGGTGGAGGGCACGGTGGGGTCGATTTGTATAGTTCCCATATATGCCATGGAAAACGCTGCTGGGGGGCTCGGCGGGGTTGGTTTGCATAGTTCCTACAAAGAAGGGAGACCCTCGCTCTGGACCATGGTTGGGGACCGTTTTGGGGCGAATGAAGGTTCCCAGGGGGTGGTGGGACATGCCGACAGAATTGTCGCAATTATTTGTGTAGACAAACACACCTCGGTAGCGCAAGCACACAACTTTTTGGGCCAATTCTTAGTATAGTGAATGGGGGTCATGGCGCAAATATCTGGTTGGGGGCCCCCACCCCCCAGGGGGGCCCCCAACCATTGTTCAGAGCGAGTACCTACAACCTGTGCGGGAGCGCTGCAAATCGGCGCGCCGAGCTTCCCAGCGGCGCTTCCCAGCTCATATACGGGAGCTTTGCGGATCGGCCTGCAGCGGCCCCCAGCCCTTGTTCAGACCTCCGAAGCCCAGCGTTTGTAGCGCAATGGACAATGCTAATGACATTGACTGTATAGCATATTTTCAACATGTTTTAAACTCTTAAAAGAGTTTCTAAAATGATGCTAATCTATGGATATATTGTATTTGAACAATAACTTATTAACAATAATATTTCTCAGATGATTATCAATAAATCAATATAAACAAGAACCTATATAGTTGATTAAAAATAAAGCACATGGTGCCTTGTGGGTTTTTAGAATTTTAATAGGCTATGAAAATCAAACTTTTATTATAAAGTACTTTAAAAAATACTTTGTATGGTATCACTTACAACCATTATCATTGAAGTGTGACCTTCAAAACATCTTGTCTGTTGGAAAATAGTTGGATGTCGATCAGGGCATTGTCCAGTATTTGACCAATGCTGTATAATTAATTAATTTGATTGATGGATGTCTAGACTAGGAATGGTTTGAAAGTGGGCTGCAATTCGATGATAACAGTTGAATTTCAGAAATCCACCTATTCACTGCATGTGAATCCCAATTGCAAACCTATGAGTTTTTCAAGTGTATATAAAGTTGGAATTTTGACTATAGTGGTGATCTGGAACCAAGACTGTTGCTACATGTATGACAACTAACCTATATGTACATGTAATAGACCACTTTAGCTTGGGCCTAATGTTTACCCATTTCAGACCATATGTCATTCCCTTGAGTATTTTAAGACTTTAGAAAGTCTTTGTTTGAGCTACATCCATATTAATGTTACATTTATACACAGAAATAATACCCAGGAGAATAACACACATGATCTGAAATGGGTAAACATTACGTCCAAACTAAAAGAGGTCTATTCATTTTGAAAAGCAGCCAAAGTACAATAACAATAATTAAAGTTGGTTGATTTTGATTGAAATCTGGCTGAGATATAGGCAGGTCACATGTTGAGACTACATGTATATCTTTAGAAAAAATGGCAGCCAGTTTTTTAACTAAAACGATTATTAACTAAAATACCTCTGGAAGGAAAACAATATTTGAAATCAAGTCTTTTTCAATCAAACCAACAAATTTGCTCATACTGGCACTTTCAATAAAACGTTGTTTAACTAACAATCACTTCCAGATCACTTTATGCTGCAAAGTATCGTTGTACCTCCCTGTGCTGTGGTGCATTAGCCATCAACACATTCCACTGTCGGTCAGAAATGTGTTGACTTCTTGAACGGAATGCTTCACTGTATCTCACGATATCTACACCATATAACTCTAAACTGTCTTCACAGACTGTGAGGGGGGCAGATTTAAAAAAGCATTTCATATTGTCATCTAGTATATACGATGGCCCAGAAGGCTCACAGTTTAGTTAGATTTCCACAGTTTGATTTCGTTTTTCCACAGTTCGATTTTAGTTTTTTACAGTTCGATTTTAATTTTTTTTACAGTTCGATTTAAATTTTGTACAGTTCAATGCCATTTTTAATTTTCACTGCTTATAGATTCACAGTCAGTTCTAGTTTATTATCTTTTTAGAACCCAGTCCTCTCGGTGTTTACAGCCTTGGAAGCCATTTTCGGTCATTTGTATGTCCAGTCAATTTTCAATATGCCTTTACCAGTTTATTCTCCATGTATGAAACTCAATCAAGATTTAGGAGAAGACAACCTTATCTCAAACTACTTCCATCAGGGATATACCAATGTGGAAATAACTGAGTTCCTTAAACTCCATGGCATAACGATGAGTTTATCAACTTTAAAAAGACGACTGCAAACACTGGGGCTGTCAAGGAGAGTGAATGTGTCTGATAATGAGTTAAAAAATGCAATCGAGGAAGAAATTGCAGGAAGTGGATGTATTGTAGGATACCGTAAGATGTGGGCCAGGCTTAAAAAGAAAGGAGTTGTTGTCAAGAGAGAAAGAGTCATGTTAATGTTGAGGGAACTTGACCCTGAAGGTGTAGAAAGTAGGAAAAAGAAGAGGTTACGTAGAAGACTATATCATGCAAAAGGACCCAATTTCATTTGGCACATTGATGGTCACGACAAGTTAAAACCATATGGATTTAGTATACATGGGTGTATTGATGGATTTTCAAGAAGGCTAATTTGGCTTGAAATTGGTCCAACAAATAAAAACCCAGAAGTCATTGCAAAATACTATCTTGATGCTGTGAAACAAGTGGGTGGTGTACCTAACAAAATGAGGTCAGATGATGGAACAGAGAACAGTGTAATTGAAGCAATTCACACATACCTCAGGTCTGTGCAAGGTGATGGTAATGCTGGAATTGGATCCTTTATTATTGGCAGATCCACGTCCAATCAACGAATTGAAGCATTCTGGTCCCATCTAATCAAAGATGGTCCAGGATGGTGGATGAACTTTTTCAAAGAATTATCTGACACAGGTCTCTATAACAGTGCTGATCCAGTTCATGTAGATTGCATTAGATTCTGTTTTATGGAAATCTTAAGGAAAGAGTTGCACCAAGTTTCTGAATTATGGAATCAGCATATAATTTCTTCTAGTAAATTTGGAAACAGCAGTGGACCAAGAGGGAGACCAGACTGCATGTACTTTCTTCCCCATCTGTACAATACAAGTGATTACAAGGTAGACACAGTTGAAAGTGAAATAGATGAGTTTATTGACAATGCAACAATGTGTCCTACTGATTACAGCCAATAATTTAAAGAATTGGCTACAATTATCATGGACGAATATCAACTACATCAACCAAACAATGCTAGAGAGGGAATGGATCTCTATATTAAACTCATCAAGGAAGTTGAAAAGCTTACCTGAACTATTATACTCTTTATTCTGAACTCAACAATGTACAACAAGGCTTTATCATTTGTATTGGAACTACATGTACAGCCTGTAAAGCTTAATAATATTTTGTTGTTTTCTCACCTCTAGATGACTTTAGGGTTTACCTCGGTGTAAAAACCTCACAACTGACAACTGTAGCTGATTTTACTCTTCACTGCATGTATCAAGATCTCTAAACCCTTTGCAGCAATAGTACTGGATTGATGAATCCAATCTCTATGAATTGTTGTGGTTATTTTGAAAATTAGCAATAGTGTTTGTATGTAAGGTTCTTACACCGAGGTCATGCCTGAATTTGGTGATCACATAACAATAAATCCTTCAGATTTCAGTGATGAATTTCAAGAATTTGCTGTTTTTAATGAATGAACAAGGAATACAAACACCAAAAAATGCAAATGAAGGACTTGATTTATACATTCCATCTTACAGAAGAGATTGAAAAGCTGTCCCAAACACAGGCAGCCCAACTTTCATTGAAAATTATTGGTTTGATTGTAAACAAATATATATTTTAATTCAATGCAAAATCAATAAAACACATTAACAATTACATTTTAAATAACCAATATAATGTTTAATGTATAACAACTGCAGAAAATATGTTCACAATGTTGTAGCAAAACATACTTCATGCTTTATAAATATTCCTAACTTGAATGAACAATAACTTTAAACTTCTTATCCTCTAGTGGTCTTCTTCACAACCATTTTATAGAATGACATTGCAACAATCTGTCAGACTTTAGTGTTGTGTGACACTACAGAAAATTGCTCTGAAGGAGGCTAATCTTCTACTTAATTTCTATATAAAAACGGTTATACAAATAGAAAGAGCAATAGTGAAATGACAACAAACTTTTAGCTCGACTTCTTAACAACAACAACATATTAGCATTTATAATATTGGTCATCAGTAGCAAAACAAGAAACTAATTTATTACTAGACCAACAAATTTAGTGACAACATTTCATTTAGCCAAGTAATATTATTAGTATAACCATATACTGATTGTCACTAACAAATGTCCAAAAAACTAAACAACAGAAACTTAGTTTTCACAATGATGTCAATAAGTATGTAGGATCTTACATGATATCCATTTCCCATTCATCTCTATTGAGAATGTTGGTAAATTCCTCTCTTAATTCAACAAAATTGGCATAGCTTGATGGCAGTTCCAAGACAGGTCCACATGTGTGTGCAATGGGCCTGGAACAGAATCCTTCAGATTTGGTAAATGTTACAAGCAATTTCCTCGTTCCCATAATGTCCATTGCGGTTGTAAAACGTTGAAACTGGACTAGTTTAGGCAAATCCAGACCTCTCACAAATCTTTGCAAAAACTTCAAGGCATCCCTTTCTCCATCAGTACTTGGGTTGCACTCAATACTGTCCAAGACTTTCTTTGTTGTTGGCTTAATGGTTTCATAAAAACGTTCAACTGATGTAATTGACTGAAAGGGGGGAAGAACTTTCAGCTTTTCCTGAAATATTGGCTGCCAAGCAGCTACCATCAGGTGGGGTTTCTGAATGAGTTCCTGCTTAGCAATTTCCAGGATAACTTTAGCCATGTTTTCACTCTTGATTAATGTTCTGCAGTTGAATCTCTCTAGAAAATCATCAAGCTCTTCTCTTTCTTCTGGGATTTCATTCTTATTCAAAACACCATCGATCAGCTCCTCCTCTGATGGGGATAAATATCTCTTAAATGAACTCAGGAAAATTTCATCGGTGACTGCCTGATTGCCAAATAGACAATAGCAAATGAAAGCCTTTGAAAGGAAAAATGGGAAATAAGCTGCAGAAATGTATCCTTTCACAAGGATACGTCCTACAGCCTCCCATTCTTCAACAAAATGGTCATGGCGCACGAAAGGCACTCTTTCCCTTTCACCTATTGTCATTGCAATTGAAAATTTATTCCAAAATAAGGTGTACACCTCACGGGTAACGCCAATTCCTACACCTTGTTCCACTTCACCCCTCTCGTTTATGACTTCAAAACTAATGTCAATGTCCAGAATATTAATATCCTTAAAATGCTCAATCAAGTCATTTTTTATGCAGGAACGATGGACAGTAAGACGTTTTGTAAGAGATGAAGGTCTCTCAAGTGTCTCAACACCAGTTTCAGTAAAAGCAGGGTTTGAGAGTACAGCTCCAGTAGAAGTAGGGTTTGAGAGTACAGGTATCTGAATAACTTACACAGGTATCTTTGGTGTCAGCAAATACTGACTCCTCATATTCTTTGTCTTGCTCACATCTAAGGCATTGTTCCCCCTCTACGTATGTGCAACAACATACTGAACAAACAACACGACTTGGCTCTGTTACTACTGATGCTGAAGGGAAAGACCAGATGTCATTGCTTGCCTCTGACTCTGTTACTACTGATGCTGAAGACCAGATGTCATTGACGTCGTCCTCTTTACACTGTAAATCTGAATCAAACTCATCTTGTATTGAGTCTTTGTGCTGGGTTCTCAAATACAGATAGGTTGTAGAAGCATACAAGCCGTTTTCTTGTAGGTAACTAGCTAGGGTTCCTTCCCCAGGGAATTCGAATATTGCAGTTTGTGTTGTGTCACAGATAAAAAATAAATGATCGTCTACCGATCCAGCAAAGGCACTAATTCCCCGTGGGAAAAACAAAGCCGATACTTTTTCCTTAAGGTCTTCAAGACGAGGGGGCTCTGCATCGCTATAAGCAATGAAGCGGTTTCCTCCACCATTCCTTTGACGTACCTGCTCAAATGTTTTTGAAATTACATTGTAATGAATCCATCGCATCTGAATGCGACGTTCTTTACCGACTTTTCTTTTCTTATTTCCATTTCGTGAACCCTTCCTAATGCGATCCAACAGACCAGAAAGTCGTGTGGCTGTCCTACTTTGATTACTAGTGGTATTAGTAGTAGTAGTACTACTATTTGTGGCACTTGTTGGCCGAGCACGTGGTCGTAAGCGATCTTGTTCGCTGGTTGTTGTTGTAGTCGCTTGTGCCTGACTGTTTTCAGGAGCTGATTCGGCGTTCGCTTGACGTCTTAATTCATCTCTAACAGCTTGCTTGATGATTGCATCCATGTTTCTTTGTTATCTTTTGTTTGTTCTAATCGAAACCTCGACTTGTGACTCAACTTACGACTCGACTTGCAGAGAATCAACAAAGATGGCGAATTCGATGAGCCTGCATTCACACTGGTCAGTGACAAAAATCAAACTGAAACTGTACGAAAAATCACAATCGAACTGGAAAAAAAAGAGAAAAAGTTGTCGAACTGTTAAAAAAAAAAAAATCGAACTGTAAAAAAATATAACCGAACTGTAAAAAATTAAAATCGAACTGTAAAAAAAGACTGTACAAAATTAAAATCGAACGAACTGTAAAAAAATAAAATCGAACTGTAAAAAAAAAATCGAACTAAAATCGAACTGTAAAAAAACAAAATCGAACTGTGGAAAATCTACTGAAACTGTGAGCCTCTTAGGCCATCGTAAGTATACCCACTTTTTCTTTAGACAATTTCTCCATTGCTGCAACAGCAGAAGAGGAAGTGCAGTGGGCAAGATTGGAATGGCTGTCATCAGAATTCTGAAGGAGATAATCATTTTTCAAACTTTTTAATAGATCCACTACTTTTATAACTAGCCATTCCGTTAAAGCGAAGTGGCAATTACTTTTGATTCGTGCACCTATAGATGATACCTATTATTATATTACCCAAAATAGAGCTCTAGAGAGATGGAAAAGAGGGTGAGACGTGGCCACTACTTATCATGGTTGGGGTGGGGTCGCTAGCAGAATTCAGTGAATTCTTTGGTATGAACGTATTCCTACAGCCCTTAATACAAACCCCTGGGATTAGGAAATTAATTATAGACAACACTCCAGTTTCGAGTTGTTTACGCACCTTGACAAAAGACGCATTTGCTCAGCCTTAGCCTCAATTCAGCGTAAATTATTCATAAATACCAACGAGAATGTGAAAAATGTTGACATAGGACAATATAATCATTTTTGAATTCCACGGGTTATTCTCTGGATTGAGGCTAAGGCTGAGCAAATGCGTCTTTTGTCAAGAAGTACAGCAGTGTCTAAACAACTCGAAACTGGAGTACTAAGCACTCAAGTGTTTACCTTTTCCAGGATGTTTCTGTGATCCATGAACCAATTTGCCAGGTGAATAGCTCCTTTGATGGTGTCCTTTTCTATAACTGTTGGAATTTCCCCATATTGGACACCACAAAGTGCACGACTTAGGTGATTGATAAGTACATGCAGTGCTACAGACAACCGCAGAACTAGTTTGGGTGCCTTTGAGATATTCTGTGCCATTCCTTCAGAGCATCCAGAAAAGATGGAATTTTGCAAGTCTACCAGTTCCTTTTCCTTTTGCAGGAACAATCTGAAGGCATCTTCACTTAGTGTATATTCCAACTTTTGGCCACTGTTGTGACGGGGTAAATATGTTCATACACTTTCTCAAGATTTTGCAATGGGCTCTGCTGTAATTTCCTTACATTTTCATTGACTTCCTCTCTAGTTAATCGAAGAGGCTTGGGGCAGCAGCATAGAATTCGATCAACTAGGCCATTTCCCTTTTTTGCCAACTTGCTGTAGATGTCAATGAAACTCTTCGGTTGACTTAACCCAAAAAATGACATACCAGTTCGTGGGATTCGGTCACGCTTTGAGGAATTGCCTTTGTTTACAGACCACTGCGCATTGTCAACAAATTTAATCAATAAATCTTTATCAATGTCTTGCCTGCTCTTGCTAACAAGCCTTTCAAGGATGACATGTACTTCATCTTTTGCTAATACCCCTGACCTTCTGTAGTTTTAAGATGAATAAATACACCACTTCTGGTGAAATCCTCCACTAGGATTGGATTTTCAATCGATTCTTCTAGTGTGATTATTGGATTTTCCACACCGGCATGCAATGCCGCACTCTTTCCAGCACCAGGAGGAGCAAGGACTATTGTAAACAAATTCACTGGCTCCAATTCTATAGCAGACATTCTAAGGGTGGTTTTGGGAGCCATTAGTCCTGAAACAGCACTTAATAGTCCTGGAAACATGATCTCTTTCACAACATTGTGTGATCTAGAGAAAATATCTAGCCATTCCACCACATTTTCTGGGAGGATCTCGTCCCAGATCAGTTCTATGGAATGCAGCTCTCGCAATGCTTCCTCATGCATACCTACAAATATTTGCAAAAAGTTAAACATTTGTTCAAAAATTATGAAGCAGAAATGAAGGAATATTTTGATAGAAACGATTAAATCTAAAATGTACCAATATTTTACCTTTAGAAACACCCTGAAGTATACTGATGTCTTGCAACATATTTTTGATAGTTACAACAACAGTTATCATACTTCCATAAAAACTAGGCCAAGTCTTGTATCTCAAGAAAATGAAGATCACATCTGGCATGTTCTCTATGATTGTGACCTAATTGACGGGCCCATTAAGTTTAAATTTCACATCGGCGATAATGTTCGACTTTCTAAACTGATAGGTCACTTTGAAAAAGGATACACAACTACGTTTACGAGAGAAATTTTTGCCATTTCCAAGCGCATTGCCAGAATACCTTCCGTTTACAAAATTAAAGATTCAAACGGTGAAGAAATAGAAGGAACTGTGTACGGAAACGAACTTCAACTTGTAAAAGACCAATAAAATAATTATATTTGAAGTTGCATTTCAGTTTTATCTAATCTACCTGACATGACAGAACCTCAGTTTTTTGTCCTTCTTCCCTCCAATGCTTCTCTTGAACTATACAAAAACAAAACCTTGACCAGTTACACTGTTCATCTCCCTGAAACTATTTTGTTAGAAGGCAAATATGAAGTTGGTCTATAAAGTATCATTTGGCCGACGACATTTTACAACATTACACATTTTAAATTTTCTAATGCGTTTAGACGGTCAGTCCTATCACAAAACGCTTGTTGAACCAATGTCGAAATACCAAGAGAATCACGACCGTTTTTGAAAGCAAAAATGTTATGGCAATTTAAAGATATTGTGCGAGAAAACTTTCCTGATGGAAATAAGTTATGGGTAATGTAGATTACTGTGATATTTCTGTGATGAGAATGTTTTGTCATCAGCCAGACGCTGGTCGTTAGAACACGAAGACATCAGATCATAATTTCTGGTTGATTTTCAAACAAGTCAAGAACGTTTTCTGGGAATCCGTCTACAAAAACGACATTAGGTACGTCTTCTTTGAACTTAACAAAGCAAGACTGATATGCTCCATTTCAGTAAACAAATTTGAAAATTTATCCATCAAACATCTGTTCAAGGTCTCTCAACAATTTCGGTGTTAAAACTGTTTTTCCGCATTGAGAAGGTCCCGAGATCATGATACTTGAAGGATTCTTAAAGTGGCTCGAAGTAGTTTTTTACTGATCACACTTCTACTTTTCATTCTGCGAATTGATAGACTTATCCAACACCGATCAAAATGACTTTTGCACCAGTTATCGGGCAAAGATGGAAATTTTGAATTATGTCAATTTCAGTTCGATCGAGGTTTCCTTGGCAACGATAAACAAAGATCGTTGAAATCATTTTTTTTTTAATATCTCAAGATTTCGATGAGCTCTAGACAAGCGACTATATACATGATAAAGTACATGCTAAGGCAAAGTAGCTCAGACAGAATTCAAACTGTTTGATCAGAGCGATTTTGAATAATTCGCATAAAGAATGTTTAAATTCTTTGCAGTAGGTTTTTTGGTATTGTATAGACTCTGCACACCATCTGTTGTTTGAAAAATCTCAAATACTCTTAGGTAACTTATGATTTGAGCAAAACTGTCAGCAATGTAACTTGGCTTTTGCACTATTTCTTGGTGAGAAATCGCTTGTAAAATAATTGTTATTTGCTCTCTAGTTTTCGGTATTTGATGGCATTTAAAGTTACTAAGAAAATCTATAAGATCCTCATCATTACAATCAAACTGATGTGCCAGGGCTTTATCAATAACCTCCTTTTCCTCTGATGAAATATAAACTTTAAATGAATTCAAGAGGATTTCTCTGGTAACACTTTCCTCACCAAAAAGCACACAAGAAATAAATGACATAGAAAGCATATTTGGAAATTATCCTACTGCTGCATAGCCATATACCATTTTTTCGTCACTTCCCACACAAAGAGAATTTCCTATACATTTATGTACCAGACTTTGAACATGACAGTGTATGCTATTTGAATGGAATGTTCGACAGTTCTTGATTAAAACAGAAAATAATTTTTAGACTCGTCAACTTTCATGCACCGTTCGATCTGTAAATTTACATGGAATATTGCTATGGTATAAGGCTTATAAAACTAGACGCTCTAATAGCGTTCACTTGGGCTACTGATAAATAATGAGATGACGAAGCCGAGAATTGGTACTGCATGTAGCTTCAAAATTGCAAGGTTTCTGAAAATGATGAACATTACAAGGTAGTTTTAGCCTGTTACTGCACAATTTAATTACTGTAAAACAGTATTTCTATAGTCGACAACACCAGCTCAGAATGGGTAGAACTACATTAGGGAACTATTTCAGAACTGACTAGTGCTATTTCTAAAACAGTACTAAACAGTGTTTGGTCACTCGTTGCGTGACTCGGTCCGGCAGAGAATATTCATGTTCTCTTCTGTCAGCAAATAATAATAAAGTAAAGTAAGCATCAGTTCACAGTACTATATGTGATTAATTGTCAATCTATAAAGTTGAGTACTTGACCATTTTATAGTGAATAATATAAAAACAGCTTCTTGTCAAGTCTGTAGTCAATGTGATAATTTGAATTTGATTGAGGCCTAAAGCTACTGTATGAGTCGTATGATCGTCTGAGCGTTCGCCATCTACGACAGCAGAGACTGTTGATCATATTCAAATACCTGAGGGAGATAGAACTGATGATGCCATAGACGGCAAAAGCTCAGACGATAATACGACTCATACAGTAGCTTTAGGCCTCAATCGAATTCAAATTACCTTATCTGATATGCTACTGAAGGACAACATCCTCCGATCTGTAGTCAATGTTTCTTCATTTGTCAGTAGTCATCGAGCTCGTTGAGAAATCACTCAACATCCTCTTTTAGTGTCAAGAGCGTCCAAGAAAATCCTCTATAAATGGCGAACATCCTCTATAAATGGCGAACGAACTCTATAAATGGCGAACGATCGCTGAAAATAAGAGAACTGTACTGTACGTATTTTAAAAATGCTAATGGCGGACGACTGCTCATTAATCAACTCGTGATCAACATATACGATCTTTCTTCTCTCTGGGCTTCCTGTGACCGGGATAGACTGGAACTTCTAACCCGAATCAATGGGTATTTTAAGACTTGGGCTACCACAGGTTTGAAGGCATATAAACGTTCTATGGCTGTTCCAGAACACGAAGTAATTAAACATAAGGGATTATCAGTTATGAGTTTTAACATTGACAAAGGCCGTACCAGGTCGAGGTTCAATATCAGTAATCCATTTTTATTGAGAAATCTATGTTTTTAAATCTGTCATTTAAAGAATTGTGGATCTAGTGAACCTATTCACGACTTGCGAAACGAGTAGGGGATTGGGGCGAGTTTGGTCTCGCAAAGGCTCTCGGGGCTGTTACAGAGGACGCTCAGAAACAAATATGGCGGACATCGTAGAAGAAGTTGTGAAGACGAGTAAAGAAACCAAGCTAATTTTGACCGAAGAGGACATTCCTTGCACAAAACTAAATAAACATGTGGAAGAATGTAGCTGCTCTGTTTTGAGACGATGGCTTCCATGTAGAGGTGCTAAAACGTCTGGAAAGCTTGCGGATTTAAGGAAAAGGTAAACTTGTGTTGTAGTAAACACATCGAACTGAAATCGTTGTTTTATAGCCAATATCGATTTTGTATCGGTTTCATATTAATGTCAGTTATCTCAATGCATGTTTTTCAACATAGGGTCAATGATTACATGAAAAGTGGACTTGACAGAAAGTAGCCACCTTAAGTTACAGTGAACGGCGGCTGAAAGGACGGTATACTATGCCGAGGAGGTATGGGTCGAGACCGTCGTCATTGGGCGCGAAAATCAAACGTTAAGTTGCGAAGTGGACGCGGCCGTACACGACTACAAGAATATTTAGAAAAAAACATAATGTCTTCGTTTCGTGAAACCCACGAACTCCTAGTTTACTGTTTAATGGATGATATTATTACCGACGAAGAATTTGCTATTCTCTACGATGTGAATTGTTCCAAAAATCTCGATCTCCCTTACGATGATTACGAAAGATTTGATCTCGATAACATGGAAAATGACGAGTGTATTGCAGAGTTTAGAGTCACAAAGAATGATTTACCGGTTCTTGCAGAAGCTCTCCAAATACCAGACACGTTTGTTTGTCCTCAGAAGTCTGTGAGTGATGGCATGGAAGGATTGTGTATATTGCTAAATATATTGCAGATATTCGGACATGATTCCTCGTTTTGGGCGACCTGCACCTGTTCTTTCCATGATTACTAATGAGGTATTGGACTTTGTATACGAAACACACAAAGATAAGATTCTCGACTGGAATCATGATCTATTGCACCCAAACAAGCTTCAAAGCAGATGCTGTTTATGCCAAGGGAGCAGCACTCGATAATTGCATTGGCTTTATTGATGGAACTGTAAGGCCCATAGGCCACAAGAGAGTTCACTCCTTAAAATTCCAGTCTTTTGCTCTTCCAAATGGAATCATTGCAAATATGTATGGACCTGTTGGTAAGTTCAATGGCCATTCAATCCATTTACAACAAGTATATATGATAATTTGATTGACATTTTACTCTTATATTTTTTTGTATTTTTCTATAGGGTAGAAAACATGATGCTGCAATGCTAGCCAATTCAGGTTTACTGCAACAGCTTCAACAGTATGCCATATCACCCAATGGTAGACGAATGTGCATTTATGGTGACCCAGCCTACCCTCTCAGGCCTCAGCTCCAGTGCCCATTCAGAAATGTACCCGCTCTAACCCCCCAAATGCAAGCATTCAATACATCTATGAGTTCAGTCAGAATATCAGTAGAATGGCTATTTGGGGATATTGTCAACTTTTTTAAATTTGTTGACTACAAGAAAAACTTGAAGATCGGTTTGAGCAGTGTTGGAAAGATGTATGTTGTATGTGCCATTCTTCAGAATGCACTGACTTGCCTCTATAGAAATTTTACTTCCCAGTATTTTGACCTCGAACCTCCAACAGTTCAAGACTATTTTGCATGAATCTCTCTGAAACTTGTTACTAGATATTAAACACAACAGAATATTTATTTCATTTTGCCAGTCAGTGAGACGATATGGATATACATGGTTCAGATATTCATATAGCTGTTGTAATATTAAATATCACTTGTATATTTCTGTCGATAAAATTCGACAAGTAACATTTGAAGTGGAACATGAAAACTCAACAAATCTCAACTATTAAACAAATGTCAGCAAACAACAACACTGCATATGGTTACTTATTTTGCAAGCTTGGACATCAATGCAAGCATAGCATGACTTTGTTGTTGCATCATGTTCATAACTTGTGCTTGTTGTTGTTGTTGTTGCCGCTGTGAATCTAGAAAGCGTTCATACACTTGAGAGTGTCGTTCTTGTTCTTTTCGCTTGATTTCTTGATCTTCCTTTTTCAGCTCAAGATCTTGTTGTGCCTTTTCTCGCAGAAATGCAACAGTGTCTCCTCCATATCTTCTAGATTTGCGCTTGGGTTTTTCTGTTATTTCATCATTTTCGTCTGACTGGACATGTCGCTTAGTTGTTTGACTCAGTCTTTCGCACGCCATTAAGCGGATATCTTCTCCTTTACTCCGGTCTGTTTCATCCTTCTTTTTACTAAACAAGTCATCTTTTTCTGCAGCTTCCCATTTCTCCAAAAAAAAAAACTTCTTCCATAGCAGTGTCTAATTCTGTATCTTCTACATTTACTCCACTTAACTTTGCTTCTTCTCGTCGCTTTGCTTTGGACTTGGAGAGTAGTAGGCCGAAGTGTTTTCTTGTTGATCTCTTTGTAACTCGGAACTTTAGATCAGGGATTTCATTCAAGTGGTCAGCAATAGTTTGCCAAATCTTTCCTCGCTCCACTGTCCTCGGTTTAAACTGGTATGGCTCACATAACTTCGCGGGTAAGTAAAACGTCATGCTGATCGGACCATTCCATGATTCTGAAACAGAAAGTGATACTTAAATGATATGAAATGTATCGAATATACACAAATTCTCACATTCGGTTGTGACTTATTAGCGATGGATTGGATAGAAATATATATATATACCAGGAATATAAGCAGTAATAATGTTTTATAGTCATATTAAACTGATAATGGCGCTTATGTTGTTGTAAAAATATTCTTACCCACTTCTCGAAGGGACTGCTTTGGCGGGAAACCCATATGTATAAAACAACTTGACCTTTCACGTTGGTTTTCTCTATTTTTCAAAATTCAAAACGTTAGAAACAAAGAATGATATTATCCACAGCTTTTCATGCGGCCAAAATGCTTAGTTTTACGAAATTTAGTGTTAAAAAGTTGAAATAAAACTTACATTCCCGAGATATCGCCAACCAGCTTATCTTCACCGCCTCGACGTTTGGTAGACGGCGAGGTGATATGTAAATTAGGCAAAAAATACATGCACTTGACTTCCGGTAGACGTCCTCCTGGCCGCCGTCCACAGTAACTTAAGGTCGCTAGTATCTACGAGACCCTGATGGTAGTTTAAACCTGATACAGGAAAAAAGCTCGACAAGGAGTTCTAACCGAATCTGGGCCACGAGAGCAAGACATTGCCAGCTTTCCAAAAGATGGATATTCTGTTGATCTCTCTAATGCTCCAAAGGTTTCATTTGGAACTGTCTGGAGATACATGATAGAAAATTTTGCTTGCAAGAAGCAGACTGCTACAGCGAAACTCCTCGTTATGGGCTACAACTTTTTCATGTCAAACCATGTTATTTCTATGTATCATCTTGCAAAGGATGGGAAACACTACATCAAAAGTCAAGTATTACCCTCTATGAAGAAGTCGTCAGTTTATACTTGCTATATTGTTATTTCTTCAATCGGTTTTGTTCTTCAAGGCAAGTGTGGCTGCCCTGCAGGAGTGGATGGCAGGTGTAATCATGTGGCAGCAACATTGTTTGCACTGGAATCTTTGCACAATAATTTTTTTTGAACAATCTGATGTTTCATGTACATCTAAAACATGTAAATGGAGTGTTCCATCAAAGAGGAAAGGACCAGTCCAGCCTATCAATGCTATGAAGTTTTCAAAGCATGTGCATGGGAAGGAAAAACATGTACGCAGACAATTAATTGAAAATGAAAAGGATGTAAGAGCTCCACATCACCGAAATTGGCCTGACTAAAAGCTACTATTATTAATGTTTAATCAGCTGAAAGAAATTCAAAATGAAACTGGGCAAGCTATAGATTATGTCATATTCTACCACAA
The DNA here is from genome assembly GCA_033675265.1 of Actinostola sp. cb2023. Classification (NCBI taxonomy): domain Eukaryota; kingdom Metazoa; phylum Cnidaria; class Anthozoa; order Actiniaria; family Actinostolidae; genus Actinostola; species Actinostola sp. cb2023. The sequence continues at coordinate 124,730 of JAUJYZ010001080.1, read as the reverse complement.
GAGGTGCCTGCCAACTCAACACCCGCCAACTCAAGTACTCTTGAAAAAGAACATGAACATACTACCCGCAGTGATCCTTTAGGGCTTATTTCACCTATCAAACAGACTGAAAATCCAATATCTTTACAAGGAATTAAAGATAGGTGTCAGAGAGTTAAAATGAAATTGAATATGTCAACAGAAAATGTAGCAGAAATAGAAGAAAAAACAAGACTGCAATCAGATAGTTTTCTTTGGCAATTTCACAGAAAATGCAGAATTACCGCATCGAAATGTTATAGAGTTGCTGTTATGAAACCTACAACCTCACCAACCAAGGCTGTACGAGAATGTCTATACTCTAATGTCAAGCCTACAAAATACATGCTGGAGGGAATAGCAAAAGAACCAGAAATAAGAGCACTGTACATAGACAAACAAATCAAATGTGGACATAATGGAATAACTGTCTCAAGTTCAGGTCTTGTAATCAGCAAAACTGAAGGATTTCTAGGTGCAAGCCCTGATGGAATTGTTTAGGATCGTTCTGTAGATGACCCTAATGGACTTCTAGAAATGAAACACATACAGATGGATGATAGCGAATCTCTAGAGCGTGCCCTTCTGCGAAAGAGAATGTGTTTGAAGTTGGATGGAACCAACATAAGAATTAACAGGAATCACCAGTATTTTTACCAAATACAGCAAACTATGTATGTGACCGAAAGAAGATGGAATGACTTTGTCGTCAAAGGATCAACATGCTCAGAACTACCGTAAAGTTCCGAAAGTTGCGAGCCCCCGAAAGTAGTGACCTCCCGAAAGTAACAGTAAAAATTGATGCTTGCTAACAAATCCCGAAAGTAACGACCCCCCGAAAGTAGCGATACCCCCGAAAATATCGATCCTCCTCAGCTCTAGAGCGATGATTAGATTAGGTGATGAACAGCACTAGCAAACAGCACGTAAAGAGCCAGAATATTTACTGCTACACCGATAAGCAAATGTAACAAAAGAAATAGTCTTAGTAAAATACGTTCTAGATCCTGTGAATATGGCTCCTAAAAGTTAACGATTTTAGCATCACGAAAGTAGTGACCACCCGAAAGTAGCGACCCCCCGAAAGTAACAGTTACCTAAGGTTGCTAAATTCGAAAGTAACGACCTCGCTACTTTCGCAACTTTACGGTATACATTGAGAGAGTGCAATATGATGCTGAATGGTGGGATTGTGTAAAGAAAAAAATTGAAAAGTTCTATGACAATCATATATGCCCAGACATTGCCATAGGATTAAATATGGACTCCCAAGGCTTGACCTTGCATTGAGAAGTGATTAGTTACAATCATTGTTTTTAAATTGCAAGACGATCAAAATGAACAAAATAATGTTTATATGGTGTATTTATTACCACTAAATGTATTTATTAGAGTACAAACACTAAAAATACATTGATATATTGTTTAATTGATTTATTGTAAAATTGTAAAGCATTGTTGATCAGCTTATGTAGATAGCGCTATAGAAATTATTATTATTATTCTTTATAAAATAAAACTCTGAAACTTGGGAGTACTTCATAAACTCAGAACTATGTAAACTAACTGATTTCTCTCAAAATAATACTACAGAGCTTGTATGAATTCAGGAAATTAAAGGGGGTAGGAAATTTGATAAAGCCCCATTACTATAATAATATCAGAAGCAAATGGTGCCATTGAAATAGGTATTTTTCTGTCTAAAATATGCCAGTTTTTCAGTCTTTCCATCAGTCGCTCCACATGGCATGGATCCTTAGACTAGCAATGGCCTTATTCTTGTTGGATTCTTCAACTCAGAACTGGGTTTTTCCTTTTAAGAAGGCAGGCATAACCAATGAAACACCGACAGAGGCAAGCTCATCTTGAACATTAAACCCCTTATCTGCCATCACTTCATCTCCATGCTGCAATGTTTGAAGGAAACCACTCATCACTGTAATTTCCTTATCAGATGAACTTCCAGGAAAAAACTCACTTACAAATGCTAGTACACCGCTTGGTGTTATCCCCATTAGTGACTTCATTGTCGGTCTACTCTTGTATGAGGAATAATAAGCAGACTGGGAATCTCGTGCAGACGGTCTCTCCATCTCCATTTCTGTGCAGTCAACTATTATGACAACTTTGGGAAACAGTTCCTTGAATGCTTTAGGGCTGTGAAGGTGAATTACATCTCTTGGTGGTAATTATATCAGTGGTTCAAATTCTGCCTTCAGAAATCTCAGCCATGTTCTAACAATAATAGATACAGTACATTCTGTAATACAAAATCTGTGTGCCAGATCTGTCTCAAATAGGCCTAGCCTCAGATGCACTAATACCATCACAAATTGTTGATAGAGTTCTTGGTCGTCCAATCTTGACATTTGTTCGCTCATGTTTACCATAGCTCATGTGCTTAGCTGACTGCTCAATAAGGTTGTAACAAACCATCAGCATCTTGTAACTACTAAATCCTGTGTAAAATTCAATGTCCTATTATCACTGTGCTTGTACTTTTCAATGTCAAAACGTTTGTTTTTATCAATCAAAGACTGAAGTTTTTTAATTTCTTCCTTTGCATATCTGCAAGTTCATCTCGAAGAAATTCATTTTCCTTTTGAAGTTTTTCAATTTCACTTACATGTACATGTAAAGGCTGAACCTGTTCAGGTATGTCTTCTATGTTCGAATCGTTGACACATGTAGGCTGATGTGGTTCTGAGCTGTCGTTCATTTCAACAGGTCAGGGCTTGCTGCTTGGTTAATGTTATATACAGTGACCTCCACTACAGCTTGATCGTTCTGTAACTCAATCCTTTCACTTGGTTCTCGATTGGTTTTTCTTTTCTTCTTGTGCATTAAAATCTCATCTTCTGTTGCTTTCGTTATAGCCCTCCTTTTGTTTGCTGTAACTGTTCACGGAAATACAGAGGGTAGATGTGTTGTGCTAAGTTTTCTACCTCCTTCCCAGTGAGTCGAGCAGACACGAGTGTTTGAAGAAGCGAGCTTTAAACTGTCATTTCTGAGGATACGATTGTAAGTTTTCCGCAGTTCGGGGTCCTTGGGAATGCAGTAAAACTCTACGTCGTGTGGCTTGTTTCTATAGTTAATTTTCACATCCAGGAACACAGCAATTGAACTTCATAGTTATCTATACGCTACACTTCTCTTCGGACTTCAACAAAATAGCCGAAGCATCCCCTGTAACAGCCCCAAGAGCCTTTGCGAGACCAAGCTCGCCCCAATCCCCTACTCGTTTCGCAAGTCGCGAATTGAAATATAATGATTGCGAGTGATTGTTTGAAATGTTTCCTAAAAAAACCACTGTAAATGAAACAATAAAATAATATTTTATCATGATAATCATGATAATAATAATAATAATAATAATAATAATAATGAATTGATTTCTATATAAATGTTCATGCTTGAAAAATCAATCAATCAATCAATCATTTATTTATCCAAAAGTTCATTAGCTCATATAGGCCGATGGATGATGTCCCACCACTTTCTGCAATAACATACTCTTGCAACTGAAATAGATTGGACACTTTTAAGTTATTTAAAAATAAACAGTTTTTATTGCAACGTCCTTTATAAATAATGAAATCAATATATGTTACTAGCATTCCAATAAGATGAAAGCAAGATTGAGGAATTTGTTGGCCTTTTCTTTTTCGTGACGCCTATCATTGTCAGGCTTATGTAATCGATAAAATCGTGTTTCCAAGCGCCTCGGGCATTTTCATTCTAGGTGATTTCAAGGACTCCCTCATCGGCTCCACTAATTTCACAGGTCGAGTGTTGGCCGTGAGGATTCAGTTATTAATAATTATAATATTAATGATAATTATCCGAATGGCGTATTTTAAGATATAGTGATCTACACTGATAGCCGACTGATGAGTAAGACAGGGTATAGCCGAGTGGCTTATTGGAAGTATAGTATTAAATAGTTTCTTACCTTTTAGCCGATTGGCTCTTTAAAGTATTGTAACCGAGTGGTTGTATCTGTTTCAGCCGAGTGGCTTTGTACTGTTTAAACCGAGTGGTTGCATTTGTTTCAGCCGAGTGGCTTTAAATTATTTTATAAAATAACTATGATATAACGCACACTCTGATTGGCTAAAAAGCTATGTGATATAAGAGCACATAAACATGGTTCATGACCTTGAACAACCTTGAAGCGATGCAGTGGATTTGATCGACCACAAAAGTATTTTTTTCTGTTGTCAAACATGTTTTATTTACTAAACAAAAGCCATAGAATTACAGTTTTTCTTGTTTAGTTAAGTTCAAGTTCTATGTAGATGTGAGTTTTGATGATTTTAAACCGAAAATTAATTTTGCAAGAATTCAAACACGGCAAGAAACAAACTCGACGAATTGTCCAATTATTGTTGTCCACAATAACGAAGAAAACTATATAACGGCTCAGTTTTCTCAATCACATACTAACCATTTTGTAAGTTATATAGCTACATATATTTTCTCAAGTGTATGACTGAAAATATCAAGAAAAGATATATAGCCGTATTTATACTGACAAAAGAGTAAAAACAGAGCGATTCTTGTAGCTACACGGCGGGTTCGCCAGAACATTTTCCCTGCTGACAGAGTCTTCTTTTCTCCCGGGAGAAAAGAAGACTCTGTCAGCAGGGAACAGAACATTCATATCTCTAGTAAAATATGTCAAAGAGAAAACATATCTTGAAATATCTCAGAAACGTCCATCGTTTATACATTCTTGTCGAGAAAAGCGATGAAAAGATTAAAAAATACGACAAAAACTATGGATATTGGCTACCTGATTTCGTGCTCCATTCATCAACATTGTCAAATATTTCAGAAAGTTTGACGACTCTTCGTCATTGATCGTGATTCGGCTCAGCTTTTCTCACTTTTCTTCGTGTTTCGTGTTCACAGAATACAAAAACAAAGTGTAACAAGCATTCTTCTGTAATTTTCTGACAGAAAATAGCATTCTTCAAAACGTTTTTCGTGTCAAAACACCAAACGGGGAAACGGCACACTGATGAAAGTTGTCGAGTCGCTTTGCCATTTTGATTTCTTTCGTGAGATTTGATTGGATGATGGTCGATTTCTGACGCTTTTCAGGAGAATTGAAAATTTGATCAGTAAAATCTCGCGTAAATAAAGTATTTATACGAAAGAAATCCTTGCAGTTATTTTATAAAAGCTTTATAAAATGGTTTTCCATGTTTTGTGCTCTTATATCAACACTTGGGATGTTGAGAGAACACTTGAAAAGCTTTAAAGTCACTCGCCTAACCGAGAGTTTGTATTTGTTTCAGCCGAGTGGCTTTAAGGTATTGTATAAAGCGAGTGGTTGTATTTGTTTCAGCCGAGTGGCTTTAAAGTATTGAATAAAGTGAGTTGTTGTATTTGTTTCAGCCGAGTGGCTTTAAAGTATTGTATAAACCGAGTGGTTGTATTTGTTTCAGCCGAGTGGCTTTATGTCGAATATTGAACACTACAATCTTTCAGTGTTGGGACAGTCTTTGTTCACCTAATTGAATCGTTTCACCGTCATGTCAACCGATTGGTTCAACATGTTAGTGTTACTGGTCGATTGACTGCATTATTTGAGGGTTTGTCGCCTTACACCTTGTTTACGTTGTTTCCTTTCAGACGTAGTAAGAGAGTCCTTACTACAATGGTATGAGCATGTACAAGATCCTAAACTCAAGCAGTTGGTTGGAGCCCTACCTGAAGCCGTCAAGGAAAGTAAGGCCAAGAACACCCAAAAGAAGTATAACAGATGTTATGTTTTTTCTTAGTCTTATTCAGAACTGTGTGTCTTGTAGTGTTATTGATGAAGCACATTATGGCATTAAGTGGATGCATGAGATAAGTGGTTATGAAGATCCATGTAATTCGTCGATAGTTCGAGCCGTCCTTAAAGCGGCTAAGAGGCTGTTAAGTGTCCGGGTTAAGATAAAAGAACCGGTCACACCGGAAGTAATGCTGTTGCTGTTTTCGCGGTTTGGGGGCGCACATGACAATTTGTCCAATTTACGTTTGCTTACGTTGTGCGTTTTAGGCTATGCAGGTTTTTTACGATTTAGCGAATTGGTTGGTCTACGACGTTGTGATTTTGAATTTGAGGATTCCTTTATGCACATTTCCATAGAGCGGAGCAAAACTGACGTATATAGGGATGGCGCATGGGCGGTGATAGCTCATACTCATAAACCAACTTGTCCCATGGAATTGTGCAGAAGTTATTTTAGTTTGGCCGGTTTTCGAGCAGATTATGAGGATTATATATTTCGAGCAATGACGTTTTTCAGTAGTGCAGGTATTTACAAATTTTGTAACTCAGCACAGTTGTCTTATACCAGAGCTCGGGAATTTGTGCTAAGTGCGTTCCAATCAATTGGCCTAAGAAAAGTTATTTTGTTCGCATGCGTTGTCGTGTGGACACACTCCTAAGTCGGTTTTGTATTACATTATAAATGATTTATATTCGGTTGAGCGGGGAGCGAATTAGAATATAAATGTATTTATTATGGGTTGCAGAACTAGCGCATGGAGTGCGCCAGGAATGTAAGTGTTGTGTTAGGGAGGGTATGGTTGATTAGCGAGACGCTAATATAAAATGCTGAAACAAAGATTGTTTCTCATTCGCGTCCAACATTTTACGCGTCGTGTCTCTGAAAATTAAATACCCAACGGTGCACATGCAAGTCAGTAGGTTCTATATCAGGTTCATATTCTGAATATAAGCAAATAGTTTTCCGTTAATCTTAGCCGACCCAGCTTTTAGTTCCAACAACCCTGATATATAGTTGTTGAATAAGCCAGTTCACGCTGTCGTCCGCCATTTTGAATTGGGGCAAACTCGGCAAAATTGATAGAAATCTGGATCACTTTGACTTGCCGTAACTCCGCTCGATTTCGTTGGATTTTTAAAAACTTACCATTTTAGAAAAGATGTTTTCTTTGTTATTGATGTCCTATAATATGATGGGTATTGGAAGGCTACAAATCGGAAAAAAAAAGATTTTTGTTTTCAAAATAAAACGTTCGGCACGTGAATATGCAAATTAGCTCGAAATTTTAAGATCCATTCGTGAAAAGAAGATTGACTCGAAAAAGGTAGTTAAAACACTTACATTGGTCTTATTTTCACTCCGACAACTCATATGCATGCCTGCCGATTATCGAAGTTTAAATTTTGAAAATCCAACGAAATCGAGAGGAGTTACGGCAAGTCAAAGTGATCCAGATTTCTATCAATTTTGCCGAGTTTGCCCCAATTCAAAATGGCGGCCGACAGCGTGAACTGGCTAATTCAGATTAGATGTACGACTCAACCATGCTTAGGGCATTATAGTCTTTTCACCGCCGTAACCGAAATTCAGATTAATTTACGATTGACAGCTTATGCCGTTCCATCATACAGGAGCGCTATCCAACAATTGCGTTGGTTCGTTTGGTTAATACCACTTCAAGGGTGTAATAACTTTTATTGGTTATCATTAGATCATGCTAGTTATTCGGTTTTAATATTATTAGATACAACATAAGTTGTAATATGTATTGTGCTTATTTCAATGAATAAAGACACGCACGCGTCGTCGTGTGGACACACTCCTAAGTCTGTTTTGTATTACATTATAAATGATTTATATTCGGTTGAGCGAATTAGAATATAAGTAATAATCTTTGTTCACGTTGTAAATCCATTCAATTGACCAGTCAACGAAAACTTTAATTCAGGGTCAAAATAATTAGAATACTATAAAACTACACAATTCGTTTATCTCTGCTTCCAGATAACAACAGTCTCCTAAGGAACTCACTACCAAAAGAAGGCAGAAAGAAAAGCTAACTATGATTATGAAACTATTGAATAAGAAACTTTGTACATGGATTTCTGCTGCTTCCAGATAACAACAGTCGCCTTAGGAACTGACTACCCAAGGAAGGCAGAACGAAACGTTAACTATGCCTATAAACTATTGAATAAAAAACTTACTACATGGATTTCTGCTTCCAGATAACAACAGTCCCCTAAGGAACTGACTACCCAAGGAAGACAGAAAGAAAAGCTACAGTATGTGGTTCTAATTGTGAACGGTTCTAATTGTGAACACTGTTCAGTTAATGTGTACCCTGGTTACCAGAGGCTATTATTTTTTCTCTCTCGAGCCGTAGGCGCTCTCTTAGAGTTTAGAGAGATATAAAATAATAGTCTCTGCTACCCAGGGTACACATTAACAGTGTTCACAATGAGAACCGTTTAGAACCACATGCTGTAACTGTGATCATAAACTATTGAATAAGAAACTTCGTACATGGATTTTGTAGTATATTAACTAGAAAGACGCTCAGCACGTTTTGGCCTGACTTGGCTCCTGCTCAGTTTATCGCAAAGCATCAAGGTACATAACGCAAAGCATCATGGTACATGAATATATTACACTGCTTTCCCCTTAAATGGGAAGTGCTCTAAACTTTAACAAAATACAACTTGTATAACTTAAAGATCAGGTTTAACAACGGGTTTTCTAACTCTCTAAGATCTCCTTAAGGCTGGTGGAGTACGCAAACTCTCTGGAGTTACAACAGGTTTCACATTCTGATCAGACAAACTAACAGGTGGTTGCAAAACAATATCAGAAAAACTAGTTTCATTATCATTGATACCAGCCTGCTCACATGACTCAGGCACTATGATTTCTGGCTCACTAACATCATCATGTGCCTTTATCATATGATCAGTATGGACATATCTTGTCTTGTGTCTAGTTCTAACTATATAAGTTCTAGGACCACAAACTTTAACTACAGTCCCTGGAATCCACTTCTCTGCCTTTGAATTAGCTCTCGTGTTTCGTACGCGAACTCTATCACACCTTACAAACGACCTATCTTTCTTACACTTCATAACCTTATACACTTTCTGTTTCTCTTGTTTACTCTCTACAGCTTGCGCAAGATCAGGTTTGATCAAACTTAACCTATTTCTTAAACGACGTTTTACCATCAATTCTGCTGCGGGTTACCCCTGTGGTACTGCGCGGAGTTCTACAAAACATTTGTTAGCCTATGCTTCATAGACATACCCTTGGTGCCTTGAATTACTTGTTTAACTAATGCCTCTTTAGCAATTCTTACAGACCTCTCCGCTGCTCCATTAGATTGTGGGTGATATGGGGGAACCAATGTGTGTTTTAAGCCATTACGCATAATAAACTCGGCAAACTGAAAAGACACAAACTGGGGACCATTGTCAGACACCACGTCCTCAGGTAAAACCATGATTGGCAAAAATTAACTGCAACTCATCGATCGTTCTCTCAGCTGTGGTAGATGTCATGTGCTGTACCTCAAGCCATTTGGAATGGCTATCAACCACTAATTTGGATGGATGGTTGGATGGCTCTGATATCATTTATTCTGATTTTTTTAAATGTGACTGTGTGATGCAGTTAAGCCATTAATGTACTTTACTATGACTATGTGACTGCGTGATGCGGTTCGTACGTCATTACAGAAGCAATTCCCAGTTCCGTGAGGCCTGGGAGCATTTGTTTGGTTAAAATCAGCGTCTTTGAGCTAATTTGAACTCCACGCCACTGTAGTTGCCTCGGTAGCTCAGTGGGTAGAGCACCTGTCATGAAATTGGGGTGTCGTGGGTTCGAATCCCGCTCGAGGCGTCTGATTTTTTCTGAACATTTGTTCTGTATATTCCTCATTAGTTTCCATTTCTATACTTATCAACCACTACTAGGAATTAAACCACTACTAGGAATTAATCATTGGCTTTCTGACAATAGTCAATGTGAATCCTCTGGAATGGTCTAGTAGGCCACTTCCATGGAATCAAGGGTGCACTAGGTGGGGTGTTTCTAACACTTTGACAAACAGTGCAACCTTAACCGCTTCCTCAATTTCCTCATCCATTTTTGGCCACCATACACATGTGCGAGCAATCACTTTCATAACACATATCCCTGGATGTTCCCAGTGCAGTTCTCCCAACATTTCCCCCCTCAAAACAGGTGGAATTACTACCCTGGACCCCCTGAGAACACAATCGTGTTCACATGACAACTCAAGTCTTTGATTGTGATAAGGTTTTAGGTTATCATCCTCACATTTCTCTGGCCAACCTGACATAGCAAAACGAAGGACCTTACTGAGTATAGACCTGGACACTACCAATTGAGGAACCGATCTAGCACTTACAAAGCCGCATACGAATTTTCTTAAACGAAGCTTTAGATATAGTGGTGCTATGTTATGGAACAGTCTGCCTGCCTGATGAGACCAAACGAGCCAAAACGTCAGGGCAGTTCAAGAGAAGTATGTCTTTGGTCTGTCCCTGATACTGAGTTGTGCTGTTAGCATATATATATATGTATTTATTATTTTTAACCTGTACATATAATGAGCAAATTACGCCCCACTTGGAAATCAGCATATTATGTTGTAGTGGCTAGCATAAAAAAAAAAAAGTTATATGTATGTATGTATGTGTATGTATTGGGTCCACTCGAGTTTCCTTAGCAGTATCTTTAGCTGTTATGGGAAAATCATCATCGATTGCACTCGATAAATTGCACTCTCGCAACCTACTGTGGAGTCTATCTCATGTGGCAACCTAGATGGTGCATCACAATTAGCATGATCTTCCGATCGCCAATATTCTATGTCATAGTCATATGCAGAGAGCACTAAGGCACTAATCTCTGCATTCGGGCTGCTGCAAGAGTGGGGATTGCAGACTTTGACCAAGATGGTTAATAATACAAGAACTGATGAAATTGTTTTACTCCATACACAATCGACAACGCTTCACGCTCGATTTGAACATAGTTCTTTTCACTTGAACTTAATGTTCGAGAGGCATAGGCTATTGGCCTTTCTGTACCGTCATCCATTACATGGCTGATGACTGCTCCAAGCCCACAACTAGACGCATCGCATGCTAGTCTCCGTTCACGATTCACATCATAATGCACTAATAATGCCTCACTAGTAAGGCCTTACTTACTACAAGCTTCATATGCTTGTTGGCCCTCATTCGTGCACTCCCACTGCACATTCTTTTTGAGCAGTTCATGCAGGGGTGCTAATGTTGTAGCTAGCCGGGAGCTAGGCAGAAATGAGTGATAGTACTGGATCATGCCTAAAAATGATCTTAACTCGCTGACATTGCGTGGTATCGGTGCTCTTTTGACAGCATCAATTTTCTCATCCACCAGATGAAAACCGGCAGCGTTTATTCTTAACCCTAAGTAGACCACTTCGGGTTTCAGAAACTCACACTTGGGCAGCTTCAAGTGGACATTGTATTTGCCCAGTCTCTCTAATACTTCTGAGATAATCTTGAGGTTCTCTTGCGAGTTGTCACCACCAATAAGAATATCATCTTGCTTACACACACATTTTTCTACCCCTTGTAAAATCTGATCCATTTTGGCCTGGAAAATCTTAGGAACAGACTTAACTCCATATGGTAAGGTACTCTTGACTCTCCTTATCAACACTTGGCTGTGCATATGCATGTGACAAATCAAGTTTGCTAAATATTTTGGACCCAGCCAGAGCATGTCTTGTGTATTGGGAAGGGGATATCGTTCATCCTCTACAGATTGATTAATGGTGACCTTATAATACCCACAGATTCTCACAGACTTTGGGCACAACCACTATTGGGCTGGCCCAATTTGATCTCTCAGCCTTTTTTATCACCCCATGCTTCTCAAGTTTATTTCCTTTTCAACTTCCTCTTTCAAGGCATAAGGGACTTTCCTGGGCTTGAAAAATACAAGCTTTGTACCATCCGTCATTGTGATGTGTGCTTCAAATGCCTTCAGACCTTCGTAGCCTTCCTCAAATAACCTACTGCGTTTTGACAGTAGATCATCAAGTTGACCTGATTCATCACTGACACTCTGAATTAGTGACATGGAATATCTCACCCCACTCAAGCTTCACCTGGCTGAGCCAATTCCTACCCAGTAAAGTCGGTTTACCATAATTGGCCACTAGTATTGGCAACACGTACTTAAGACCTTTGTATCCCACATCACATTGCATTTCACCACACACAACCAGTGTTTCACCGGTATAGGTTTTCAACTTCACATTTGATGGATGAAGGGGAGTGCCACTGAATTTCTGCATATAGGTGCTTTTACTCATTATGGAGTAATCAGCTGCTGTATCTACTTCCATTACACACACACACCATTAATAAACATTTTTATGGTGTACTTATTAGGCTTATAACTAACTGTTTCAATGGAATATAAAGAGTAAATACCTAACTCATCAGCCTCGTTACCCTGTGATACATTATGGATGTTACCTTTAGCCAATTGAGGTTGCTTACTGCGACACACTGATGCAATATGACCACTTATAGCATTTTGCAGACTCAAACTTACAGCTATGTGCGGCATGTTTCTTACCACACCTATAACATTATTGTTCATCATTGTTCTCTTTTCCAGTTTTAAGTTTATTCACCGTCCCTTGGCTGTGATCACTTTCACTTACAGTAGAATTAGAAGGGTGAAAACTTTCTGCTATCTCCGATGGGGGTGGGTTGTAGTGCTTCTCTAGTGCTTGCACGATGTCAGACAAAGGAGTGTCTCTTGGTTTCGCTGGCACTAATAAATTACCCAGAGTGGCATATAACGTTTGGTCCGGCCGACCAATGTATTTAGATTTTATATTATATATATTACATGTGTATTTATCCTTAGCTCTAGTTACAATGTATTGTTAGTGTGGCGTGCAATTTTTCTGTATTTGTAATGTCTCAGGCTGAGCTTGTTTGGACTTCGAGTCCGTTCTCAGTCTGTGTTAAGTTATTAACTGGCTGTCTCTCTAAAAACCTCTCAGTCGTTTTCGCTTCTAAAATAAATATCTCCCAAACTCTAGCTAATGAAAGACTATATCAAGGTTATTACTGAAACGGGTTTGGTTTGCTTCAAAATATTTTTATTTTATTTTATTTTATTTTTCGAAATGATTTCGTCTGAGAGCTGGTCAAGAGGTCAAATTTGCATGAAATTACGCACTTCTTTACGGCGCTGTACAAACTTCGTCTCGCATTATCCAGCGAAACTTTTTATATCATGTTGTAGATAAATGTATCTAGTTTGTCTAGAGGTAAAGCGTTATTAATCGGTTCAGCCGTTTTTGAGAAAATTAGTTGATAATTAACCCCACTAAGATCTAACTGAACGGCGGCTCAAAATTACCCAACTTTACTCGATTATTTTGCAAAAGTGGCACATCGCTGGACTCTCTCATTGACACAATCGGATTGAACATCATTTCATTTACACAAATCTGTAAAAACCCGTGTACGTTTTGGATATTTCAAAAGTTACGACAATTTCAGTTGGTGCATGTTAGACGATTTACGAATATTAATTAGGTGCAATATCTCAGATATATTATCCATATGAAGTTGAAAACAGCTTACCTCCTTCCTAAATCGCTCATGTTTCCCATTTTACCCATGCTAGACTTCATTCCAGGTCAACATTTCCAAATACAGCGAATTAGGAAGGAGGTAAGCTATTTTCAACTTCATATGGATAAGATATTGCACCTAATTAATATTCGTAAATCGTCTAACATGCACCAACTGAAATTGTCGTAACTTTTGAAATATCCAAAACAGAGTATCATGCTCCATATTATGCTCGGCTAGAGGTATTATGCCGGACAAAAATGTCACTTTCCCCTCCTATGCAATGTCTGTCGTACTTATGCCCCTACCAAATACACAATCCCTATATCTTCTGTCCATTTCGTATCACATTGCGCATACTTTTGAAATAAAACAAATGTAATTAGATGCAACTCACAATTATCATCCAAATGTTTAATATATGACACAAACTGTCAAATTCAATAAGATTTATAACAAACTGGAGTGAGAGAGACTCTTTTTGATCTGTAGCATCAAGGAACATTCAATGTAATCTTGCAAAGACATATCCTGGAGATATCCGAACGACGTTGCTAGGATGGAGAACACACGCTCAGATGCAACAGAAGACGGCTGTAGCAACAAAACCATTTTTGCTGCCGAGGATCCTGGACCATGCAATGGGGAAGTTCAGCTTCATTGGTCTTCCACCATTGAACAGTATCAACTTCATCTGCAGTCCCATCTGGATTTGCTATATATCTCGGAAGCTCGAACTTTAAGTTTTCAAATAGGATAGGATCGTTCAAATAGTCGATTAAAGCAACAGTGTCGACGGTTTGGTACGGTATCAATTACAATAAATCAATATTATTATTATTACAATACGATATGGAGAGAATAGTGTGTTTTTGTCATGCTAGCATGCTTATTCCACAAGATCTCATTTCGAACCTACTAAATTACTGAGGTCTGCTTATTGCAGAAAACACCATGACAGAGGGACATAATTTCTCACACACGATTTGAACCTTGCGCGACCATAGTGTACATATCGCTGAGCTTTAATTAGATTACCTTCAAAGCAACACTTATTTGCTGGATTTCCAGCAGCGAATTCCTGACCAGGATAAAAATTTACGGAAATATGATGAGTTTTCGACGTTAACGATCACTTACTAGATAAACACAAAGATAATATTAGAATATCAGAGGCTTCATTTTCTGCTAACCCTACATTTACTCATAACCGCATAATTCACCAACCAATATATTCACTTAAAGGGGCTATGTCACCTGGGGAGTCTGCGCAGTAAGTGCCATATTTGTCTAATTAGCATAAATTAGCATACGCTCAGTCACAGTAAACTTTGACAGTTCAAGCGTGATGTTTTGCCGCCGTGAATGTTCGTGAATATTTTAAAACCTATCTGCAAGCTTCTTCCCTGCTAACAAGACGATTTTATAAGCTATGGATACTGCATCGGGAACTGAACAGACTGGGGTGAGCATATTTTTTATAATTTTCAATTGAAATGATCGATGTTGTGACTTTCAGTTTCGAACAATACCGGTCAGTAAGCTTTATAATATGTTACTATCAGCTGATGACCTTTCTTCGTTCTTTTTTCCTTTATACTATATCAAGACGAATGAACCATGCACCTGCAAAACTACGTGTTCACGCAGAACGACTGAGAGATCGCGCGGTTGTCCATGCAAGACATCAAAAGTCTCGTGTACAAATCTATGTCTATGCGGCACGAAGAGGAAAAGCTGTAAAAACAAAAATGTAAAACTCGACATTATTGATCACTTCATGATTTTTTGTTATAGTAATAAGTAAATTGTTCCACTTTTATTAGGGTAATGATTCTGTCGTTCATCGACCTCTGCCAGAGCAGACTCATGAGAGACCAACTGAGGATGAAGAACTTCTGAACGAGAACAACATGGTAAAGGTGAGAGCGATCCGTGAGAGCAAAAGCAAATTTGTTATAATTTACATTACTTACCTTATTCTTCTTTTCATAATTATAACGAAAATATGATGTTATTGAATGTGATACGTCTACCTCCATGTTTAAAAGATTAGGTTAAGGGGTAAGAAAATACGATGGGCACAAGCTTACATGTACAGCAAAGTGCAATATAATTTATCACAAAATTATATGAAGTATTTTTACACTTTTCTTGTGTTTCTCCCAACATCCCATGTGGTCTATTTCACCGGTAGATTATGTTTACAAGCTAGTAATCTCACAAGTTTATCAAACATCCTAATTGCAGAATTTCATAGCTACATTGGATGAACCATTGGTACGCAAACTGTGTACCAAAGCATTGAGACGTGGGATAGGTAGCATGGAATATATAGACTCTTCTTATCATGGAAGACAGTGATGCAGAAGATGACAGTTTAGATCCGGACGAGGCATTTGCAGGCAATGAAAATGACGGTAGTAGTAGCCAAATGCCATTGACAACTGCAACCCCAAGAAGAGCTAAGCAAAGTGAGCCTGTGCCAGATTGGTGTAAATGTAACAACTGTACCCAGATGTCCCAAGAGATAAAAAATAGGTGTTGTGGACGAAAAAACTGTCACACTCAAGCAAGGCGGTTTTCAAAATTATGCTTGGATGCAGATGTTCTAGAAATGTGTATCCGAAGCAGATCAGATATCCGTAATGACAGGGAGAACAACAGTACATCCACATTTAGAAAAGCTGCATACCGTCAGTATATATTGGAGAAGTATGGATATTTAGGAAAGGGAAGACGAAAAGTAGTCCCCATCCTGTGTTGTTCTAAGTATTAGACAGCACTACCCATCAACTACTGGTATTTATATGGGTTACAGGCCAGACTAAAATATTATCAAAATACAGGATACATGTTCCTTTATTGTTCTATAGTTACTGTTCTAAGTAAGGGTTAGAGAATGAAAGGGAGTGTGCTATGGGAAAAAATGAAGTTCTGAGCATTAGATAGAAAGCCACGAGGGCGCAGCCCAAGTGGTCTTCTATCTATTGCGAGGGACTGCATTCCATAGGACATGAGTGTTCATTCTCTAACTGCCTTAGAACATGGTTACACTCACAAGGAATTTACAGTTTGTATAGCTAAACAGTATACTCTATATAGAGCATACATGTACTAGTGTGTTCTATATAGAGAATACTGATTAGTTAGAGTGGTTTTCATTAACCTGTGAAACAAAGTGTACTAATTAGAGGTGTAATAGTCAGATAAACACAATAAAAAACAAAAGAATTAGAGTGAAGTAGTGCTAAATATGCTAAAGTGTATTTCACGGGTTTATGAAAACCACTCTATAGAAACTTGGCACTCGATGGAATATAGCCGAATACTAAACTCTGATTAGCTGAGTGAGTGTGACCATGTTCTAATAACTAGTCTACATGTATTTCCAGTAAAGTCAATGTTTATCTCATGAATAGAGAATTTTGTCAGTTGCATATCATACATGCCAACTGCTACTGCAATCATTATTCATGTGAAATTATTATGAGAAAAATAAGCTTCTGTATGAACTCTATTCTAAAAAAAGGAATTCATAGATCAGAGTGATTGCAATAAACATGTGAAACAATATTACAGTAGTAATGTTCACTGCACAACATTTTGTTTGAGAGGTGGCAGTGGAAGATATTTCCAAATGTTTAAATTCTTAATTTATTCCAATCAGGCTCCACCTTTTTTCAAAGGGTCTATGAAATTAATATTCTTTCAATAAGTTTCAATGCAAACACGAATTGACAACAGTAGCTATTGTAGCTCTTAGATTTTATTTCATGATCACATAATAATACCTTACCAATGAGCCATAATAGTGCATAACAGTACTATTATCCAGACTCTTTGCTTTCAAATAAGTTTATCTTACACTTAGGAAATCTAGACTGTTTTTTCAAATACAATTCTCTTGATGACTCTGGTTGCTTATGGCCTATGTTTGGTGCAATCCTTGCCGGATCCTCCTCTGACAAGGAAACGTGCCTAACAATATGATCAACATCATACATTCGTCTACTGAATATCTTGGCTAGCAGCATTGGAATGTAGTTGTAGTTCTTTTTAACCTTCACTACCTTTGAATTCCACTCTTTAGTACGCTGGTTGTACTTGCGAGTACACTGTATCTCATTATCAGTGGTTGTGGCTGGAGATCTCTTTAGGTGATAGTTCCAATCAATGGCTGTAAGTTGTTTTCTTGCTTTGTAAATCTTGAATCTAAAACAAAAATGTTGTGGTAGCACGAAAAAAAAGGTTTATACTTGAAAATGAATATGCTAATAATAAAATTATTGTGACGTCTCAGCGGGGATCATTGGTAAGAAAATAATTCTGGTACAGATAACTTATATCTTTTTAAACGTCAATGTCTACACGTGTCTATATAAATCATTGAAGTTAAAAAATATCAGAAATATTTTGTATACTAATGATCTCTGCTGTGACATGATTATTAGCATATGGAAAGTATAAACCAATTTTTTCAGATCATCTTCACTATTTATTCTGATCACCATTATTATATATATATATTTTTAAATATTGTAAAGCACTTGAAACAGCTTACTGGAAAGGCATAGAAATGTGGGTGAGACAGAACTACATGGCAATATTAATGGTATTTCCACTAATATTTTGAAATGCATAGGTTATTATATACTCACGTGTAAGCACATCGCTTAGGAGCATATGCAAGGGACAAACTGTTTGCACATTCCAAAGCACCCGTGTGTCTGTGATAAAAGTATATATTATTTTATCATCAATGTATGTGTAACTAATATTATTATATACACCTGTTTTCATAAACGTTGTCCATATAACAATAGCATATAACAATAGCAGTATATTCAAGCAGAACAAGTTTTCAATCATATAATTAAAATTCCTAAATCACTATTTTCTTTTTTCTATTTGGACAACGTTTATGAAAACAGGTGTATATTATATATATTGGATAAATCCTTATGCAGCGGATAAAATGATGCAGTTATCCAATAAATTTATCCACTGGATAAGGATTTATCCACTGGATAAGGATTTATCACTGGATAAGGATTTATCCAACAGATAGTGCTATCCACCTTTCGTGCAACTGGGGCCGGATTGAAAAATCGTTGACACGTTCAAAAACATACATGTAGAACTGTCATGTTAATTAATTCACCATTTTATCACATTTCATAAATAAATTTCTAAGCGAGTAAATAAATTAATACATCTAATTATTACTGATTTCCCATGTGCCATTTACATGTAGGGGTTACCTTTCTATGTTTTCGAACGTGTCGACGATTCTTCAATCAGGTGTATATAAAGACAGTTTTAGAGTAATATAACTACGATGTAACACTAAAGAACAATAACAATCAGAAGAACCAAGCTTACTGTGTAATACCTGAACCTAACATAGAAGCTAAAACTGTTTAGAAGAGTGGGCTCCAAAATGATTTTCTGCAAAACTCTTCTATCAAAACTCTTCATCTCTTCTATCAAACCATTTGGGATGTTCTTCATCTTGCAATAATTCATGGGCACATTTACCCCCAGTCCATTCATGGACATCACAGACATGGTGTAATAAACCAATCCATCGGTTTCAAATAATGGATAAAATCAAATTACAAATTAATGTAGTTCAATGGAGTATGAGAAAAGTAGAACACTGTATTGTGCAACAGGGGAAATGCAATAAAAAACGTTGTAAATAGTAACTACAGCAGGTGTTAAAAGGTGCTTGGTTACGAGTTAATGACTGAGAAACTGATCCAATGGTATTTTACAGCAATGGTCACTTATGATACATGTGGTCCAACTTTATCATGTAAATACCTTCAAAATGTTCAACGCCTTGACATCATCATTGCACTTGGATGCTGCTCCACTACAATACCAGAAGTGGTTAATGATATTGTCTGACCACTCTCCTATCTTTGCATTTCCTTTCATCACAACAACCTATTACAGAAAAATAAATGGTTCATTCATTGCAACAAACATGTACATCCCATCCTTCTCAATGGACAATCCTGACCCATACATATAAACCCAGAAGATTATGAGTACATATACATGTACATGTAGGTAGATGTATATGCATAACACAATGATTAGTTTGAGGAGAATTGTTATTGGGTTACCTTTTGGATACACTTTCTTATGCTTTTGGCCTTGTGCCAAATGTCCAGTGAATGGAATATTTCTTGAAAATCATCAGCTGAAACGTTAAATTATTGCATGTTTTAGAATAATGGCATAGATTTGCGATTTTGAGCGAATAAAAAATAAATAAATGAATGACTCCTTCTTCCACCAAAGTCTTCAAGTATTCTAACTGTTTTAGTAGAAACCAACTAGCATACTACCTTTGATTCAATACCAATATTTAATGATTTTTTGCTTTGTTTTTGTTCAAAACGCCTGCTTTTTTGCTACTCACTATCTATCACGTAATAGATAGTGAGTACGTTAGCCAATCAGATTACAGGATTCGTGATAGTATGCTAGTTGGTTTCTACTAATATAATTTATTATTTATTATTACTATACAAATGTATCTTATTCATACTAATTTTTGCAGGACTTCAATTTGGCAATTTTTGCAATTTAAAAAAAAGGTCTCGCAAAAAAAAGGAGCAGCCTAAAAATCACCCAATGTAGCCCCTTCCAACACGATTTGTCTGCTAAATCGCGAAAATTAGTACGAATAAGGTAGTATTCCAATTATTTATACATGTACTTCTCACCCATTAATTTCTTTATTGAAGTAGAGGCATCAGTACATAGTTCAGCAACATGGACAGTACTGGCTAATCTTGAAAGTGAATTCTTTAGGGCTTTTTTCTCCATCGTGCTTGATTTCATTTCAACATGACGTTTATCGAGAACTTCCACCTCAAGAATACACTCACTTTCAAGTTCCATAATAAAATAGCAAAAGTTTTTTGCAGAAAAACCAGGTGAGTCACATTGACCGTCACCACATACGACCAGGTCTTGTCCTGTAAACTCTGTCAGCAATTCGCTTCTCATATATTGCCAAATCTCCTCAATAGCAGGGACACAGTACAATCTCTGGACTCGGTGGAGATATGAATGCCAGGTTCATGAACTGAGCAACTTTTCAATTTTGGCAAAGTTATTTCCAGACAAGAGGACTGCCGCTGCAGTTTGGAGATTGTTTGCCATCATGACATGATTGACATCACCAGAAGTGCAAAATCTACCTTGATGTCCAGCAGTACATTTCCAACGGATAGTGGCACTTGTTCCACACAGCGAATACTCAACACATGTTGTCAATACACATCCAGAATGCCTGCATGTTCCCTTAAACTGTTCCAACAGGATATCAAGTGAACAAATCACTTTAGTACATTTAATGTAAGCAAGTTCTTCCAAATGTAAGGACTCTTCAAACTTTCTACTAAACGTTTGATGAGGTCCATAGGTAGGCACATACTTTGGACTTGTAAATGTCTTATCATCAGGTACATGTAAACATGTTTGAGTAGAAGCATGTTTCAAGTCTCTGTTCTGAGCTACTAATTGAGCAGAGACATCATTTTCACTGGACTTGGTAGATGTACTGTTAGTCTGTATAAACACAGAGTCCAGTTCTGTATTCATGTCCACAGAAGAGAAATCCAATTCATCTACATCATGACCTTCCATCATTTCCTCCCTGAACAGGAAAAAAGATTAGAGATTAAAAACACAATAATAATAGCATGTACATGTACATGTAATATCCCAAGGAGGAAGGGGTACTCCCTTTGTCCAAGTGGTAGGGGTGATCGGCGGTCGGTTTTGTTTGTAAAATAAATAACAATTGACCCTAAAAGGTTCACACAGTAAATATTTTTTTCAACCCTAAAAGGACCGCGGACCACCCCTACCACTTAGACAAAGTGTATTTATACAAAAGCACTTGACAACTGCAGTACTTACAATTCATTTTCATTATCAGTTTCATCATCAGTTTCATCAGTTTCATTATCAGTTTCACTGTCATGTTTATGATCGGCTCTCAAACTCACATCAAGTTCAACCAGAACATCTGCCAAATGATCTCTTTGTAAGTAAACAAACAGAACAGTAAATATTGCAGTAAAGACCGAGGTCGGAAGCTGTGATGTAGCAAGTTTTTGTAGCTCCGTTAAAACCACCAGAAAAGCTTAATTTTTCGGAGCTCTTTCTTCAAATATCCACTTAAATGTCTATCTGAAGCCTCGTAAGATCATGCCAAACAAAAAGAAAGGCCAAACAGATAAAAAAGCCCGCACAGCCAAGTTGTTCTGACTCGGATGAAGACGCCATGGCCGACCTAAATTCACAGATCAAAAAGCTCTTGGGAAGGGTGGCAAAGCTTGAAGAACAAGTCGCGCTAAAAGACCACAGAATAAGTCAACTTGAAAATCAATTAAGTGATGCATTCATTGAAATTAACCAACTTAAAACCAGTACAAATGAGCTACAGCAATCTGTGGAGTTTACACAAAGCAAACAGGATGACCTCACAGAAAGAGTCACAATGTGCGAAGATGAACAGTCGAAACTCGAAGATTATGCCGTCAAGCAAGACATGTACTCGCGTAGGTGGAATTTAATATTCTACAACATTCTCGAAGTTCCACAAGAGGACTGCTACTCAACCCTTAGAGAAACTCTAACAACTAACTGCAAAATGGATGAGCAAGAAGTCGCGAATACGAAGTTCTGCGGTGTACACAGACTAGGTAAGCACAGTCGAGGAAAATCAAGACCAATGATTGCCCGCTTTACCTGTAGAGCCGAAAGAGAAAACATCTGGAAGACTAGATACCAACTGAAAAACTCGCCAATCTCAATGAGTGAGGACGTACCGAAGTGGATTCAAGATCTGAGAAAGCGAGTGTTGATACCCGCTATGAAAGAGGCCAAAAAAGCTGACGTAACCAATAAAGCCAGCATAGTTGGAGATATGCTTATAGTCAATGGAAAAAGATACTTTCACTACCAAATACCCCCTTGCTGGATCAAGAACCAAAGCAGCAGCTCCTAAAAGAACTTTATATGAACTCTAATGTAATGGTAGGTTTAAACGGTTGAGACTCATGCATGTTGAAGTGCTGATAGATATGTTTCTAAACAGCCTGCTAGCCATAGAGCTATTTCTTACGCTTTATTTCGTTATGTTTGTCTCTGGAATATTATTTGTTTCATTTTTTTCTTGTAAGGTACGCTTTCGTAAATTGTTTCGATGTAGGATAATGCAAATCAACCTCGTGTTGTTACCAGATAAAACGCCTCCTTTACACCAACTAGTTAAGCAAAAATCAAAGTATGCATAGCAGCCAATCCCTAGACATTAAGTGCCTTTCATTGAATACAAGAGGGCTAAACAAACAAATTAAACGAAGAGCTTTATTTAGATGGCTACATCAACAAAATCATGAACTGGTTTTCTTACAAGAAACATATTGCTCAACCGATGTTGCAAGTTATTGGGAATCTGAGTGGGGTGGTAAAGCTCTTTTCAGTCATGGATCCAGCCATAGTAAAGGCGTTACGATTTTATTTAATCCAAAGTTGGATTGCAAAATACAAAAGGTTATATCGGATAAAGACGGACGATTCATTATCACCGACATTGTAATAGAGGATTCACATTTGATTGTTGTAAACCTCTATGCACCAAATGACATTAACCAACAAATCACTTTCTTTCAAAAACTATGCGAATTGCTGAAAGACTTCGCTGGAGAACCAATGATAATAGGCGGAGACTTCAATTGTGCTTTAAAACCGATTGATAAAAAAGGCGGACAGGATACATCAATTAAAACTCTGGTTATAAAAAAGATTGAACATATGTGTCACATTTTTGGACTTAAAGATATATGGTGAATGCGAAACCCTGAGCTAGAACAATATACATGGAGAAATAAGTCTTTCAAGGTTCAATGTAGACTGGATTATTTCCTAATATCATCTACTGTTGTAGAAATCATCAATGAGAATAAAATTGTGTACGCCCCTAGAACGGACCACTCGGCCATAACGCTCCATTTACAATCAAATGAACTAAAACAAAGGCGAGGTCCTGGCTTCTGGAAATTTAACTGCTCATTGTTAAACGACGAAAAGTATACCACAGCCATTAAGGAAGAGCTAGAAAAATACAAATCGAAATATAGTTACGTAGACGATTGCTGTCTCAAATGGGACCTTATTAAAATGGAGATTAGAGGTTTTACTATTAAATACTGTAAAAATAAGGAAAGAAAGACCAAATTGGAAGAGAGACGTTTACAAGATCACCTAACCGAACTACAACGAAAAGCCGGTAAGGATCCTAATTGTCAACAAACAGCCAAGGAACTCTATGATACTAAATTGAAATTTGATAATCTAATAGAAAAAAGAACGAAATGAGCTATCCTAAGAAGCAAAGTCAGATGGTACGAAGAAGGTGAACGCAATACTAGATACTTTATTAACCCTTGAAAAGATAAACTATACCAAGAAAGTCGTGACTAAATTAAAACAAGAAGACGGTAGCTTCATATATGATCGAAATGTAATTCTAGAAAAACAAATGGATTATTATCAAAATCTATATGAATCAAAGCATAACGAAAGCAAAACGGATTCCCCGGTTATAGACTTTTTCAACGTGAATAATGTCATTCCATTAAATAAAGAAGAAAGACATAAATGCGAAGGCATAGTTACTGAAGGTGAATGTTTCAGAGCGCTGAAAGAATGCAAAATAGGAAAATCTCCTGGCACGGATGGTTTACCACCTGAATTTTATAAATACTTCTGGCCAGAAATCAAGACTGAAATTATCAATAGTTTTAATTATGCGTTTAGAAATGGAAAGTTGTCGATTTCACAAAGACGAGGTGTCATCTCTTTGATTCCAAAGAAAAATAAAGACAAAACAGTCCTAGAAAACTGGAGACCGATTTCATTACTTAACACTGACTAATAAGATTTTGACCAAAACCATCATAAACCCAGATCAGACGGGCTATGTGAAAGGCAGATACACCGGTGAAAACATCCGATTGATTAAAGACATCATGTTTTTTACCAAAATACAGAACTTACCTGGAATAGCTGCTTTTTTAGACTTCAGGAAAGCCTTTGATACTGTAGAATGTAGTTTCATGTTCGAGGCTCTAAAAACTTTCAATTTTGGACCTGATATCCTACAATGGGTGAAAACATTTTATAGTGACGTTTCAAGTTGCGTGATCAACAATGGTTATGCCTCTAATTTTTTCGAGCTCCAACGAGGAGTAAAACAAGGATGTCCCCTATCAGGCATCCTCTTTGTTATATGCATTGAACTGCTTGCACGACAAGTTAAAAATGACCCAAGAATAGAAGGAATCCATGTAGGCTCTAAAGAAATAAAATTATCGCAATACGATGACGACACAACAGTATTTTTACAAAACGAAAAATCCGTTGAACACCTCCTCGAGACTCTAAAAGACTTTGGCAGCTGTTCCGGGCTGGAAATCAATTCTCAAAAAACTGAGGCAATGTGGATTGGTTCGTGGAGAAAACGTAATGACACGCCTTTTAGTTTTAATTGGCCAAAAAACCCAATCAACGCTTTGTGCATCTCTTTCTCGTATGATGGTGAAGAAGGAACGAGGTTAAATTTTGAGCAAAAACTAAAAAATCTAGAAAAAATACTAAATTCGTGGGAAAGAAGGAAATTGACGCTACTAGGAAGAATTACAATTATCAAAACATTAGGTTTATCAAAATTGATATACAATAGTTCCGTGCTCGCAGTTCCAAAAGAGATAATACAAAATCAATAGTATAATTTTTAACTTGATCTGGACTAATAAACCACCGAAAATAAAAAAAAATACGATAATAGGCGAGAAAAAAGACGGAGGATTAAAGATGATAGATTTCACTATAATGGAGAAAGCATTAAAAATAACATGGCTTAATCGCCTGATGTCAAACTCCAACGCATCCTGGAAATTTGTCCCTGAAGAGCTATGTAAACACCATGGTGGCCTAAATTTCTTGCTTAAATGTAACTATGATGTCCAATTTTTGGATCTTAGTGGACTTCCTACCTTCTACTCAAATCTACTTTTCTACTGGCAAGAATCAAGGCACTTGATAACAAAGGATAAATTGGACCTGTTTTCAGAAAAAATCTGGAACAACAAAAACATTTTAATAAATGGGAAGTCAATTTTTTATGCAAAATGGGTCGAAAAAGATGTCGTATGTTTCAAAGATCTCCTCAACGATAATGTGCGACTATTAACTCATAACGAATTTCAAAATAAATATAATCTCCAAACTCCATTTACCCTTCTCCTCGGAATTAAATGTGCCATTCCCATGGATTGGAAAAACAGAATTAAAGAAGGTACACCGGCAACCGTTTACAATGCCGACAATTTGCCAATTGAAGTCTCTACCCGTTCTGTTTACACCGCCATACTCAAACATTCATTTCGTCCACCTACTGCAAAAAACATAATTCTCAACAACGGTATTAGTCCCGATAACCTACAAAAAGTATATCAACTCCCTTTCAAAATAACTAAAGATACAAAACTTTCCGAGTTTCAGATAAAAATTATTCACAATATCCTACCCACGCGGACCTCTCTTTTTCGTTTCGGCTTAACTGACTCAAACATTTGTCTGTCTTGCAAAGAAAAACAACATACGCTAGAGCATATGTTTTGGGAATGTCCTTTAGTTAAAAATTTCTGGAGGCTGTTTGTAGGGTGGTGGAAAACTAAATGTAGCATGTATTGTATGGTGAACTCGGAGATATTGAAAACAAAAATTGCTTAAATTATATATTATTAGTGGCGAAATACCACATCTTTCTTTCTTGTATTCACGAGCAGGCACTAATTTTTGAATCGTTTGAATCCTTACTTAAAAATAAACTAGCTGTTGTTGAGGCTGTTGAAAATAAAAGTGTAAAAAAAACTAATTCGCTCAACACGTGGAAAAAATTCACCTAATTATATTACAAATGCGCATACCTATTTCGTTTCATTGTTGCTGTTTTTTGTTTTTGTTTTGTTTTTTGTTACAAAATAATATTTAAATACACCTGCTATATTATATATTCTGTTGAATAATAATAATTAATAATAATAATTGCATTGAGCAATGTTGATATGTATAATTGTATATTGTTGTAAAATTGTAAAATGTTATATTATATTCTGTTAATTCATTGCATATTTGTGTAAAATGCGATGTCATATATTCTGAACAATAAAAAATTTCTTTAAAAAAAACTTTTTTTTATATATATTGCAAAAAATATTTAATGTTACTCTTTAACCCTGTACATGTATATACAGTATAAATACACCTATTACTTGGCAGGAACCCTGTAGTGACCACCACCCAGCCGAAAGCAACAAGCATCAAGCCAAAACCACCTGCAAGCAAGGTGTTTTTTATTAAAATTACCTGAATATTATGGCCAACACTTAATATCAAAAGAATTGCAGCCTGCTATTACAAAACGAGTAAAATAACCATGTCTGAATAATGAAAATACGAGTAAAAGTATGGATGTTTTTTGCTGTCTTTTGTTGCTTGTCGCTTGTTGCTTTTGCCACTGTATATATGTGCATTGATTGTCATGTATGTTTTGCATTACGTCTACATTTATAAACAAGATAACTTACGTCCCATCACTTTCACAGGATGATACTGTCGAGCCGTCATCTGACATATCAGACTTTGCAATTATAACCGATCCATTTACAATACTATAAGAATGGTTTTCACTCATACCAGTTATGTCAACGTATGAGGATCTAAAAAGAAAAGAAAAGGACATGTATACTTCTCACTAAAGACTACATGTACATACATGTACATACCATACTAAAGACTAGTAAACAATTTGTAAACAGTGCAACCTATACTGTACATGTGTGCAAACATTTTCTTTACCCAAGGTCAAGGATAGGTGATGACTGCAAATCGATGATCACGTTACTACTTTCCTGCACGGGTGTAGATGTTGGTCTACCTACATTGTAAACAATAGAATAAAGATTAGTATCAGTTTATCACCAAAACAAGGTTCATGAATATTATATATGCTATGATAAAAACATGCGTTCTATTTCGTTTAATACCCTAATAGTTAACTGGAATCATCATAAAAGACAGAAGCATAGCAATATTATTACGATTTATTTATTTGTACGCACACTCACCTTCGAGTCTCCGACGTTTCGCTTTGGGCTGTTCACAGGCAACGGAGGTTGCAGACTTCATGACAGATGGACTCTGAGTTGCTCTAAAATAAGTAAATAACTGTATTGTTCAAAATAATTAAGCGAAACATAGAAAAACCAAAGTGTATGCATACTTTTTACCGTCTGTAGCTCCTATCAATATCCTTTGAGATCGCTCCTCTATCGTAAGAAGATGAAGGGCAAAAGAGTCGTCTGTACGATATCCGGTACGGAATTTAGTCCGGTTCCAGGATGTAGAAACCGCAGCAGATGACCACGACTGTGTGTCTTCTGGAAGTCTCTATTCTTTTCTTTGGCAGACTTATAAAGTCTTCTCCTTCCACTGCCGCTTCGACGGCCGCCATGTTGTGGAACGAAATTTTTGGTTGTTGAACAACTCTCATTATCATCGCTCATTGTCCAATTTTACTCAAAATATTATCCTCAGACTAATGGAGGATGTCCAAAGACTAATTCCAAATGGTCACTCCACAGCCAGTCCAAACGATTACAAAGATTTACAATGATTATAATGAACACCGCTATTTCACGGGAGAAACTTGAAAACGCTGGGCCAGTGTTTTCAATATAGAGCTTATCGACCACGCATGCGCCACGGATGACATAGCAGCCCCTTTAAAAGCAGTGGCATGTTGACTCTGTACTGCTGCCGCCTTATGTTTAGTCGTGCATGCTATATCTATGTTATTCACATCTGATTGGTACCCATAATTCATATCAGTCTGTTTATCGGAGTGTTTGTCAACATTTCGAGTGTTTTCTGAAATGTGCAAGTGTTTCTATAAATAAATAAACATAGTTCTTGGACTCGTTAACACCAAGAGAGTAGTTGAAAGAGTCGGCCAGCCAGAACGTTTATCTTATGTACCTTATTTGTACTTAATTTCGCGCGTACTTAATTTCGCGATTCTGGTAAGACAGCATTTCGCGAGGCTTTATTTTCGTGTTTTCGATAAGAGAAAATGAAATTTCACGAAAGCGGTGCCAACAATTACATTTTATTTTCCTAAAAACCTTATTTTTGTACAAACAAGCTAAAGCTCTGATTTCACACGCCAAACGTCGCCGCCTAGCGTTATAAACTTGTACCTAAAACAGACAAAAACGTTTTACGCTATACGGAAATCGTAGTATTATGTTGTTGAATAAGTCGTTAAAAAAATATCGTTTTAAATAACGTTGATTCAAGGGCACTAGAACCGAAAATTTGGGTTGATTTGCTTAGATTTTCTTTGAACAATTGGTTTGATAATAAATAAAGCACTACTTAGCTGAAATTCTGCCTTGATTAGTCCTATTTTGCTGCTAATAGAACGATTTCACATAACCCACTTTTAACATGCTAATGAGTAAAATAGCATGCTAATGAAGTGCGCGCGTGGCTACACGCTTCGATGACTTAGATGCAATAACACATGTAAAACTCATTTCGTGACATGATACGATTCTCTTGCAACTAGTAAGTAAGGCCGTGTTTGCACTTGGTGGTTTACTGAAGTAAACGAGTTACCGAATTGAACCTTGATAGAAATTAGAAAACCATTGTTTGTTGAGCGGTTAACCTTAGTTTTATGATTTGTACCTTGGTAAAGCGTTTTAAAAATGTAAACACGCCTTCAGTCTGATCGTTCAAGATGGCGTTTTGACAAAAACTGACACAAAACAATGAAATCTAATTGGAATGCATTTAGCACCTATTTATTTATTTATTTGACTTCGCCTTAAATATACATATGCTAGGCTACGAGACGTGTTACATCGTTTGGTGTGGGTGACCGCGAGACCTGGCTAAATATACAAAGCATCTGCATCCTCGGAGAGCTCATGGAAACGAGCAAGATGAGAGGTGATGCCGGGCGGAAACGATGAGATTTTAAGAAACCTTAAAACTTACAGAGTGATGTGATTCTTAGATATTTTTGAAAAGCCTTACACGCCTTTCTGCTAAATAAGCTACTAGCTCCACGCAAACTGGCATCAACCACCTCGGATGCCTCCAAATGTTTCCTATAGCCTTGTAAGTTTTCAGGTCTTTAAACACGTGTTCAATCTTAACTCTTCGCCTGGCCAAACATCTGTTGAATTTACGAGCTCGCCTTCTGTCTCTGTTGTTCAAGAGGGGCATTTGATGCGCCCTCACTGGTGTTAGGAGTGGCCCGCCATCGGGATAAGCCTTGTCTGCAAGAAGGTTTGCGCCAGGGGGGAGGCTCAAGGGTTGTCCTGGTCCAATCGGTGACATAAGTCTATACGCAGTTGCGTCATGTGTACTACCCAGGAAGCCCGCTTGCACAAATCTCAAGTGCCCATCGTTGTCAATCACTAGCTGTGTGTTAAAGCAGTGGTAATGTCGATGGCCACTGTAGAACACTCTTTGTGGATCTGTTAGTGGTCGATAAATCTCATGGGGAGTGGAGTCAATCGCACCTACTGCATTGGGAAGCTCGGCCCAATTCCCCATTAGATTTGCCCATTCCAAATCATGAGGCCATCGGATTTGATTCTGGAAATATTGCCAGAGCTCCGGTAGAATCTTGTAAATGATTCGTACGACAGAGGCTGCATCGATGTCAAACCATAGTGCTAGGTTATCAACATGGGGATGGATACTCAACCACATGAGCACTAGTAAGATCTGGTTGGTAAAATTTATCTTCTGGCGCCGTTGACGCATACCATGAACATGTCCATGAACATTCAGGTGGAACAACGTCGGTGACAAATCTGCAACCAGTTGCATGAAAGAGACTGGTGTCTCGCCAGTGTTCCTCCAGAATAGTCAAAACTTCCTGGAGATGAGCGAATACACGCCTCGCCCATCATAATGATGACCATGAAAGCCCGGCAGTAAACGCTGGATAAAGGAAGCGTTAAATCGCAACAAAAAGCAGTAAAAACGCCAACAAGTTTAGCAGAAGAGCTCGTAATTCTAGCAACTCCATGTCAATTTAAGCTAAACAAAGCATGTACGGTTGCTTAAAAAAGAAATTTGCATACTGCGTGCCTCCAAATTCCAGCGTGCACTGCAGCTACGTACTTTTCCGTAACACTTAGTTTTTCCAGCAACGAGAAGGAAAAACTACGAAAATGTGGCGTCCCTGGGAGGCGGAACAAGATGAGGTTTCGGCCGTTAACGAGCGCGGAGACACAGTTGATGCAGATAAAAGGTTATTTTATATCAATCCTTGTAAGAGTATTTAGCTTGGCTGCAGTATTTTTTACGTTTTACATTCTATATGATAAGAACCTTGGTCGACGACAAGGAAGAGTTTAAACGAATGTTTTCTCGGAGCAAAAAGAATAGTGGGATAGTTTCGGCATTACAGTGATAAGTAGGCCAACGTCAAGGCATTTTCGCCTAAACTCCGTCTCGTCCTCATCGTCATTGTTGTAAACCAATATTATTGTCCCTTACCATCATCAAGTACTTCAATATTTTATTGGCGTTTTTATTTAATAGGCCATGAGAAGAGAACCAGAGCAAACGTGGGTGAGAAAGAAAATAAATTTGTCTTAGAGTGCTATAACTTGTCTACCGGTAAAGAGTGGAAAGATGCCGGCCTGCCTCCGCGGATTGTCCAAATCTACTTGGATTCTCCAGAACTGCGAGTTATCACGCGAATGAAAAATATCGTGAAAAAAGCCTTGCTTTCGCCCCAGCCATCCACGTCTGCAACCAGCTCCAAGGCTATTTACGTACAAGCTCAGACAGAGATGGTAAAGTGACAGATGCGCTACGCTTCTAAAATGACGCCTGCACAGAGAAAGCTTGAGAGCAAATTAAAAAATTAATTTGCTGTGTCCTCGTCGGAAAGTGAAACTGAAGCTCTGGAGCAAAGCAGCAAGAAAAGGAAACCCGTCAGGGAAATAGCGAGAGAAGCCCAAGAAGAGCACAAACTGATGTGTACCAAGGCGATGAACACTCTCGACAGAGTAAACAATCTCCTTGGCAAGGTAGACGACCAGATTGAGAAGAGCAAAGAGAAGGATGACTAAACCTAGGAAATGCGATCTTGCTGTGAAACGTTTTCTCTTAGCACATAGTTAATAGTATAAACTGAACTGAATTACAAATGCTTATCTTTCGATAAGTTTCAAAAGTTTTCTTTGGCAACTTATGACACGTTCGCCTCAAAATATTAGTTCTAATTCATTAATTACAGTAATTGTATCAGATTTTATACAATTACCGTTTGGCCGGCACAGTTGACTTTTCCATATATAGACTATATACAATGGAATGAAAAATGTTGAATACAGTACAAATAAAATATTTTCTGTGTAACTTTTATTTTGTTTTCTTTACTTTAGATCATTCAAATGAGTCATCAATCTCGAGCCCAGAGTCTGTCGGCTTTTGGTCAGCGGGTTGGCGCCGGGAAGACTCTGGGGGAATCAAATTTCGGAACCCCAGATTTCTGGGGTTCCGGTTTGGAGGTATGATGCGCATGATCGAGTAATGGCGGTAATGTACTAATGGTTGGACCGCGGTAAGCCATTTGTTTATTCGAGTTTGTGCCAGTTTGTTCGTACGAAAGTATATTTCCATATCATCATGACAAACTGTGATGTAAGCACGTCTATCGCGTTTGCTTTAGGTAAAATTAAGTCTAATGTTACATTGAAAAAGGAACAGTTCTTATCAATCTCGGCCATTCTGAACGACAGAGACGTACTTACCGTGCTACCCACAGGCTTCGGCAAATCTCTCATCTATCAACTCCTACCTGATATATATTCTGGGGATGATAAATTAAGCCCCATCCTTAAGCCTGTAGTTGACGAGTTGAGGGAGAAGAAAGAAAATATGCCATTAACAGTAATATATGGAAATCTGTCTACCTGCTCTGATTGTTTTTCATTCTTTAATCTTCATCTTGGCAATGAGCAGTATTATCCTGCTGGTGCTGATACAATTGCTAAAAATGGCTTGTTTTCACAATTTCATGCACAATACCCGAACCGAGAAAAGCAGGGAATTGTACATCTGAGTGTTATTTGTAACAATAGCATTTGGAATTGGTGTTGATATTCCTGATATTAGACATGTTATACACATAGGTGTGCCTAAAACTATGGAGGAGTTCTTTCAAGAAGCTGGCAGAGGAGGGAGGGATGGGGCGCCAGCTGTGGCTACCATATATTATAATGGTCATGATATTAGAAAAGGGCAAAATGGAATTGATGAAGTGATGATTGTCACCACCAAAAACTGCAGACGTGGAGTTATTTTGAATTACTTTGGATTTGACACCTCACAAACTCTGCCTGTTATACCTCATACCTGCTGTGACTATCACCTTTCTATTTGTGAATGTTCAACCTGTTTACTTGGAATTGCTGAAGATCTAGAGCAATCTTCAATCAATGAAAGTGTTATGCATGTGGAGAAGTTCGAATCAGTCAGTGATATTGAATTGAATTTAGACATTTCTTCAGAACAACGCAATGGCATCAGAAGAGACCTTGAAGATTATAGGTATAGCACCCTATCTTCACAAAACACCTGCGTTGGTAGTGTTACCTTTTCCTCTGGTTTTAGTTTGCAGTTAATTGAATTAACTGTAGAGAATTGCAGTGAACTTAATTCTTTAGATGATGTTATGGAGATGTTACCAGTATTCAGTAGAGCTAATGCTCAAGTCATTTTTGACATTGTTAGGAGTCACATCCACTGAACTTACACCTGTGTCATTACTCGGGCTTCCTTCCTGTGGAAGGCCCGAGTCTAAAAATGCAGGCCGTCGTCATCGTCGTTGTACGACCTCAGGTAGCATGCACCCTGCTATAATCATTATCTCAGATCTAAACATTGAGAAACGTTTAAGTGGTGAATACACCTATGATGACTAAGCACATTTCCTCACAAGGTCCTTCTCTTATTTTCATGACGAGGTGTCAACCTCTTTCTTCACTAAACCTTGCATTGTTGGAGGAAAGTTAGTTTGTCTTGTTCAATGTTTGAAATCACCAACTACATGTATGTTGTGTATGAAGAACAAAACATGTTGGAACCATCACACGAGGTGAAATGATGGTCAAAGAAATTGTATTCACTTTTCATATATATCCTTGTATTTAATTTAATTAATACGACAAGTATACATGTAAGTACTTCAAAGTGCAACTAACCCCTGTGAGATTGTTTAATAGTTGGTGGGTTCAGTATTTTGTGATTTGAACCTTGCGTTTATGAGTTATAGAGGTTTGAAATCTCAATATGCAAATTTGATGACGTCAACCCAGGAATTTGCCATAACTTATTTAGACTTTTTTCAAGAATAACTTCTTTTTTGAAATGGGGAAAACGTTATAAAATCATTCATAAAGACTGAAAATATTCTATAAGTTTTCAAATGTCAATAATCAGAACAAGGGTGTTTTTGTATAAATAATTACTTAGTAGACGTCATCAAATTTGCATATTGAGATTTCAAACCTCTATAACTTATAAGTTCAAATCACAAAATACTGAACTCACCAACTATTCAGCTTATATTGAATAAATTTTTAAAACAATCTTACAGGGGTTAGTTGTACTTTAAGTTCATCATCTCTTACGAGCGACATCATGCCATCTCATCAACAGAAAGCTACAGAAGTCAAACTCGAGCCAGTTGAGTTGTTCATTAATACTGCTTCAAGTCAAATAAGCAAATATCCTAGAGACTGAATATTGGCCTTGCAATTCTGTCTGAAAGTGTATTTCTAACAGATGTCTGTGGCTTAGTAAGAACTCATAATTTTATTGATGAGTTTGTGAAATCGTTTCTTGTAAGGTAATCGAAATATGTTTTGCCGGCTGTCAGCTAGCAGTGTCAGCGTTGAATGATGCAGAATATACACAAAATTATTGTTCGAAGGAAAAAATAAATGCATCACAGATGTTCATTAACTGTTGAACGTTAGTTCTTAGCCATATCTACGCTTTCAATATTTGAATATCGTCAACATAGAAGAGAAAATCTACTACATGTAAATTGATGTACATGCTAATTACGCATGAATGCTCTACTGAGTCATGCAACAAGTGACCAAACACTGTTTTCAGCACTATTTTCTGAAATAGTTCCCTAAAATCTAAGGATGTTTTCGCTGGTATTTTTGTCGTTCATTGACCCGTTCTGAGCATGGGAATTCTGCTTTAAATTGTGCAAGTAATAGGCTAAAACTACTTCTGCATGATGATACAAATAAGCTATTAGGTTTAATAACAGCTTTATTAACAGCTTTAATAACAGCTTTATTAAGAAGCCCGAGTTCACGCTAGTAGAGTGGTTTTTATTAAAGATGAAAATGAATCCACTATGATTTGCTTGGTTGCATGTCAACATGACAGTATTGGTACATACTAACCCTTTACTAATTCTAATTTAATTTTTAAAGTCATTTGACATTACAAAATGTCAATCAAAGCTGGTATTCATAGATTAATATAATGAGTAATATTAATCACTTTTATCTATCTAGTAATAAATCGAGAATAAAAAACATATTTACATGTGTACAACTGTATCATTGAAATCTACATGTCATCATATTCATCATCTAATATTTCATCTTCAACATCTTCTTCATCATCATCTTCTCCATCAGCTGGCTCATAATTCTGATATGGATTTGATGCCAAATATTTCTTGTGTCTGGTCAGCTATTTGTCAAGGAGTACAGGATCAAGCTGGTCCAAACGACTCTTACTCAATGTGGGAAAGGCATCATGTTTTCTTCCAGGAGTATATTTGAAGGGTTTTAGGTTATGCAATGTGATGACCATACTCTTGACATCTTCCTTGCAGTTACCATATGTGTGTGATGTTGAGTCTTTGGAAACTATGCTATGAACATCAAAGTTGTCTGTGATGGTCTTTTGACTGTAAGCACTCTTAGTTACTCTGGTGGCAGCTTTCAAAGTTTTGTTTCCACAAAGACCGTGAAGTGCAACTTTGTTACCCTTGACAATGTGCTCTTGCTTGAGGTCATTTTCATAGTTATTGCCTGCTCCTCTGGGATTCACAAATTGACCATTGATTATCCTGTGTGCCATTTTTTCACTGTAAAGTACTCGGCAGTATGTTATCAGGCACATAGCTTCAAAGGCATATTTACCACCTCTTGTTCTTGATCTTGAAAAGAGCATCAGCATTTTCCAGTTTCTCATCATTCTCTCACCATCTCCCTCTCTTTCTGTGTCACCAAGCTGCATTTTGAATACTCCCAGTTGTAAAACTTGTACTGCATAATTTAAAATCCTGTCATTTGTATCTGATGGTAGATCACTTACTGGTGAAAGTGGTGATGGACTTGGGAGGCTTTGCTTGATATTGGGTGCAAACATGACTTTAATAGGTTTTGCTGTTAAAACCTTTGGCCATCTGATGGTCTTTCCTTTTTCAATCCCATTGGTGGATTTCAGTTGCATAATAATATGTACTGGTAGATGGTCTGATTGATAACATTCATAGTCTTCATTTTTATCTTCAGCTATAGTACCAACAGCTATACTTAATCTCTGTTGTGAAAGTAGTATGACAATGTCTCCTAAGGACAAACATATTCACAGAGTTAATCAGTTTAGTGAGTGAACAATGTTGAAGTTAGCATTATATTGATAATTTAATAATTTAGTTAGTAATTATTATAATACCGGTAATTTAATATTAATTTGAGCTTGCCTTTCTTGAACAGATTATCAGGATGAACATGTGCTACAAATGAGGTTGCTGATGGTTTGTGGGCTCCTTGTGTTGGTGGCTGAGCAGGATGACAATTACCCTGTGCTATAGTAAAGAAAGACATTGAATGGTGAGTAACTAAATTGTATTACCTACATGAATGAAGTTGAATTAATATACCTGAGTGTTGAGATTGAGTAGGGTTTGATGTACTTGCTTGTGGAAGATCCAAGTGACAATTACCCTGTGCTATAGTAAAGAAAGACATTGAATGGTGAGTAACTAAATTGTATTACCTACATGAATGAAGTTGAATTAATATACCTGAGTGTTGAGATTGAATAGGGTTTGATGTACTTGCTTGTGGAAGATCCAAGTCACAATCACCCTGTGCTATAGTAAAGAAAGACATTGAATGGTGAGTAACTAAATTGTATTGTAAAATAACACAATTCTAACGCACGCTCTGATTGGTTAGCTACTATGTTTACATGAGGCTATGTAAACACGGCTGAAGAAAACAAACCCAGCGCGCGCTCGATTGTCGTCAGTAGCGCGCGCATTTCAACTGAAATTTTATAGGTAAGTATCACATTCCTTCTCCAATGACTACAAATTTACCAAGGACCTCTGTCATGAATTTTGTTTTCAGAGCCTTTGAGCTACGTAGAGTTGGAACCTTGATATTTGAAGGCATTCCATCTAAGCTATCTAGACCAGCCCACTCCATGAATGCTTCACATAGATATGATTTTGTAACCTCATCTATGAACTGTGCAGAAGCTTTGTAGTTCTTCTTGATGTTTGTGGTGACATTCCTTTTGTTGAACTTCTGTCGGAGGTGGTATAATGTCCCAATGTCTCTTGCACTATTGGTGTTATAAAGCTGCTCCCATATGTACTGTGAAATAATCAATAACCACAATATTCACACTTTCACTTTGCATAAAATTATAGATTTCAAAACATAATAAATATAAATGATAAGTTATCATAATTATTAAATTTTGTTATCATCATCATAATTATTAACTTATCATTATTTATTCCTTTTCAGAGTGGCTGAATTTGGAGGATTTAAAAAATGTGATGCATAGAGAGAAAAGTATTCTAATCCTCATGCAGGTAAAGAAGAACAATAATATTGCTCTTGTTAAATGTCCTTCAAATTGAACCAGAAATAGACAATGAAGGAATGGTCAACGCTCAGCGTGCGTCCATCGAGTTATGGATGCATGCGGGAGGCTGCTAAGCACGAGAGAAGCGTAAGAGTCGCATGAGGCATAGCCGAGTGCGACTCTAGCTTCTTGAGTGCTTAGCAGCCGACCAAGTGCATCCAAGTCAAGCGTTGACCATTCCTTTTATAACATAGTCACTGCAAATTCAATTAAAGCAATTTTATTTTCCAATTGATTTCAGAGTGCGCGCTATGCCGATGACGTGAGCATGCATCCATTGATCCATCCGCTAATTAGCCAATCAGAGCACGCATTATATCAGTGCTATGTTATAAATCTTAAATTGCACTTACAACATTTAAATAAGATTGTTTTGCATGCCATACAGCAGGCACTTCAACAATATGTTGGAATCTATCAGTGTGGTTGTCACAACCAGCTCTGGTTCTCTTAGCGCCAGTAACTCTTTCCTTTCCCAGCAAATCCCCAACTAATGGAATATGTTTATCTTGTAGTATTGTGGAATTGAAGACAGATCTCTCATCAGAATCATCACTTTCTGGAATATTGACAATGTCACTTGGCTTGTAGACTTCCACCAACACCTCTGTAAGATGCTGCAAATACAGGCAGACATCCCCTAGCTTGTTCTGGTTATATGGCACAACAGGCAAATTTATTATGGTGGAAGGCCTTTGACATTTCTTCAGAATAGTGATGCATTATGTGTATCGGCACCACTGTTCTGAGTGATTGTAGGCATTGGAAGTACTCAACCAACACTCTGCTAACAAGGATTATGAAGTCATCCCTCATTGCCTTCAGCTCATTGCTGGACATTAGATAATTACTATTATCATAGTCCTTGATGTTTGATACAATTGGTTTTGTATCTTCCAAACCTGAGCTTGACACTCTGTCAAAAGTGGCATACTGGGATATCCAGTGCATGTCAGAGTTCTGATAGCCTTTGATAATAATGTTTGTCAAAATCCTGAAGTCAAAGTTGTCAAATGTGAATCTTAGCTCATGGCCATCCTGAAGCATTTTCTTGATGGTATGAATTAGACCAGCACCTAGTTCATCAAGCATGTTTCTATATGACTTTCTACTTTGTGTTAAACCTACAGCAGAACTTCTTTCAAATGTCTGCAAAATAATAAATTTATTGTTATTATAATTAAAACATATACATTATTACCTGGGGACTCCCATATATTAAAAAGGGTGGTGTTCCTAGTATTGATATTGATAGTTTTATTAATAAAGATGGTTGGGTGAACTATGAATGAATATTTTGTTTATTTAAATGTCTCTGAGTATTGTGTGTCTGTCACACTTCAACAAAAAAAACATTTTTTGTTGTCATGCATGTACATTTTAGTTCAAATTAGGAAGTACCTTGCTTGTAGAATGGCCAATGCCAAGCACTATGGTCATTACGTTTTGAATTAGACTGAGCTCTCTCCATCTTTGGTGCATCAATATACCATAGGCTGTACATAATGAGGGGACTTGATTAGCTTCTTTTTTAATTGTTGGAACATTCATGTCTTGCATCACATCACCCCATTTGAAGTCCTCCAAAATTGCTTTGGTGTTGTTTAATGGCACATATAGTTTTGAAGGGCCTTTTTTTCACACACATATCTTGACATTGTTTGTCAAGCTCCACCAGAAAATTCAATTTCAAGCATTTCTTGACAGAGGGCAAATTCAATATTGCCTTGCTCACTTCAGCTGGTATTAAAGTTTGCAAGGCTCCATATAACAGCTTGGCCTCATCCATTTTCAAGGGTGTGTAAGCATCTTCCTGAAACTATAATGAAAAACATTTTCGTTAAAAATAATAGTGACGTCATGAACTTAAATTTAAGAGGGTATTTATTTGAACATCGCGTAATATCCGCGAAAAGCGCCAAAAACGAGCGCTTTTGAACAATTTGACTTTCGATTTTCGCTTTGGATTAACACTCTAATTTTATTTTAACTAAGCACAAACTATTGAAAACAAAGTAAATTGGCTGTTTAAAGCTGTTTTAGTGTTGTACAAAGCCATTTTCCTGCTTTTTGTTTCAAAATTGAGCTAATTCAGGGGCAAACATCAGCAATACTAGCAAATATACAGATCTAGCCCATGTGGACAGTTTTCAAATCAAATTTTCACTTTGGATTAACACTCTAATTTCACTTTTACCGGTCAAAAACCATTACAAATAACTTGAATTCTTTGCTAAAGCAGTTTTAGCCTTGTACAAAACGTATTCTCCATGCTATTGGTTTTTGGCGCTCAATACGCGCGTTCGTAAAAAATCTCCTCTTAATATTTTAATCAGAGTACCCATACTGTATGCAATAAATTAATGTACCTTTGGATTACGAAGTCCTGCTTTACTCAATATTTCCATGCCTATGTCCTGACTTTTATTTATTATAGTTGATTCTTGGGTACTCCCATCACGTTTCTACACATTTAAAAACGAAAACAATATAATAAATCTATGAATGAACAAAGTAATAAACAAATAATTTAATCATTGATTCACTCTTGTCTTCCTTTGTCCATTCATTCATTACATTCATAATTCAGTGATCATTTGCTTATTATTCACATACGGTACTGTCTTTCTCTGGACTGAAGTATTTTTTCCCTAATTCTGAATAAGATTTTACAATCATTATTGATATTACAAGTACATGTACCCAAAGTTAATTGTAAATTAGACCTGATCTATTTTAGTAATTAATTTCAAACGGTGTAAAAGCATTTCTTCTGAGCAATTTTTTTTTTCATTTATTACTTTTGCATTTTACAGATTTTATGAGTTCAAAACTCAAGTTAGTGGAACCACGAGCGTAGCGATCCATGTACGAAACACATTTCTCAACCCTCCCCTCCCCAAAAATATATTAAAATGTTGAATGAAGATATAATTTCATTTTCGACAGTCATATTTTTGTAATAACCTAAACTGCACGTTTCGCTTCAGTACTTGTTGGACATATAAGCTTAACTTATATATTTATTTGTAAAGATAAAAATAATCATAATAAAGTTTTGTCAACCCTCCCCTCCCAGACAAACTATATAATATGCCAAAACACGACGGCTTTGTCTCACTTCATTGTATGTAAGTACTCGTTATGCGCTTACCTCGCCCTTCTCAATGGCGGCTATTTCTTGTAGTTTTTTGTCAAGACACACTCTGACATCTTTTCTTGCAATGTGCTGTCGCTTCGTGGGGTAATATTGGCTGAAGAGGACTTCTAAATTCGCTAGATCTTTTGCTGTTCAATGAAGGTGAGTCCTCAATGGCGGTGTCTGCCTGCTCTGACTGGCAGAGTTTTTGAAATTTCTCAACTTTTTCTTTTATAGACTTGATCGAAATGTAGCAATTTTGACATATTGTTGTCGACAATACCCCTTCATCTTGTTTGTCAACTTTTATCTTTCCATAATCGTAGATTACTTGGCAAATGCCCTCATTCAAAGCTTTCTCTTTTAAGAGATTAATACAGTGTTTTCTTTCAACTATCTTTCTTCTGCAGCACCGACAACAATCTAGGGTAGCGATGAGATGTCACAACAAACCAAAATGACAACAAGGTAGTTTATAGATTCTCTCTATATTTTAGATTTTATTTACAACAACGATTTAATATCGTATACTTACGGTTCACAATCTAAAGACAAATTTAGTAAGTCTACATAGTATAGAACTAGAAAAGACACGATGAATGACAATGAACAACAATTTTAAAGCTTAAATTATTAATAGCAATTTTATTTGCCTTATTTTGAGAAATGCATACGTGAATGACGTGAATGCCATATAAAATGGTTCTGGGGTACCTGTGTTATCGCTCGCGTTTTGAAGTTTGTCTGACTTCCGGTGATTTTCCTTTGTTTTTGATCCACCAATCATAAGCCGAAAAAAATTTGATTTCCCCAGAGTCTTCCCGGCGCCAACCCGCTGACCAAAAGCCGGCAAACTCTGGGCTCGAGATTGATGAGTCATCGCAGCGTGTAGCCACGCGCGCACTTCATTAGCATGCTATTTTACTCATTAGCATGTTAAAAGTGGGTTATGTGAAATCGTTCTAATAATCGTCTTGAATGTCCACGTACAACGTACGATCTTTCATCCGTTTGAATCGGTTGTTTACGCTATCAGGCTTTACTGCTGTACTAGCGTGCCTGCACCGCCGTCAGGCGTCTGTTAGCCATTTATAATAAGCTTACTTAATAAGTTAATACAATTCGCCTTCCGCACCCTAAAATAGAAGGGGCAGGAAACAAATCTTGGTTCCTTTGTTCGTCCGTCTGCTCGTATAATTGGATTACTTTGGCAGTACCTAGGGCAGTTTGTTTACATAGCGATGATAGATTTGACTTCGGCCCAGTGAACAAACGTGTCCCAAAGCAGACTTCGTTAGGCTCGGTTTTTGCAACCATGACTGACAGATTCGTATTAAAATGCAATCATGCTGTCATGCTCTGTTGTGGAGGTCATATCGTTCAACTAACTGCAAACATCTCTCTATTCAATTCAATTCATTCATGGTATTTGTTCTTTTTGCTTTCTTTCTCTTTTGGAACCCGAATCCTGTTTTGTAATATTGCTAGTTCGAGTTTTGACAAGTCAACATAGTGCGCATGCGCGTGGCACGCCATGTGTCAACTTGAACAACTTGTCACCGCCAAGTTTTCCTGAAAATCTAGTCGTCTCAACTACGACTTTGTACGAGTCAGCAAAAAGTTATATATTTTTCAATTATTATCTCTAGACTATACTAAACATGCATTTTAAGATGATATTTTTACGAATGCGCGTACTGAGCGCCAAAAACCAATAGGCTGGAAAATACGTTTTGTACAAGGCTAAAGCTGCTTTAGCAAAGATTTCAAGTTATTTGTGATGGTTTTTGACCAGTAAAAGTGAAATTAGAGTGTTAATCCAAAGTGAAAATCGAAAGTCAAACTGTTCAAAATGGCTGGTATTTGGCGCTTTTGGCGGATATTATGCGATGTTGAAATACATATCCTCTTTAATCAAAAACCCTGTCATCGTCATGGTTGCAAAAACCGAACCTAACGAAGTCTGCTTCGGCACACGTTTGTTCACTGGGCCGAAGTCAAATCTGTCATCGCTATG
This sequence comes from Actinostola sp. cb2023, assembly GCA_033675265.1. Taxonomy (NCBI): domain Eukaryota; kingdom Metazoa; phylum Cnidaria; class Anthozoa; order Actiniaria; family Actinostolidae; genus Actinostola; species Actinostola sp. cb2023. The sequence continues at coordinate 81,983 of JAUJYZ010001080.1, read as the reverse complement.
TAAACAAACTGCCCTAGGTACTGCCAAAGTAATCCAATTATACGAGCAGACGGACGAACAAAGGAACCAAGATTTGTTTCCTGCCCCTTCTATTTTAGGTGCGGAAGGCGAATTGTATTAACTTATTAAGATATATACAGACGCCTGCCGGCGGTGCCTGGTACGTTAGTACAGCGGTAAAGCCTGATAGCGTAAACAACCGATTCAAACGGATGAAAGTACGTTGTACGTGGACATTCAAGACGCTTATTAGCAGTAAAATAGGACTAATCAAGGCAGGATTTCAAGTAGTGCTTTATTTATTATCAAACCAATCGTTGAAAGAAAATCTAAGCAAATCAACCCAAATTTTCGGTTGTAGTGCCCTTGGTTGATTTATCATGTTGATTAAATAGTTTCCAAAAGTCTGCAAGCCTTTTTTTCACGATGTTTCAAACCTTTATAACCTTTATATAAGAGTACAATTTTTACACAGTGTTCTGACATTCTGACATTCGCATCATACTGATCTTTATATCATCATCATCACACACCGACACAGCACATACTATAGTTTACACAACACTCTCTACTGTAGTTTAAAATTGCTATTTTTGGAGGAATAAATTGTTTATTATCACTGAAGTCAGTGCTTTTGCAGTTATAAATGTTATGATACATCTTCAGCGTTTTATAGACTGGACAGGTTCAACTTTTGGCACTTCAAATAAGTAATTATCTGATAATTGTTAATAATTAAACTAATAAGCATATTAGTGAAAAAGGACATGTGATCACGACTTTCTGTTGCTACTTTTTAAATATGATAAAACAAAGTTGAATGTCATTCGTAATTGAGCAGAATGTTCGCCATTTAGCAGAATGATTCTGTTATTGTTTAAATCAAAGTAGTACCAGATGTTCGCATTCTTTTGAGTATTTTCTTGGAGGAATTTTAACTGGTTCCATTTCTTTGAAAGGGTTTGTTCGTTTTTGCACCAAAAGAACGAAGTTATCATGTACTTGCAGATGAGTTGTACTAGGCATCCATTTCCAATGAAAAAGAGATATAGCAATTCAATGTCTGTTGAATATTTTTTCCAAAACATTCTTCTCATCCATGTTGGCCAGGTGTATAAAATACACCACCATTAATTACTTGACGGAATAATCTTCTTTCTTGGGATATGATGAAGGAGGTACTGTTTTTATAATATTATTTTAATATTATTATTATTATTATTATTATTAGTATCATTAATTTGTGTGACATGTGATGATAATTTCTCGGAATGATTCATATTTTCAAACACTGGTATATGTCAGGATGTTACACTGATATATGTCAGTATGTTATTATATCGCTACAAAATCGTCGTTTAAATGGTGCACGATTTTATTGGTTAACTGTACAAATTGTTACGACGTTGATGTGTTGTTTATATCATCCAAAAAAGACGCAGGCGACTCTGGGAACACTATTGTTCATCGTCATGAGTTCATTTACAGTCATTGGAAGGTTGCCAAAACTAGTCTTGTATTTAATAAGTTCTGTTTAGTTCTTTTAAAAGCGTCGTGGGTATGAAGATGATGAATCTTATGCGAGTGAAGATCTGGAAAAAAGAGAAATTAACATTATTGGGATTACATGCGATAGCTTTGCACCTGTGCATATTCATTTTTAAAAGCTTACTGTATGCATTAGCCCAGTCCATGTTTCTAGAATCCTCTGAGCGGAAGACGTTGTATTATTAATTAATTGTCTTATTTTAAAACTTTAAGAAGACCGAGAAGTTCGAGTTTTGACAAGTCAACATAGTGCGCATGCGTGTGTCACGCCATCTGTAGACTTGAAAAACTTGTCACCGCCGAGTTTTCCTGAAAATCTCGTCGTCTCAACTACGACTTTGTACGAGTCAGCAAAAAGTTAAAAAAAAGCTATATTTTTCAATTATTATCTCTATATTTCGGCATGAAAACCTTTCTGTGAGATATATTCCACACTGACGGAAAGAAACACGTTAAAAAGCACAAAAAAGGACAAATAAAGGTTTTTAAAAGTGCTTGATTTCCCGGGTTGATTCGTCACTCTGACCAAAGTACACATTCTTTTTGTTGGGGATTCATTGGTACTTATAAAACGATAATTTGACATAAAGAAAAGATGATTTGAATGAATACATCTTGACTTATGTCTAGATAATTTTAATTAACATATTCAGTTATTGATACTTACGTAGCTTGTTGTTTTGCCATGGGAATAGCATTGAATTTTTGATAATTATTTTCTTTCTCTATATATTTTACAAAAGAGATTGGCCATGCAGAAAGAACAGAAAGGAAAGCTCTTCATTTGGAAACTACTTGTAAGTTAATCAGTAATGTTTTAGTAACGCATTAAGTGAGGTCATCTCTGACCTTGATAAGTCTATTGAGTCCAAGTGTACGGAAGGGCCATCATATATATTTGTGTCAGATTATACTGGAATAGAGGTAATGATTCACCGCGTATACGTATTGATTAGTAAATAGTTATTGTACATCTATCGCCAGTTCTGTTAAACGTCTTATGTTCTTGTGTTGTGATTTAGCTTAGCTTAGAGTCGGCCACGTGCCTGTAATCATTGATTGTATATGTATTCTCGTATTGTTATAAGTATAGTAGTTAAGTCTGTAATCTCTCCACATTGATTTGCAGTTTTTACGTGATTCATTGATTTAATAAAAGGAAAGCCTCATGTGTCGCATACGATGAATCTCAGTTCAAGAAAACCTATAAACGGCCGACCCGGGGTTGGAATGACACGATAAAATGTAAACGACCTTCCCCAGCCGTTACAGTAAAAACTCTGGCATGCAGTCAAAACTATTCAAGAAAGACGAATTCGTTCGATGATTGGCACACCTAATTACAAAGGAAAGTGATCACAAAATGTCTAGTACAGAAGAATCAAAAATTACCGAAATGCATTCAGAAGATATCAGTGATACAAGTAGAGTAAGAGAAATGACAGATAAAGGAAGAGAATATCAAATATCGATATTGCAAAACGAACGTTCTTCGGCGCAAAGGGCTTGGAGAAAGCAACTGAGTAAAGCGGAAGCCCAGATCGCAGACACAGTTGAGTTTCCAGCCCTACAGTTAGAAAGACTACGATTAGAAACTCAATTGGACGTTTTAAGGACCGCACACGAGAAGCTAGAGAATATCCTCGACGCTGATAGTGATGACAGACGTGTCGCAGTCGAGAAATTGGAAACAATCCAAAATGAACATGTAATCGTTGTCAGGAGGCTAAACGAGAGAATTTCTGAATTGAGATCAAAAGAAGAAAAGGAAGAAACCGCTTCAGTGCTTTCGAAACCATATAGCAGAGCCTCACGTCGATCCTGTAGGTCTACGGGTTCAAAATCTTCTTCCACTTCTTCTTTCACAAGAAAGGCCGACATAGCGACTAGAGTCGCAAGACTGGACACAGAACTGAAATTCATAGATGTTGAAGCTCAAAAGATAGCGGCATTTAAAAAACACGAAGATGAGTTTAAGAAATTCCAGTTAACTAAGGATTTGCTCCTTGCCAAAGCAGAATTGAACGCATTGATAAAAACAGAACAATCAGAATTTGACCTTTCTGTTAGTGAAAACGACTTACCGGAAGAGATTAATTCTGACATTGATTTGCAAAGATATCTTGAATCTCAAATGGATTCAGTGGCAGCACCCGCTATTTCCCCTACAGATACTAACACTGCTCCTGTACTAACGAATGTTAGCATTAAATCAGAGCCAGCTAAGGATGAAACAACCAGCATTAAATCAGAGCCAGCTGATATACTAGCGAGTACTAAACCAGATACCGTTCCTGTGACAACGCCATGCAAGACTAGCAACACGGAAGCAAGCTGTCAATTTAGTCCAGTGCCTAATTGCATTCAATCTTCAAATTCCTTTGTCACGCCATCGTTACCGAAGTACATCCTCTCGACAAGCTCTCAAGAGAATCCAAGAAAGTCATACGATCCTCTCGAAGCATCACCTAAAACAGAGCCGATCAGTGGCAGTCCCTCAGGTAAAGACACAGCACAAAAATTGAGATTTATCTTAGTTTAAAGCCTGCGTTATGCTAGCTTAATGCAGTCTTTAAACTACTTTACATCACCTTTACTTTTCGTAAAGTTTAGCTTTACGCCCACTTTTCATGATCACGTAAAGTCGATGTAAAGAAACACATTACGCTACCTTTACGTAACTGATAAAGTACGCTTACAGTTCAAGATTACATCTTCTTTACCGATAGCGTTTTCTTACTGTAAAGTAATCGATTCCGATGTCTTTAAGCTGAATTTAATCGTCCACTTTTGAACGGAAATGAAGACAATCCGCTATCAAAACGCGTGTTATTTTGAACGTAAATGAGAGCAATCCGATAGCAAAACGCTTGATTTCAGCGTTATTTTGAACGTAAATGAGAGCAATCCGATAGCAAAACGCTTGATTTCAGCGTTATTTTGAACGGAAATGAGAGCAATCCGATAGCAAAACGCTTGATTTCAGCGTTATTTTGAACGGAAATGAGAGCAATCCCATAGCAAAACGCTTGATTTCAGCGTTATTTTGAACGTAAATGAGAGCAATTCCATAGCAAAACGCTTGATTTCAGCGTTATTTTGAACGTAAATGAGAGCAATCCCATAGCAAAACGCGAACGTTCGCGCAACCAATATAAAAACATGATACACACACAGTTTAGACTTCCTATAATTTGTTTTATTGATATGAATCTTTCATTTGAACCAATATTCAACAATAAATTTATTGTAAAGTCATACTATATACATGATTCATAAAACTAATATTGATGATCTGATCAATTAGATCAAAACATGCAGATTGCGTCTAGCAATTCTTATAGATAAATGGGGTCATTTTCACTTATTCTGAGTTGTCAAGAGTAAACTCAATAAACCTTAACTGTAACTATCATAAATATGCCATATCATAAATTAATTTCGAAATTTTTTTCATAAATATCTGGCAATACAATAATAATATAAATATAATGATAGAAGTACAGAAATATCAAAACTAAAACCTAATTAAACTATTGGAGAAACAGAAACAGAATTTATATTACTTGTGTTATTGGCACTTTGAGGTGTCGATGTCACCACTGGCATCCTTGTTGCCCAACTCACGGGATCCATGGGGAGTGGTCTTGAAGAGGCTTCTGGGTGCCTTGTCCTTTGCAGGATGGTGCCCCTTGTTCTGCTGGGCAAACTCTGGAGGTAGGAAAAGTCCAGGTCTTTCTTAATCTTTGTAAGCCTGGACCTTTCCCATGGCAGCACTTTCGTCTTATAACCTCGCAGAACAGGACCAGCTTCATCATCACTGATATCGCTCTCATCACTACTTATGTACTCTTTCTTCAGTACTTGTTTGACAATATCCTTTTTGTCTTTTGACCAACTGATCAGTTGTAATCCGTGGAGTCGCCTCTGAAGTTTCTAAAACATAATTAAAAGTAATTCTGATGAGCCCTTGGTACAACTGATTATAGAATAGATTGGTTTCATTCTGAAGGTTCTCAAATTCACAGTATAGTAAACTATCATATAAGATAATCATTATTTATTATTATCTTATATTTATACTACTGGATGGCTAACCTACACCAATTTATCTCACCTTATCTTGACACCATTCAGACCATCTTATTTACCGTAAAAGCTCTATTAAGCTCCCTCTCTCTAATAAGGGGTATGCGTGTCCAGATCAAAGAACAAAACATTAAGCCCACCCTCTATAAGGTCAAAAATTAAATAAGCCCCCAAGACTAAATACAGCTTCACTGAAAAATACATGTACTATATAGCTAATTAATCGTTGTCGGGTTGAAAATCATGAAAGCTATGACCACAAGGAATTCTGGGAAATTAAAACTCTCAAATAACACCGTCAAATGATCGACCTTTTTATCCAGACTTGTAGGAGCTTAGTTAAATAGCCCATATACCTTCAAAACTACGAGAACATTGAATATATATGCCTGTAATGCGGGTCATGAACTGATTTCCCATCCATCCTTGCGGTCTCAGCTTCTATGATTTATGATTTTCAACCCGACAACGATTATGCAATTAGCTATGTATGTGAAAGCTGATTACAAGCTCCCTCCACTAAGAGGCTGTTCACAAGGAAAATCAAGTAAAAAAAGAAAGGTATTTGTCCAGAATTTTACTTACATCTCGTACACGCCCTTGCCTTCTGCACGAGGTAGCATGTTTGGCACTGGTCCCACTTCTCTTTCTTTTGGCTGCATCACATACAGATTTAAAATATGTGGCTGCTGCCCCTTGAATTAAAAATACAACCAAAAGAAAAATATTAGTTAGCTTTCAGCATGATAAAATACTCGAGCTTTTGATTATTTAGATGCTGCTGTATATCTTGACAATAATAAATATTGGATGCATGTATTCAGCCCCAATTCAGAGAATGACCAGTGCAATAATGAAATGCTGTACTGCATGTACTCTAAAAAACATACAGTGCAAAATTACTTGGTTTGGATTGCTTAATTATATTGAGGAGGGCTTTATCCTTAATGATTGAGGTTTGTATCACTGGCAGACAATTGTACAAACAGACATATCGTTAATGTGTTGACACTCAGGACAGATTATCTTATAAGTAATTATTAATAATAACAGTGATTATTAATAATAACATAATTAATAATTTATTTTGTTCTTGTTCTTTTTGGTATTTGTGAATAAAATGTAACTAAATCGAGGCTAAATCAAATTTAGATCAAAGTCTAGTGCTCACTGTGAATTGGCAACGACTATAGCAAAGCAAACTTGCAATACAATCAGCAACTTACCCTTAAGTTGTGCAGGTGACCACGGACAATTCTCAGCACCTTTATGATCACTGTGAACTGCATGCATCACCTTGGATATCAGTTCTTGATTGTATGGTGAATTGATACTGAAAAGAAAAAAATATAATATGAATAATAATATTTTAATGATGCTCCCTCTCACTATGTGCATTTTTCAAGGAGGCGATGTGTCAATAAGAGTACAGACAATGAAAAAAACCATCTGCAATAGGGGGAGGGGCATACGGTGCAATGCGATGTACCGTGGCCAACCAATTAAATTAAAAACTCTTTCAATTATATACATGACGATACTACCGGTACATGAGTTAGATATAATTAAAATGGAAAGTTGGACATGTAGTGCTGAAAGTAACCCATATAAACGTTCTGAGCCATGAGCCCTAGAAACTGGAAATGGGCTCCAAATAGAGAAAGAGAAAAAAAAATCTCTAACCCCTGGTCAGACAATTTATTTTCATATACAATGTAGATGTAATAAGGAGGATAATAATAATAGATAAAGTAAAAATAATAGTACTCAAAGAGTAATAACTACCTTTCTTTGACATTGAAGCCTATCTTCTTTGTATCGGCATCTTTCAGCGTCCTATACCATTTTCTAAAATCACCCTGAATAAAGAAAGACAAGTTGTTTATGATGTACAGTGCTTAGTGTCTCTAAAAACTAACATAAGAATGACAAGGTGTAGAGAAGGTGAGAGCTATTTTGCAAGAATCAGATTCTGTGTGAAGTATAAACCTTTACCCAGTCAGAATAAATTATAACTCTTTTCCCGCCAAAAGTAAGAGCCCTTGAAAACATCTGCGGGGGTACCCGGATAGCAAACGATCAACATACAACGTCAACGACAAACAACAAGATGATTTTATACCAAAACTGTGATCGCGTAGTGTTTTAACATCAGTGCTATTTGAGTTGGGTGATTTTCGTTTATGAACTGAGATTGCTATCTTCAGGTTGTGCAAAGCAGCGAGTATCAGTATTAAAAATTTCCTAAACTTTAGGCTAAAGTCGACTGTTTATCACGGCTTGGGTCACACTCACAACAATGAAATACAATACAATACAACGTCAAGCTTAGTACTAGTAGACAGCAGAAAGATCATTCCATCGAGCATGATTACTTCTATTAAAACCGATTATAAATGTTTAGTGAGATTAAGCTTACCCTGCAAAGTTGAGGAACGGCGATCTTCTTCGGTTGCCTCTTTCCCCTTGAAGAAGGCGCGAGCGAGTTGTCCACTTTGTCTTCAAGCCGTTTGAAGGAAAGTTGTTGTTCTGCTCTAAATGCAGCATTTTCTTCAAGAACTCTTTTTAGTAATGTGGCACAGTCGTTTTCTGGTGTCTCGGCCATCAGAGAAGTTCGAAGATCAAAGATATAAGTTAAAATTTGCTGTAAAATCCAAGACACACAAAAGACGCACGCTACTTCTTCGATCACATGGAAGCTGTGACAAGCGATCGCGAAGTCACGACACTCCTCCTGCATGGGAGCGAGGCTAGCAATATGATTGGACAAAAAACAGTTTTGTCAAGTCCCGCGGGGCATGAGTGTCCACGTGCTGTCCACGTGAGTTGCAAGAAGATCAGCGTCGTCGAGTGTGCCCGTTGAGTGAAGAATTATGTCGTCTATTGGGATCAAGAAAAGACGCAAACAAACGTTTTTTTGCCACCACTGTGATCAGGAACTATCAAGGGTTTGTTATTGGAAGCATCGCAGATCGTATTACAATGCCGAAACCCAAACTTGGGCCAAAAAGAAAACATCTACAGACACGCAATGTCGAACCAAAATCCAAAAGCGAGCTCCAAGTGATTGCACAGAAATATGGTCCGAAAGTAGTTCTTCCGAAGAGGATGTTTGTGAAGAAGGTATATTTTTTGCATAATACGTTGACTGACAAGACATTAGGTTGTTACATGTACTGTATGAAGTCTCTGGTATCAAGTTACATGTATCATTATTATTAACACAGGGTACCCAACGCAGTAGACATTGTAGTTGTAGATAACATTTTAATTTGCCTGTGTTCATACTATCAGGTCACCAGGACACGTCCAACACCACCATGGATACCCTAAGTGTTGACCATGATCACCCTACTGTGGATGAAAATACGGCTGATATTGAGCAGGTAAATATTGATGGTTTTATTGATGGTTTTACAACTACTGTATATATCTAGTACCATTAATAAGTAAGAGTTAGTTACTGAGCACTGATACATTAAGCTATATACAGCCCAAGGGCCATATATGTAGTTTAATGCCGATGTGCGAGGTAACTAACAAACTTAGGCTAAGAACAGACGCCGATCTTATCATGAGCCGTACCGAAATATCCATGAGCATTTCAAAAGAATTAATAAGTAGCCGCCTCATGATCTATTGTTTGAATTGGGTACGGCTCATGATAAGATCGGCGTCTGTTCTTAGCCTTAGTTCTCAATTCACAAGGTTTCTGCACCATTGCTCATTCAATAGCTCATTATAAATTCAGCAGGCTAAATAAATTGATCTGGGTCAATAACCCATGTATGTAATAAACAAAGCCTAGATCACTCTTGAATGTGTTTTCTTCATTTGTAGTTTGATTTATTAAAGTTTTTTCTACTAAAGAATTGACTAAAGAGTGTCTTTAAACAGCTCACTCAAATGTGTAGCTTGACTACATGTAGCACTGTAGCAGTAGCAAAGTATCACTCCGACGTGGTACATGTATTTATCCCAAATAGCACTACAAATCATGATATTACCTATACAAACAGGAAATGGAATTTCTATATAATAGTATAAATACAACAATGCACACAAATTCTTGACTGCTGATTAATTTTAATAGTTGTCAAAATAGTAATACAGTGGAACCCGGTTAATATAGCCTGTCACCAAAGGGACAAGTAAATTTATAGTACATGTACATATTATCCTTGTGCCTTTATTAAGTGGGCTCATGGACATATTTTATTGATACAAATTTATAAAGACTAAAGCATACCTGTATACAATTTATTTATGAGCAACAGATCAAACAAAAATAAATTGGCTTAAGAATTTCCACCAGTACAAGAAAATGTTTTTGGTAATACACAAGTGTCCCTATATTAATCAAGTGTCAGTATTAAGTGGGTTTCCATCAACCGGGGTCCTACTATACTGTATTTAGTAAATAATATGCAGTGCTATATACATGAGTTTTCTAGGTTTCTTTTTTACACTTCTTATTAGTATCGTTAATGTAGAGCGCTTTAGAATATATTAATAGTTAAAGCACTATATAAATTGTATTTATTATTATTATTACTAATTAGCACTTTTCACAGTTTTATTGTTTGCGCTCTTTGGTACTCACTAATTATGATGCAACGATTTAATAATAATAATAATAATGGTTTATTGGACAATATATCCACAGAGTGGCTCTTCACTTGTCCACTAACCTAAACTATATACAATAAATATTAACAATAAATTGAATTATGAATATTTACAGTTTTAAGTTGCTGCATTCACCATCCGCTAGATACATGTAACAGATAGAAATTAAAATATGGTAGAATGACAGCTGCAATGAAACTTCCACTTTATTCTTTGTAGACATTTATTGAGTTAATTTTGTTTTTCTTTTCCAGTCTCTCTCAGAGGGTACCAGCAATTGCAGTGATAATCAAAGTGAAAGTGATTTAGAAGGGGAGTCATTGATGTGGAATGACAATATCGAAGAACTTCTACAGGATGTTGCTGCAAATGATGAGCCTTTGCCTGAGCCTAGAGGCAAGACTTCTATCAAGCAAGCTGTAACTTCTTTGGTGTCCTGGTTTGTCTATTTTCTGCTGTTTTGGCAAACAACCTGTAAGCTTAGTGACAATGGACTTGAGTGGCTTCTTCGCTTTTTATTTTCCAGTTCTTACACACAGTTGGTGTGTCATCCAACAATGAGTATCTGATTGAGATGACCGTAATTTTTCCAAGTTCTCTTTATCTTCTTCGACGATTTGTAAAACTTGACCGTGACAACTTTACCAAGTATGCTGTCTGTCCAAGTTGTACCAAACTTTATCATCTAGATAACTGCACAGTTCGAATTGGTGATAGGATTGAAGCAAAGACATGCTCAAACAAACCATTCCCAAAAGGAAGACTGAAAGAATGTGGAGCAGTACTAGCAAGAAAGTATGTGGCTGGAAATAATCAAGCTGTTTTTATCCTTTTAAAATTTACTGCTTTAACAGTATCATAAACCAGTTGGAGAGTCTTTTGAATAGGCCTGGAATCCCAGAGTTATGCGAAAAATGGAGAAAAAGGCAAGTTGACCCTGGATTCATGGCTGATATTTATGATGGACAAATCTGGAGAGATTTTCAGATTGTTAATGGGAGAGATTTTCTGAAATCTGAACGAAACTTTGCGCTTGGCATTAATGTTGATTGGTTTCAACCATACAAGAGAAGAAAAGACAGATCTGTTGGAGTGATATATTTGGTACTTTTAAACTTAGCACGAGAAGAGAGATTTCGATGGGAGAATGTAATAATTGCAGGAATAATACCAGAAATGAAAAAAGAGCCAAAAACATTGAACTGTTTCTTAAATCCAATTGTTGACGAATTAAAGGTTCTTTGGAAAGGTGTAAAGTTACAAACAAGTGCAAGCAATACACCTTTGGTCTATCGTGCAGCATTATTAATGGCATCATCTGATATACCTGCTTCTCGAAAACTTTGTGGATTTAAAGGCCATGCAGCACACAGAGCATGCTCCAAATGTTTTAAATTCTTCCCCAGTTCATTTGCTGAGAAAACTGACTATTCTGGATTTGATGTTCAAAACTGGCCTCCCCGTGATGACACAACTCACCGTATCAATGCATTAAAAGTGAAAAATGCTCCAAACAAAACAAAGCATGAAGAACTTGCAAAAAAGATGGGAGTATATTATAGCAGTCTCCTTGAACTAGAATACTTCAGTGCGGTCAGATTTACTGCTATAGATCCCATGCATAACTTGTTTTTAGGTACAGCCAAACACATCTTCAAGCTGTGGGTTACAACTGAGATACTGGACAAAAAAACATTGGAAAAACTGGAACATAAAATACTCTCTGTGGATGTTCCTACAGGATTTGGAAGGCTCCCGCACAGGATAGCATCGAATTTTGGCTGTTACACAGCATCCCAATGGAAAAACTGGACATTGATTCTTTCAATGTATTGCTTAAAGGACTTAATGCCAGAAGCCCATTTAAAGTGTTGGCAAACGTTTGTCCTTGCTTGTCAGTACATTGCAAGTCCTGTGATATCAAAGGATGACATCACTAGAGCAGGTGGACTGTTTGTTAAGTTTGGAAAGGACTTTGAGAAAGTATTTGGAAGAAACAGTGTAACTATTAATATGCACCTACACTGCCATTTAAAAGAATGTGTATTAGACTTTGGTCCAGTACATGCCTTCTGGTGTTTTAGTTTTGAACGCTTTAATGGCATATTAGAAGCCACGTCGACTAATGGACGATCTATTGAAGTTCAATTAATGAGGAAACTAATCGTAGGAAAGTTTGTTTGGAATGTACCAAAGCCACATGAATTTAAAGAACAATTCCTTCCATTTTTTCAACAATTTATTGATGATAGCACAGAAAACATCAGTACCATTAATGCCATCTTCTTTTCTAAAAGTGCGTCGTGTTATAACCTTGAGCAAATTGACTGGAGTGATTTGTCATTAGTAACACTTCCAAAGCTGTATCAACGCATGGTAATAGACAAGGATGATCTACTTCTACTTCTAAATTGTTACAAGGCACTGTATCCTAGCATAGACATTGATCTCAATTCATTATCAAATGTGGCAAGAAAATATTCTCATGTATGTCTGGGATCTGAAAAGTTTGGATCAAAAAAAACAAAGCAAGAATTCCAGATCATCAAGAATTATGGCTTCTTGGACTACTGACAATGGTACAATTGAAACATCTCTATATGCTAGACCAGGACAAGTCAAGTTTTACATGTTACACTGTATCACCATTAATGGTACTACCAAGCCACACATCATTGCCTGTGTTTCATGGTACCGAAGCCTTACTACATCTAGTGTTTATGGGAAACCTTGCCAAGAATGGATGGACAAACCATTGGAAAATCCCAGTGATTCAGTCTTCATGCCAGCTCAGAGAATTTCAAACACATTTGCTGCTTGTTTTGTTAAATCAAGTACTGTGGACACACTTGTAGTCACACCTATCCCAAGGTTATTTTGCTAGAACTTTGATCAATTTGACTAGCTGGAATACATTTTTATACACATACTGTTAATGACACTTAGCTCTGTAAATACTGCATCACATTGTAAATAAATGGCTAGGTATAATGAACAAATATTATTATGATGACTGAATGTACAATGAACAAGTGTCTTAGTCAACCAGATCATGAATTTAGTCTAATTTATATATAATAATCTGCGATGGAGTGCAATTAAAAAAAGAAGCTTGGAATAGTACTACTAAAAACACTAATTCCATTGTTTTCTTTTGTTTCATTTTGATTACTAGTCACTAACTATTAAATTTCATTTAGACTATGAGTCAATAGTCAACAAGGCGCATACAGTCGAGTTGACTATTTGACTCATAGAAAACGAGAACGAGTAGTCTAGCATGCTACCTTCGATTTATATCAATATTTATTGATTTTCTGCTTTATTTTTATTCAAAACGCCGGCTTTTTCGCTACTCGCTGTCTATCACTCAATAGATAGTGAGTATGTTAGTCAATCAGATTGCAGGATTCGTGATAGTCAGTTGGTTTCTACTAATATTATCTAGTAGATAATAATCTTACTTGTAGTATGGGAAAGGGGATGTTATAAACTAAAGAATTAAACGAGGAATAAATTGATCAGTGATTGATTATAATTACATACTTTTTTCCCAAATATACCGGCAGTTTGGCAAATTTGTTCAACATTAAGAAGTGCATGATCATGATGTGCAAGTGCCCTCATCCTCCCATGTCTCGTCTGTGCTGGGAAGTTGCATTTTTACACCAACCTTTTTTCCGTATTCAAAAGAAAATAGTATCGTTTTCGGTCCGGTTTGCGCGAGCCATACAAATGGAGAAATTGTTATGTTGCTGTTTATGAAGTTGACAAAGTTAATATAGTCTTGGATGTAAGGAGTATATAAAGTTGACAAATAATTACGTGCGTCGTCAGCGTAACGACTCGCATTAAAACTTGAATCAAATTAGGAACAATTCCGGGATTCCGTGAATGTGTCGTAATGTTGCTGTTCATGTATCATTTACGCGTCATTTATACATGAGACGTGAAATTGACATTTAAGCGGCTTTACACGTAATCGTAAAAGAGTGTAAAGCTGAAAAATAAGCAACATTTACAGGGTTACGTAAATGTGTCGTACTGTAGCTCTTTATACATCATTTACGCGACCTTTACGCATGATACGTAAAAGCTGGTCTTTAAGCAGCTTTACACGTCAGTGTAAAGGAGTATTAAAGCTGAGCAATAAGCAAGAATTACCTTTGCGTAAATGAGCCGTAAATTGTCCTTTACGTGTCATTTATGTCACCTTTACGCGAAAAGCGGAAAGTTCACATTTAAGAAGCTTTATTATCAGCGTAAAGCTCCTCAAAGAACTTTACGCAGCTTTACTGATGCGTAAATCTGAAGTAAGTCTCGATTTTTGTGCTGTGAGACCCACTTACGCGACTGGCTGATCTGCTGAGTACGCGACGAAAACAAGACTCTCTCCCTCTACCGGAACCGGAATTATTTAAGGGCGATCTACTGCATTACCCAATCTGGTTGAAATCATTTGAGACGATAATAGAAGGACAGACAGACAACCCATCACACCGACTTTACTATCTCGGTAACTACTTCAGGCGAGGCCAAGGAAGCTATAAGTGGATTTCTATCTCTAGACACAACGGAAGCGTACGCTGAGGCAAAGAAACGCCTACTAAACCGATTTGGTAATCCATTCCTGGTAACAGAAGCCTACAGAAAGAAGATAAGCCAGTGGCCCAAAATACCTCCGAACGACGGAATTGCCCTAAGGAAATATTCCGACTTTTTGAGCCACTGCCAGACTGCTATGAAGAAAATCAAGTATTTAAAGGCTCTCGACGATCCCAACGAAAACCAAAGCATGGTGAGCAAACTTCCCAGAAATCTGATTCATCGATGGGGCCGAATAGTTGATAAATGGATTAGCGATCAAAACGAGGGTGCTAGCGCCTCTGCTGATGACATGGGGTACCCACCTTTCTCTGAGTTCTGTGCATTTCTGGCAAGCGAAGCGAGGATTGCTTGCAATCCAGTGATATCATCCACAATTGTAAAGACGGAAGAAAGAAAAAGAGAAGATGGAGATAGACATAGGAAAGACATTTTAAATTTCAAACAAGAAAGAACTTCCGGTGCAAGAAGTTTCGCCACTGGTTCGGACGAAGTAGGAAACGAGAGTAATGGAACGCTGAGGAAAGAGCATAAACGAGACAGGGATTCCTGTGTCATGTGCAAGGAATCACACTGCTTAGATGAATGTCAAGAGTTCCTAAACCTATCTATCGAAGAGAGAGTGAAACTTGTACGAACAAAGGGACTTTGTTTGGGCTGTCTCAGCTGGGGACACATGCGTAAGAGTTGTAGAATGCGAATTAACTGCACTACTTGCAATGGGTTCCATCCTTCAAGAGATAGCATTCCCGCTAGACGAAGTCAAATTCCTAGACCAGAGACAGCTCGTAATTGGCCACATCTACACGCAGTAGCAAATCAGTTGATGCCCTACAGAGATGATGTGGAAGTGGGACTTCTGATTGGTCTAAACTGTGCACGCGCAATCAAGCCTAGAGAAGTCATTCCCGGAGCAGACGATGATCCCTACGCAAAGAAGACGGCGCTTGGTAGGGGTGTGATCGGGATTGTTGACTCAAGTGTAACCGAAGACGACGACAGCCACTGTTCCTGCTATCAAATAATGTCCCGTGAGGTATTAACTGATTCACCAAAGAGGTTGTGCCACTTCGCATTTAATACGCAAGTGAAGGAAGTGATGTGTCCCATGCAAGTCACCCAGATGTTTGAACTCGACTTCAATGAAGTAAATGATAACCAGCAATCCCTCTCCCATGATGACAGAAGATTTATACAAAAGGTTAAGGAAGGGATCCACAAGAGACAAGACGGTCATTATGAGATTCCTCTGCCACTGAAAGAAAATACGATCAATCTGCCAAACAACAAGCAGCTAGCCTTAAGTCGACTTGTAAGGCTAAAGGGAAGACTCAAGAGCAACGAAAGATACAGAAGCCACTATCAAGCCTTCATGAACGAAACCATCGGAAAAGGGTATGCAGAAAGAGTTCCCACAGCAGAGTTATCTTTAGACGATGGTCAAGTCTGGTACATCCCGCACCACGGAGTGTATCACCCGAAAAAGCCAGACAAAATCAGAGTCGTATTCGACGCCAGTGCAGAGTTCAAGGGAGAGTCCCTGAACAGACATCTTCTTCAAGGACCAGACTTAACAAACAATCTAGCTGGAGTTCTCTGCCGCTTTAGAAAGGAACCTATAGCTCTCATGTGTGACATCGAGGGAATGTTTCATCAGGTAAAAGTCAACGTTGAACAGCGCAACTTACTAAGGTTCCTTTGGTGGGAGGATGGCGACATAGACAAAGATCTTATCGAATATCGAATGACGGTCCATCTATTTGGAGCTGGTTCCTCACCTGGCTGTTCGAATTTCGCCCTAAAAACCACCGCAGATGACAACCAAGAACAATTCGGCAGCGAAGCAGCCGAATTCGTTAGAAATGATTTCTATGTGGACGATGGTCTTAAATCCGTCGCTGGAGTTAAAGAAGCTATAGGCCTGATAGAGAATACGAAGGCCCTGTGTACAGAAGGAGGGTTTAATTTACACAAGTTTGTATCCAATAGCAAGGAGGTGATAGAAGCTGTACCGAAAGAACAGCGTGCTAAAGGTATCAAAGATTTAGACCTGACGAAAGACCATCTTCCCATAGAAAGAGCACTAGGCGTGCAGTGGTGCGTGGAGTCTGATCAACTGCAGTTTAGAGTCGAGTTAAAGGACAGACCGCTGACTAGACGTGGAATCCTCTCAACTGTGAGCTCTATATATTATCCTCTCGGCATCGTCGCGCCCGTCCTTCTTGTAGGCAAGAGGCTCCTGCAAGAGCTGTGTAAAGACAAGGCGGGTTGGGATGAGAAGGTGCCTGACTCAATACGACCAAGATGGGAAAGGTGGAGATCCGAGTTACACAGTCTGGCAGATCTGAATATCCCTCGCTGCTACAAGCCTGACAACTTTGGAGAGTGCACTTCTGTCGAGCTACACAACTTCTCAGACGCAAGTTTAATAGGGTACGGCCAGTGCACTTACCTCAGAATGGTGAACATCCAGAATGAAGTACATTGCTCCCTGGTAATGGAGAAGTCACGAGTGACACCATTAAAATCAGTTACAGTACCAAGATTAGAGCTTGCTGCCGCATTGGTCTCTGCCAAGATCTGCGCTTTCGTAAGGAAGGAATTGAAGTATGATGATATCCCCGAGCTGTTTTGGACAGACAGCCAAGTTGTTCTCGGATACATTTCCAACGATGCTAGACGATTCCACACCTATGTTGCAAATCGAGTCCAACAGATTCGCGATCTCACCTCTCCCAAGCAGTGGAAGTACGTTGACACCAAAGAGAATCCAGCTGATGACGCTTCCAGAGGTTTGAGTGCTAAGGATCTGGTCAATAACACAAGATGGTGGAATGGGCCAAGTTTTCTCTGGAACCCTCTGTATTTAAATGACGATGCTGACATCGAAACCAGTATCTCTCCTGAAGACCCCGAAGTAAGAAAGGTAACAGTGCTAGCATCTACAACTAGAGAATTGCCAACACTTCTGGAACGACTCAAGTATTTCTCCGACTGGCATCGCGCCAAGAATGCCGTCGCATTGTGCCTGCGTTACCTGGAGAAATTAAAGTGCAAGTCGAAAGAAGAAAAGGGCAACCAACCTGATCAAAGTAAAGTAGTTCCCCCAGTGAGCGTCGAAGAAATGCAGCGAGCTGAAAGGAAGGTATTGCAGACAGTCCAAAGGGAAGCCTTCCCAAGCGAAATCGAGCGATTGAAGGAGAGTGCCGCTCTCACGACAGAAATACAGGAATGAAGAAATCAAGCTCTATATATCGCCTCGACCCATTTCTCGACAAAGAAGGGTTTCTACGCGTTGGCGGGAGAATCAACCAAGCTGACTTGCCTTATGAAATAAAACATCCAGTACTAATGCCAAAGAAGGGTCACGTGACACAGCTAATAGTTCGTCACTATCATCAGCAGACAAGTCACCAAGGTCGAACAAGGACACACGCTGATATTCGTGCAGCCGGCATATGGATAGTAGATGGCAGTTCTGCAGTTGGTCACCATGTTTCCAGATGTGTCACATGCCAAAGATTAAGAGGCGCAGCTCAGCAGCAGAAAATGGCCGATCTTCCCAAAGACAGGCTGGAAGAAGCTCCACCGTTCACTTACAGTGCTGTAGACCTCTTCGGACCATGGCACATTAAGGAAGGACGACGAGAGATGAAACGCTACGGCGTTCTGTTCACCTGCATGGCGTCGCGCGCAATCCACCTCGAGACTTCAGCATCCCTCACGACTGACTCGTTCATAAATGCCTACAGACGTTTCGTTGGACGACGCGGGCCAATTCGACAGTTACGATCTGATCAAGGGACGAACTTCGTGGGCGCTAAGAACGAATTAAAGGCAGCACTTGAAGAGATGAATCACGACGTCATACAAAGAGCTACGCTGAAGGACAACTGTGACTGGATACCTTTCAAGATGAACGTCCCACACGCAAGCCACATGGGAGGCGTGTGGGAACGGCAAATCCGTACCGTAAGAGGGGTACTAGCACCTCTGTTGAAAGATCATGGTGCGCAGCTTGACGACGAGTCCCTTAGAACCTTGATGATCGAAGCCGAAGCAATTGTGAACAGTCGCCCACTCACCACAGATGGTCTAGCTGCTCCAGATTCGCTAGAAGCTATAACACCTAACCACCTGCTGACAATGAAGACTAAGATCGTCATGCCACCCCCTGGAAATTTTGAAGGAGCTGATCTTTACTCAAGAAAACGTTGGCGTAGAGTTCAACACCTCGCCAACGAGTTCTGGCACCGCTGGAGGAAAAGCTACTTACAGACCTTGCAAGAGCGCCAGAAATGGACACGCCCGCACAAGAACCTACAAGTTGGAGATGTGGTTATTATGAAGGACGAGAATGTCGCAAGAAGCAGTTGGCAACTAGCTAGAGTCGTCGAAACCTACGCAGACAAGGTAGGTCACGTGCGCAAAGTCAAGGTTACAGTTGCTGACACTTCACTCGACTCCAAGGGAAGAAGAACAAAGTCTCAACCTTCTCAACTTGACAGACCAAACCACAAGCTAGTCTTATTGATGAGAGATGATGATCAAGACCGGGTAATCCCCACCAAGGAGCCATAGAAACAGAGACGTATAATAATTATTATACATTGTTATTGTTACTTATCAGTGAGTAAATCACGATTATGATTTAGAGGAGCCATGTAAGTTAATCAGTAATGTTTTAGTAACGCATTAAGTGAGGTCATCTCTGACCTTGATAAGTCTATTGAGTCCAAGTGTACGGAAGGGCCATCATATATATTTGTGTCAGATTATACTGGAATAGAGGTAATGATTCACCGCGTATACGTATTGATTAGTAAATAGTTATTGTACATCTATCGCCAGTTCTGTTAAACGTCTTATGTTCTTGTGTTGTGATTTAGCTTAGCTTAGAGTCGGCCACGTGCCTGTAATCATTGATTGTATATGTATTCTCGTATTGTTATAAGTATAGTAGTTAAGTCTGTAATCTCTCCACATTGATTTGCAGTTTTTACGTGATTCATTGATTTAATAAAAGGAAAGCCTCATGTGTCGCATACGATGAATCTCAGTTCAAGAAAACCTATAAACGGCCGACCCGGGGTTGGAATGACACGATAAAATGTAAACGACCTTCCCCAGCCGTTACACTACTCCTGAGAGAGATTTTTATGGGGCGCCAAATGTGACAAAAAGATCACCATGGTTGTGATAGATCATGCACAGAAATATATTTCAGAAGTCGTGATAAATAGATTACCTCTCGTGATATATAGATCACAGCCTGTGGTATATAGATTATTGCTCGAGATATATAGAGTATATAGCGTATGTCCGTGTGATATACGTTACTAAAATATAGCTGGGTTCCCTTTGTCATAACCTATATCACACGCGCGATCTACATGTAATGACGAGGGGTCTGGGTACGAGAATGACGAAATCGATCACTTTTCACTTCCGGCCGTCAGAAGACTGGTTACCAGCCCGGTTTGGCCTGGTAATGAGCGCGTTTCAAAATGGCGGACATTGAGAACGTTTTGAGGAATATACCCGATCAAATTTTGGAAGCTCACCGCCAAATGTTTTGCAACAACATTAATGTTGTTGAATTCATAGAGAGACGTCTCGAAGACAGTTTATTCGTTCTTAATATACTCCATCGACGTAGTGTTGCAAATTGTGATGCCGATCTCCAGAACGACCTGAAAACGTTGATGTCAGAACTGCAGTTTTGGTATCAATATTATGATGATCTTTGGATGAGAAATGGGAATGCTCCTCATCAGCAGTGTTTTTCTTGTCCAAGGGAATGAACTAGAGACAGTGGAAGGCCGCGATATTTGCTTCCAGAAAACATTCTACGTGACCTACATAGAATACACCGCAGGTGGACACAAGTTGCATCAGAAGTGGGAGTTAGCTACCGAACACTATTAAGGAGACGTCGAGAATACGGCTTGACGGTGAGCTCTACGAGGGGACCTCGAAGTACTTACACTGATATAACTCAAAATGACTTGTGTAACATTATTCGGGAAGTTCTTCGAATTTTACCGAATGCTGGGGAGACATTCATTCTGGGGGCTCTAAGACAAAGGGACGTTCACGTCCAGAGGAGGCGAGTTAGAGAAGCAATTTTTACTGTAGATCCCCTCAGTCGAGCTATGAGACGGAGTGTTGCAGTGCTTCGGCGTGTTTACAATGTCCCATGTCCAAATGCCTTATGGTAAGTAGTACATTTGTACATGGGAAGCACAAAAGCTATATGATATTGCTCCTTTTAATATAAGCTTAACTTACATGTACCCTATTGTTGTTTTTTTTTTTTGACGTCAGGTACTTTGCATTGTTGACGTCCCGCTGTATTGTTGTTTATATAATAATTTGGATATTACGCATGCTTTGATTGGTCGAGGACAATGTGTTATTAAAGTACAGACACACAGATGACATTACAAAATCGCGAAATCTCAAAATATTCTTGGTGTGCACATTACGTCATAGTCGTCATATTGGTTCCCAAATGCAAAGCATTCCTCATTAGCTTATCTTGTTGGTTCATCCAACATGACGGCTGCATCTTCGTTATTTATTTCTCAAGAGATTTTCGGTCACGTGGTTGCACACCAATAATTATATAAAACAAATAGATTTCATTTTGCCGTGCGTCTGTACTCTTATAGATGCACAGAAGATGTCAAAATGTAGTGAACAAAAGTCACATCACTCCACTGTGTCTTGTGTCGTACTTTTTTGTTCTCATCACATTTTGACATCATCTAGCTGTGCATCTATAAGAGTGCAGGCACATGGCAAAATGGAATCTATTTGTTAAGTACATGTAAGTTAAGCTAAACTTATTTTGTTAATCTACCAACCATTGTCCCAAGTGTTTTCACGGCCAAGAACATACATGTAGTTACACTGTAAAATACACTTAATAATAATAATAATATATTTATTCAATAATAATAATAATAGCGCATTCCATAATATCTCAATGCTCTTTACTTGTAAAGGTGGCTTCACACTAGGGGTCATGTCCCTGGGATGTTATTCCAGCAGTCACTTTTAATTCATCGTTTGTCTGTCAGGCACATTGATGGGCATCACAAGCTTATTCGTTGGCGACTGGTGATACATGGTAGTATAGATGGTTTTAGCAGGTGCATTGTCTTCTTAAAATGCTCTCCAAACAATTATGCTGCTACTGTACTCGAGCTGTTCCAAGATGCAATACAACGGTTTGGTCTGCCATCAAGAGTTCGATCTGATTTTGGTATTGAAAACTATGATGTTGCTCGTTTTATTTTAGAGGTAGCATGATAACAGGTAGAAGTGTGCACAATCAAAGAATAGAACGTCTGTGGGCAGACTTAAGGAGGGTTGTAGTGAGCTATTACATGAGTTTGTTTGGTCATTTAGAAGACTCAGGTGTCCTGGATATGCTCAATGAAGAACATTTACTGGCTCTGCACTATGTCTACTTGCCACGAATCAACAGAGCCCTTCATGAGTTTGTACAAGATTGGAGCCACCATCCTTTGAGTTCTGAAGGAAATCGTTCTCCTCTCTCAATATGGCATTCAGGTGTAGCTTCTTTGCTTCATTCTCAATATAGCGCCATAGAAAGCATAGTAGGAGGAAATGTAAACTGGCAAGATTTTGGCCT
Organism: Actinostola sp. cb2023; assembly: GCA_033675265.1. NCBI lineage: Eukaryota > Metazoa > Cnidaria > Anthozoa > Actiniaria > Actinostolidae > Actinostola > Actinostola sp. cb2023. Next base: position 59,449 of record JAUJYZ010001080.1, on the reverse strand, counting down.
TGATGATGATGGTCCATTTCCAGGCCCTCTTGCTGACAATGATTTACAAGTTCCAGAATTTGATATTATCCTTTCAGAGGAACAATGGTCACACCTAAGGAATACAATAAATCCTCTTGGAAACGATGGGAATCATGGCTGTATTTTGTATTTGGAAACATTGAATTATATCAGGCATACCCAACAGTAGAAAAGATGCACTAAAAACAATCCCAAGAGTGGCTTTCCTATACAATAATAAGGTAGTTCCGGACCCTTGCTACTGCGCATCCATTCCACGCATGTCACTTTTGACCACTTATTTAAGGAGTTTTGGAGTTGTATCCAAACATTATGCAAATTTGAAACCACCTCAACAACTATACAAAATATTTTGTAATTTTGGCATCATTTTCACGGTAAAAAATGACTTTTTGTGGAATTCTTTAAAAATTTTGGATACAAGACTTTTGCACTATGTTGATTAAATAGGTTCTAGCGTCATCAGAGAATAAAAAGAAAAAAGAAATTGTGTTCTAAGCAGTCCCCAAGTCCCACGTGGGCGGGAAAAGCAGTTTTTGGCTGGGGGAAACGAGTTTCTCATCCTTATATCTCATTTGTTAGTATGGTGACCCCGTTTTATTTTTGAACTTGCTATACAAATGTCTTTCATAATTTGAAATAAAAACATATGGTTTACGATGGGGAAAATGCAGCAATTTCCACATTTTCCATTTACTATGGTCCGTCATAAGCCATACCAATCCCGCTTTTTCTTCATATATTTTTTGCTTTCCAAGCTTCTGATGTATATTTTTGCTATTGATATATTGGATATGGAAGTGTGAATTTCATTTAGCTTTTTGCCCTAGTGACAAAAATACTCCCCACTCTACCCCCCTTAACTCACAAACGAAGTCGGTGACCCCCCTTTGTTATTTCATATTTTGACTTCAGCTATAAAAGCTCTTTTAATTTATTGGTAAAAGATAGCAAGGAAATTTCTGGGTCCAGAACTACCTTAAAAGGCAAAGTATACAGCAATGGTTTACCTTGGTGGGTCAATCAATCAATCAATCAACCAACCAATCAATCAGTCAGTCATACATTCAATCAATTATACAATCAATCAATCAATAATAATAATAATTTATTTCACGTTGATAATGTAGGGAGTGGTCACCCAGTCTCCCGAGCCAAGGGCTCATGAAAAAAACGCTCGACCTATAAGATAAATAAATTATTATTATTCAGTGAGTCAAACAATCAATCAATCCTAAAGATAACAAAAGATTTATTTGATTCCTATGATAGAAAGATGTTTATTTTAAAGTGCTACTTGGACGAAAATCGGTCAAAATTTAAAATGAGCAGTAATTTTGCTGAAATAATATTGAACGAACCTATTAATATCTGTTTGCCATTAAGTTAAAATGTTGCTTTCATATTCCAACGAGAAGTACTGTTTTTTTTTACGATTTAAGAATGGATTGGGCTGAGGCTTATGACGTCATTTACTCAACCCATTACTCAAACACTGTAAAACTCAAACATAGCTATTCAATCAAATGTTTTTTTTTCAGATTTAGTCTATTTATTGGATATAATAGCATTTACAATCGCAAATTTTATTTTCTAATTCGATTTATTTTCGTCCAAGTGGCGCTTTAACAACTGACAAACTATCACTGCTGTTTGAAAGTTCTTTATAAAAAAAAACACCAATGGCATCAGTAACTATTTCAAAACATGATTTTAACAACAACAATGTGGAACATGTGCTTACTGCAAGTTGCAGTTCACATACATGTAACATGGACAGTTCTAACAACAGGAAGTAGCATTTCACTCTTCAAAATACAGGTACTAACAATGTGTAAAAGCCAATTTGGTAAATTTTCAATGAAAGTCAGTACATTAATATTGGTGCATGTACATTTACAACCTGTCCTTCGTAAGCAGAAAAAATATGTAATGTTGTAAGTCCTTCACTGCTGTTTGAAAGTTCTTGAAAAAAAACCCACACCAATGGCATCATGATTGTAACATGATTGTAACAACAACGTGGAACATGTGTTTTTAAAATACATGTACTAGTTAACAATGTGTAATAGACAATATTTGTCTACATCTTTCCAAACCCCACTTTTCCATATGAAACTGAAATATCCATGTGTTTCAAAAATTCCCTGTAATCATTATGATAAGTGGGAATCTTGAGCATGGTGAAGCAAGTATCAGACTCAGCCAAAACCTTAGTAGCTTGTGCAGGAAGAAAGGTAACCTTCATATAACAATTATTATATTCCACCATTGGAAGGGAAGGCCAACCAGTCCAGAATCGCAAAAGGTCTCCGAGTGTTTCTTCTTCTTCTGAGCCTCCTGTATATACAAAAATACCGGTAGAAGGATTTATAACTAATTTCCCACTTTTGATTTCTAAGATAGAAAAATAGTATTGAATACCTCGAGCATAAAGGTCATCCAGGTACTTTTCAAAGTAGCGAGCAGCTCTTGCTTCAGTTTCATCTGTTGGTTCATACAAGACCAGTCGTTTAAGCTCTGAAACATCAATCTGGCTGTCTGCATCTGGAAATACCAAGTGTTTGACTTTGAGATGCTGCTGGGAGAGGTCCATCAGATTTGTTCCCATCTCACGCACTGAATCTAACCCATTTCTAAGGTCACCTAGTACAGCAATCCTCTTGGTGACAACCTCATATGTTAGCATACACTCATATGCCAAGGATCGTGTTGAAGTGGTTACCTCAAGGTGTGGGAAACCAGCTGCTTGAAGTATGTCAGAGATGTCAAATGGATCACCGGTGGTAGAAAACTTGCGAAGCTCCTCGCCCTCGTCATTGCAGATCAGAAGCTAAAAGAAGTACAAGTCATTTCAATTTCAATTACAAGTGCTATCACAAAAAGAAAAAGAAAATTATACAATGCATGAAGTGCAACAAATGTACCTCATTGAGAGTATGACGCAGGCAGGGATCTGGGATGTCTTCAATAACTAGATGTTCTGGTACACTGTCCCTATTACCACTGATGATGTAACTTATCACAGCTGGTGAAATACCAGCTATGCCTTTACATCCATTTATAACAGAATGAAGAATCATTTTTCCCACAATCTTAAAGAAGCAGCTGGATATCAAATCGTAGTCACATGATGGCGTGAGATGGCCAATTTCTCCCTCAAACAATTTGATGCCATTGAAACTACCTCTCCCCAACTCCTGCATGAGAAGGTAAAAAATGGCCTTTGTGGGGCCACCAGCATCAACCCCTGGCTCCATTCTTCCACAGCTGTGGAATGTAATATTTAAAGCAGCCTGAAGGTTAAAGTTGGGGTTCTTGTATTCCTTGAGGACCTGGCTCATTATGCTTTTTTCTCTGTCAATTATTAATGCTACCTGGGGTACCAATGGCTGGGCAACTGAATTAATGAAGTCAAGAAGAGAATCTAGTTTCCTGACTTTTGGCATCAACAAATTTGTGTTACAAGCTTCTTCATCACCTATAAATTGAAAATAAATAACAGTCACCATGCATACATGCATAGGCACTTAAAACTTAAACCTTACAATGTCTGGACCACGTGACACCAAGGACCACAAGCTTATCAGTCTTTGACTGTTTAGTGTCCTCAGTAAATAGAGTCTATTGATTGATTGATTGTTTGACAGAACAGATATAAGTGCATAATTATGAAGATATAATAGCTTACTGTGATCTCTCCTCTCCTTATTCAATAGACAATCAACTGCCCCCATAAGATCTTTTCCAATAAGTGCATTCTGAATAGCTGCTTCAGTCTCCCTAGGAAAAATTTCCTGAAGTTGTTTCACATCGTCACTTTCACTTTCTGGCTTGACAACTGTTTCTTCTTGATATTTGCATGAAAATAGATATAATTTAAAAAAAAGTCATGGATAATAAATTATTGAAGGGGTGCCCATGAAAACTGCGTACATGTATGTGACTATTTTGATGATTTTCAAAATGTTATGCAATTGCTTCAAAAATACACCTACTGGCTTCTAAATACCTATATAAACACGATTTGGTGTTTTTTAGATCGATTACACTCGAATTTTGGTCACTACAGTATATTTAATTTCTACTTGAATTCATCAGGATAGTTTGTGAAAATATGCAAATTAGGAAACTTTTACGCGTCAGTGATCTGTACGTGTTGTGTTGTTCACCTTTCACTTCCAGAGATTTTAGAAGTTTTTAGCGAATTTTGTTGCCATGGAAATCTTGACAGCTCGCAGGCTCAAACTATCACGTGGTTAAGTTGTCTCGTGGCGTGGCTATCGGTTCTGGAAGTGCTTCGCAGAACTGGGCCACTTTGCCACAATTTAAAGTCTTTTATTGCCATGTTTTCACCACAGAAGCCCCCAGAACAGCATCATTAAGCTTGACAGTGGTGGTAGAGGCCATTCTCCTGGAAGAAATCAGGGGTGAGGTGCAATTTCACGATGAAACTGAATCTGCAAACATGGCGTCAGATTTGCAAAATGGCGGATTCAGCTGAGTGAGAGTTGTTGTCTCTGGTCGTTCTGTGGTGGATTCGAGGACCTACTAAGACAGTTTTGGCAACTTTGGACTTGTAAAGAATGCAACCGGTGCATTAGTTTGCCTGTAGGCCCGGGTGATAAAAGACTTTATAAACTTTCTCTAAAACATGGAGGTACGGAATGTCGCTGACAAAAATGTTCATGATCTCCCAGAATGCAGTTCGGTCGTGAGTTGGAAAACAACAGGGATCCTGAAATAGTCGAATTGAAAATCCCCGAATATATCAAGAAGAGAGATGGAAGTTTGCCGAGCAAGTGGCGTTTTGTTTCACAATGATGTATTTTGGAAGAAAATCAAAGTCAAATGTCGCACATTGTCATGACGTCAAAAACGCGCATTTTTGATTTCTATGAAAAACGGCAAACTGCAAAACAAGCTCTTTTTCTAGTGTAATCGATCTAAAAATGACCAAATCATGTTTATATAGGTATCAATAAGCCAGTAGGTGTATTTTTGAAGCAATTGCATAACATTTTGAAAATCATCAAAATAGTCACATACGCAGTTTTCATGGGCATCCCTTCAATTAATGAGCAAAATACAATGAAAATCATAACCGTGACAGGGTGTTTTAAATCGGTTAAAGATTCGTCCTGATTTGCATAAACTTGAATTTTCTTGGCCAAACTTATTTAAACCTTGAATATTGAAGGTATGGATTTTTTAAAGTTGTTTAACCCTTTGACTCCTGGGCGTTTTTGGTTCAAAAACATTGTTGTGAGTTTGTTGGGTGTGAGAGTTTGAAGACCTTCCTAACAAGTACTGTCAACCAGTCATTAGATGAATGTTTGCGAAAAATCTAGAAAGTTGTTCTTAATTTTTTAAGAAACATCAATTTTTATGAGCAGTTTCGGGTGCCGTAGGAGTCAAAGGTTAATAAACTTGGAGGTGACTTTAAGTTCCTGCTTTATCTACAAATACAGACATTTGTTGATACAATGACCTCCAAAATTTTTCATACTGCCACTCGGCTTTGCCTCGTCGCAGTATTTAAAATTTTGAGGTCATTGTATCGTCAACATGTGTCTGTATTTGTCGACAAAGCACTCACATCATTCTCTAAACCCATACATAATGCACCCGATATATTGGTGAGTGCCAATTTTTTTGCAAAGGGCTGTATATTTTTTCCAACTTTTATCAGCTTTGCTGAAAACCTTTACTGAAACAGAACCATGAATGGCATGTTAATTTATTAAAATGTTGTTAATACCTCACCTATGCATGTTGAATCTGGTGTGTTACATACATGTAGTTCTGCAGTTGGTTCATCATCCTATCAAAAATACAAAAAATGGATGATAATGTCATGGAACTAACTAACTACATGTACATGTAGTAACTAAATAAATAAATAATTTCTCTTCCTACATGTAATTGCTGACGCAGCGAGCGAGCCTGAAGCTCACGAGCAAGGAAGCAATTCTAATTCATGCACGTAGGGACATAAAATCTCGATTTTTACCCGGCATGCAGTTTCCAATAACCATGATGCAATTCTCAATGACCACAATGCTTTTCGCACCAACTCCTACATAAGCATGTGAGCTGAACGCATTATTTTCCTATTCAAGCTTTTGCATTTCTGAATGTTGTGCCAAATATCTGTGGCCCTAATGTTTCTTGAGGTTTATCAACTCGTAAACCCATATGCAATATCCTTGTGCTCTTCAAGCGAATTGTACCGCATGCTTAGGTGTGAATTCTTGGAATTTTTACAGTCACGCATACCCCCCACTCACATTTGTTCTGCTGTATAGAGCTTATTTATGTTATGCACAGCATTCGTTGAATGAAACTACAATATTTAAAAGGTGCAATGGGTTGATTTCTTCTAAATCGTCTCTGACTTTCCCCGAGTTTAGCCTCCATTGTTTGGTACTGTATGGTGTATGATTATGCCTCCATTTTTTGTATGAGCAATCATACCCAATAGCACTGTCAAAAACTATTCACAAATCAGAGTTTGTCTATATTGTTTGTCTAGATTTAATAACAACTATGTCCATCCCAAAACTTTATCCACAACTACTAGTAATGCATTCACCATCAGCATTCACTGCTGTTAGGTACATTGTAGCCTAGTAGTAGAATGTACAATGGCAGTACATGTAACTTTCATAATGTCTGTAAGTACATGTAAATGCTAGTAATCAGACATCTGAAGCAACTGGCCACACACAAAAAAACATACCCCTGGCTGCTACATATAGCTAGGCTACCTACCATAACCCTAACCCAATTAAACCTTAACCTAAACCCTAACCCTACTGGTCTACTGGCATGGGCTACATGTATATACTGACTACCAGGCTACTGGTATTCTTTTTCCTTTTATATGTGTACCTGTATTTCAACTATTTCAACGCTGGGAACAATCCATACTGTTTTTTGAGTAAAGAGTTTACTAAGCCTTTCCCCATCCAAGGTCTGGCCTGGCATTAAATTGGGGGCCATCAGTTCACAGCCCATTCCTATGCAAATCTGAAAACTGAATTGACAAAAATGTTAAATGATTAACTAATGTAATAAAGAGAACAATCATCGTATGATTGGCTCAAAAATATGTTTGTTTTCATAATTTTAATATAATAATGTTGTTTGTTTCTATTTTTATGGTATCCAAATAAACCTTATTTATTCACTGATTTGACATTCACAGTTCCAATATTGTTGTGCATGCAGTTCCTATATGATGTTTATTATTTTACCAATGGTTATAATGGATCCCTTGACTACTAGAAAACTCTTTCTTACCAATGATGTAGGCTAAAAGTTTGTGTCAGGCAAGCCACATTCGACTCTTTTTCAAGGCAATCTGGGCCTCTCGTCTCGTGATTAACATGCTCATTTTTAAGAGTTATTTAATTAAGTTATTTTCCTTAGCCTGAGAGTGAGACATATAAGCTTAAGACTTAAGCTTAAAACAACTAAGATCTAAGATTTGTATAACATTTTAAATTTACCTCGATCGCAACTTTTCCCCAAATGCCCCTCGAAGCTCACGACAGACGTCTTCTTCAGTCCATTGACGTTGAAAGTCAAACGAACTGATCACTTGCCCTCGTCTCATCAAATCAGCTTTCGCTTTTCCTCGCAATACCGTTCTATCTTCAGGGGAACTTAATAACACAACTTCTCTTGTGAAGGTGGAACTTTTGGATGATGTACATGTAGAGGTACGTGTAGTTGTGCTGTGCCTTCGACCTCTTGAATTCCGAGCTCTAGATCTCGCAGTGTAGCTTGAGATGCCAGGGAAAAATGAGGAGGCAGCACCAGCACCTTGTTGCGACTGTCCAGTCGCTCCCCCTCTCCGAAAGATAGCATTGAATTAGCAATAGGAGAAGTACTGGTAGAGTTTACACTGCTGGCACCGTTGGGAAACGGGCGGCTTGAAGTTAGACTCATGTTGTTTGCGCCATCGTTTGCTAGAAGCGATCTGAATTGCGGATGGTTGACTACATTTTCAACTACATTCAACCACCTTCTGCACTGTCCTGTCCGCCATTTTGAAACGTGCAGAACGTGCTCATTACCAGGCCAAACCGGGCTTGGTAACCAGTCTTCTGACGGCCGGAAGTGAAAAGTGATCGATTTCGTCATTCTCGTACCCAGACCCCTCGTCATTACATGTAGATCGCGCGTGTGATATAGGTTATGACAAAGGGAACCCAGCTATATTTTAGTAACGTATATCACACGGACATACGCTATATACTCTATATATCTCGAGCAATAATCTATATACCACAGGCTGTGATCTATATATCACGAGAGGTAATCTATTTATCACGACTTCTGAAATATATTTCTGTGCATGATCTATCATGCACAACCATGGTGATCTTTTTGTCACATTTGGCGCCCCATAGATTTTGGCTGTTGAGCCATATCGTTTCAAAGTCGGTATGAAATAAAAAGGTGCTTCGTGGACGAAAATAGCAGAACGTCTTGGAAAGTGCTGGTTTAAAGTTAATCAGAGATCTGTTAGGGAAAAGTTTCACAAAATGGTGAAGGATTTTGACGAAAGAAATTAGTGAAAAACGTGCAACTGGAGTGGAGAGCTAGAGCAGTGTCTGGCTGACATAAAAGAGAGAATGGAAGAGGTGATGTCAACAAGACAGAGAGGACAACAAACAAAAGATCTTCAGCTGAGGAGATGCGAAAACAAGCTGCAGAATCTTTATCTCAGACCCCAAAAAGGAAGGGCAGTTCAAATGTAGATTCTGATGAGCAGCCAGATGAGAGTTCACCTACTGAAAAAATTAATAGAAAGTCAAGCAGTTCATACATTGAGGCCATGAAAGAGAGTTTAGAGTTGAAGTAAAAAGAGCAGGAGTGCCTGTTTGACATACGAAGAAAAGTAATAGAGTTGAGAGCTGCTGTATTAAATCAACAACAGCTTTATCATCAACAACAACAACAACAACAGCAACAAAAACAACAACAACAACAACAACAGCAGCAGTTCTACCAACAACTGCAGCAGCAACAACAAACCATGAGCTTGGCAAACTTGTAAGTTTATTAGAGGTCTAAAATAGTAGACACAACATTGTTTTGATATACTACATTACTGTTTATACCGTCATTTGCAAAAATTCTGGCCGCCACGATATATCAATATATCGGGTGCATTATGGGTAATTAAATAATACTATTTTGAGTTTCCTAACTTATTAAATGAATCAAAACTTACAAACAACAAACGTAGACTAAAATAAACATTATACTAAATATTTCTACCAACTTTGCTGGCTTTAAGGGGAATTTTCGATTATTTAATTACCCATAATGCACCCGTTATATTGATATATTGATATTTCGTAGCGGCCAGAATTTTTGCAAATGACTGTATATATAAATACATCATATGCTATAGCTTGTTCATGAAATATTTATATTATTATGTGCAGAGCTGCCATTATTGAAATATTATTGATTTCATATTTATTCTTGAATAACAACACCGATCATATCAATGCTCTGAAAGAACGTATTCAAAGTATTAAAAAAAACATTATTTTGATATACTTGTTATTGTTTATTTATAAAAATACTTCATATGCTTGCTTGTTCATGAAATATTTATATATAATGATTTGATTGGCCGAGAGCCATGTGTTATTAGAGGACAGACACTCTCATTGGCTGAAACGTCATCACAAATCACCATCTTGGAAATTTGCTGAAACCGGAGTTGCTGTGTTACCGAGTTTGGGACTACATAATTACTTTTTTGAGGTACTTTTACAAATTACCGTAAGATTTAACGTTCATGTAACTGTTCATAAACTAATGACGAACATGGCGTCAATAAGGCAGAAGCTGCCGCTAAAAAAGCACGCCAATCGCCTGAACCAGGCGTCTCCAGTGATGTAGATGCACTTCTATCTGAGGGAGAAGACGAATCTGAAATATCTGACAGTCAGGACAACTTGCTGGATGATATTGTGCAGTCTGATGTAGTGTCCAGTCCGACGCTGATTCTAAACGACTATCAGGGGAGTTATTTTTTTCATGCAGAAGCACGCCGTTATTTATTTTACAAGGACGATATATGAAATAAGAACTATTTTGGCAAATTTCATTGTGATGCAAATAGATTTTGAATAGAGAAAATTCATACCTTCCGAATCCATTCTGAAGAAATGCGGTTAGAATCAGCGTCGGACTGGACACTACATAAGACAACAGGTGTTTGTGGGGGGATGGGGGAGGGGGGTTAATTTGGGTAGTGTTTGGGCTTCCTGTGTTGAGAATTCAAGATGGCGAACCTGGTTCGAAAGACGAACGTTTTGAGCAATTTAATGTCAACTTGTTTGAGTTGTTTCTGAGAAGTTCTTTTCAGTGTCTTCAATAAATCAATCTTCAAACTGGTAAGGCTTATTTTCTGTGAAAACCTGATCTGCTAAAGTACTTTATTTAGGTTTAGTTTGAGACTTGAAACTTTACGGCTTTAGCTACTTTATGATAAACATTTCACTGATAAACAATAGTAGGATAGAGAAATTATGATTTATAATTCATTGATAAAGGAATCAATAAGTTTATGTGATAATTCTTTGTGACTCGAAATTGACTCGTGGTTGACTCGTGACTCGTGTTTGACTCGGGCTCGAACTTGACTCGTTCTGTGATAGAACTCATTTTGTACATACTCCTTTTCCTACAATCCATGGTCCAGTGATGAAATCACATCGTCAGTGACACTTGTGCATTTAGACCCTTCCCCATGTAAACTACTGGTACTAAAATAAAGTCTATGTCTATGTCTATGTCTATGTCAGACCTCCGCTCGGCCGTTACACTCTCCACGCTAAGGGACTGTAATGGTACAATGGTAGAGTTATTCTGATTGGCTGCTAGATCTGATCTACTTATCTATATTATTATTGGTTGATTATTGTTTGATAATTAGCATTAATTGTAATGGTGGACGAAGTACTGTTGAGTGTCGAAAAAAGCTTGCACTTAGAAGTACTGTCGAGTGTTGAAAAAAGCTTGCACTTTGTAAAATTAGCAAGAGAGGTAGAACGATACAGTGGCTTAAGCCAAAACAATGCGATTGCATTTTAGAAAGAGTCAAAGAGCAGGATATCCTAGGTAAGATTATTATTTTTAACTAATTTTGCTCACCGCCGGGCTCACCGGCATCTGCAGCTCCAAATCCGAAAAATATGACTAGTTAAAAATATTATATACGTGTATTTACGTGGTAGTTTTATTTATTTTTTAGATATCATGCCAACAGGATATGGAAAAACCTTAATATTCGAATTAATTCCGATATTGTGGAAATTGTACCATAATCATTCATGCATATAGTGTCAATCATTATAAGTCCATTAAATGCAATTCTAACACAGCAAAATACTCTTTTGGGAGAATCATCCTGTATTCTTACGAAATGTAAGTTTGTGACTCAATATACCCTATGTAATTTCATGAAATGAGCATTACATATAAGCTAATTACCAGCCATTTCAAAATATTTTGTGTCTCCAGTTGAACTTGAGGATAGCGATAGTGGATCAGAGTCAGACAGTGAAGTGAACTCTAGAAGCATTCCTGAATTGGACAATTTAGGCTATCCTGAGGATTTCTTAGACAAAAAGACTATGCAACTTATCAAATCTGCAAAGTGGTAAAAATGTGAGATTCATTTTTGTGGATGAGAGTCACTGTTGGGTGCAGTGGTCCCAAAATTTCAGGCCTAAATATAAAGATATTGAACAATTAAGGGCAGTCTTTACAAATGCGAAACTCGTGGCAGTGACTGCCACTGCTAGTACAAATATGCAGCTAGAAATAGTGAGCATTTTAAATATGGGATCACCAATTGTCACCAGTGCACACATAGACAGGCCTAACATAAAATATTTGGCTTATAAAAGACCATCTCATTCTGGAAAAGGACGGAGTATTGAACGGCCTTTCTCAAGTGTATTTCTACCATACATTGAAGAACTCCAACTGAAGGGAAAGGAATTTCCTAAGACTGTAGTCTACTGTGGCTTAAAATGGTGTGGTTTTGGTAATGACTTGTTTTTGTTTTTACTTTAGGTAATGGAAATGTCTCCCAGAAATCCCAGAAATAGCTCAGTTTCTTGCACCATTATCATCAGAGGTATGGTGTACATGTATGTATATACATTAGCTTCAATTCAATTATCATCATCATTGAAGTCTTTAAAATGTATCTGTTTTATCTTTTTATTTGCATGGCTAAATACCATATATGGTAAAGAAAAGCAAATATTTTAACAAACGATAAAGATCAAGACAGTCCCATACGTCTTGTATTCGCTACTGAAGCCTTTGGGATGGGAGTGGATACACCTGACATAAGAAGAGTGATAAATACAGGACCCCCATGTACATTAGAAAGCAAGAAAAATCTGTTTCTTTAGAAATGTAAGATCATTGTTTACTACTGTCATTATTTTGTTTTTATGATTTTAGAATAAATATTAGGCTCATCTAGTTTTTGAATTTCAACTGATAGCCAAGAGACAGGTCGTGCAGGACGTGATAGGAATCCAGCACAAGCAATACTGTATTATAACAATGAGGATTTGGGAAAACAAAATGTTACTATGGAAATGAAGGAGTACTGTAAGTTGAAGACCTGCAGGAGGGATTACAGTACAGCCTAGAAGTATGTTAACATGCCCGTGCGCGGGTTTTGCGTGGGCTCTGTTAACGGATCCCACGCGTATGGACGGAGCCCGTCTTTGCTGTAAAACGGAGCCCGTCCGTACGCGTGGGCATTTCTTTTGTTATACAGTTATTGTTATTGAGCAATTGACCATGAATTTGATTGCACACCACCAAACAGTCCTTACTAGTCTTTTGCTAAATATTCAACTGTTCCACTTTTTGATAAGGGGGTTTTCAGTTGGGAAGTATGGGGTTAATTCCTGTTTCAATTCCGGCGCCGTAAGATTTGCAATCATGTTCATAGCTATACGTGTCCACTACATCTGTACGGCAAGGGTGTACAATGGGTGGCGGGATATGATCCCAGAAACCAGTATGGGGTTATGGGGATAATCTGAGGAGTTGGCGGCTCATGGAATGGAGTCGAGGCGACAGTGTGGCTAATGGGTTCCATGGCAACCTCCTTAGCTGATCTATGCGGTGTAAAAAAACAACATACTCCACAACCACCCCACCCCCAAAATACATTGACTTGTTAATGAACTGGCGCCATCATGGCTATGTTGTAGTTCAATATGGATTCTGGTACAACTTGTTTTGAACTGGTACAATTTGTTTTGAACTGGTACAATTTGTTTTGAACTGGTACAATTTGGCATTCTTAAAAGGGATTTTATTTTGGGGACTTGGATATTTTTAGGGGGTACTCAAAAGAACTAGACGACTTCCTGGCACCCACCCCTCCCTTTATTCTCTCCCTACCTACCCCTCCTTTCCTGTCTGCCAACATTAATTCTGTCTGTCTAGTTACACTGACTAGCTACCTAATTAGCATTTTTTTTCCAGAAATAATTTCTTACCTTGAAGTGGATTTGAACCTGAGACCTCTGGCTTGCAAGACCATCACTTTACCAACTATGCCATACTGATTGCAGTGAAGGAACTGCATTATAATTATATTTTATAATGAATTCATATATTAGTCATACCTTCAGGAATTGGGCTTCCTTTGGTTAGGAATTGGGCTTGCTGTGGTTGCTTCATCGAAGGAAAACATGGCCGCGAATTCGGTGGAGTGCGTATGCCGAGACAAATTCTATGAGGAATTAGAGAACTTGAAAAAAAGCAAGAAGCGTAGTACATCACAAACAACTCTATTCATCGAAGATGAATACTTCAACGATGCAATGGAGTTCTTAAAACTTGGAGGTGATAAAGGAAGCTATGAAGGAAAACTTTCACAGTTGCAAATGAAAACATTACAAAGAAAGAAGTGGACATATCAACATGGAAAGCTACAAACCCATGACAGAAAAACTGTGATACGAAAAAGTAAACTCTACGACATTCTAGTTCTTGCTCACAAGAGAACAGCTCACAGGGGAAGGCAAATAACGTCTAAATGGGTCAACGAGAACTACGCTGAAGTAAACGTCAGAGTTGTTAACTTGTTCGTTGGATTATGTGCTTTACACGAACAGAGGAAAACGCTTACCAGCCATGTTAAATTGGTGACAAAACCCTTGGAATCTCCAAGTTTTCTTTCTCTTATTGAAATAGACTTAATGGACTTTAGAAACTGTCCTTGCAGCTGCCCAAAACCACACTTGTGGGCCCTGAACATAATAGACCATAACACAAAATGTGTTACCGTTGTCCCACTCCACGATAAAACTGCTGAAGAAGTGTTGGTGAATCTCAGAAATTATTGCTATACTTATGGTTTTCCCAAAAAAATTATCTCAGATAACGGGAAGAAATTCGGGAATAAAAGTCTAGAACAATTCTGCAAGGAAAACCAAATCGCTATAGCCCATGGCGCCCCAAGAACACCATCAACACAGGGTTTAACCGAAAGAGCTAACAGAAGTTGGAAAGAGGACATGAGATCCCTTATAATAAGTGCCACAGAAAAAAAAATCAAACGATGGTGCACATACCCAACAGAAGCATCCTATACAAGGAACATTTCCTACCACAGAGCAATAAAGATGTCTCCTTACGAAGCAGTTTTTCAAATAAAGCCACACAGAGAGATAGTGGAAAACAAGGAAAAAGAAGAGGAAACACAAACGTCAGAAGATGAAGAAAGCTCAAATGATGAAACCACTGTAATAGAAGATCAAACTAAACAACTAGAAATGCCAAGCAAAAGACAGAAAATAATTGAAAACCAAAGAAAATACAACAATGACATGATAGAGCAAACCACAAGGAAACAACAAAGAAAGAAGCTCACCTTTAATATCTCAGACATGGTTGCCGTAAAGATTGACAAAGTGGACAAAAAAAGTCAATTTCATCCCAACATGTTATTAGCCAAAATTATACAAGTTGAAGATACTGGGTGTGTGAAAATTGTAACTCAGTATGGCCAAGTCGACACTCTCATTTCGCAATCAAGACTGTCACCCTGCACTGCAACCAATATAACATTTGACTATAGTACTGACATTTCATTCACAGCAGCTTGTAAGAAAGCCAGTGGACTTTAGCTCTCTCAAAGTTGTAATTCATCAATAAAGCGGTACAACATTAAACATTTTGTCATTTATTACTTCATGTTTTTAATAAAATACAAAGTCTACCCCAACACTAACTCTAAACCTAACCCCAAGGTACTTCATGTTTTTAATAAAATACAAAGTCTTCCCTATCCCTAACCCTAAACCTAACCCCAAGGTACTTCATGTTTTTAATAAAATACCAAGTCTTCCCCAATACTAACCCTAAACCTAATCCCAAGGTACTTGATTACTATATAGCAATAAAATACAAAGTCTTCCCTATCCCTAACCCTAAACCTAACCCCAAGGTACTTCATATTTTTAATAAAATACCAAGTCTTCCCCAATACTAACCCTAAACCTAACCCCAAGGTACTTGATTACTATATAGCAATCAAATACAAAGTCTTCCCTATCCCTAACCCTAAACCTAACCCCAAGGTACTTCATGTTGTACCAGTTCAAAACAAATTGTACCAGTTCAAAACAAATTGTACCAGTTCAAAACAAATTGTACCAGTTCAAAACAAATTGTACCAGTTCAAAACAAATTGTACCGGTTCAAAACAAATTGTACCAGAATCCATATTGAACTACAACAGCTATATATATATCTGCACGACAAATACGAGTACCGTATACTGAAAATGCATGGAGTTAGAGTAAATAACTCATTTAAGATTGGAAATGAGATTGTAACTTGTTTGAGAGAAATACATAAGGATAAGGCTTACGTGATCCGATGGGCGCGCTTCGCCCAAAGGTTGTTCTTTATTTCCTGTTGAAGTTGATAACATGTGTACCAACAACCGCGGTTTTCTTTCCCGTAATGGGGTATGGGTAGGATACTGACAGGTCTTTGGTGCTTGCCAATACTTTCCAAGTGAATGACAGTGTGCCGTGCAAACTATCATCTTTTCTCTTTGTTTCTCCTGCTCTAGCTAGAATCAAATTTCTCTGATGTATCCTCCCCATTAGAATGTAGTGGTAGTGTGTGAGAGTACAGTGTTCCCTAATTAGCGAGCAAGCGCTAGAACACATTGGACACATAAATAAGCAGTTATTTATTTATTTTATTTATTTTAAGTGATGAGTATGAACATGTGAACTAATGTCATCATCGCAGCTAATAATGGGAAGAAATTCCACAAAACCTCCACTAGTTCCGCCATTTTACATCGATAAACAGAGCAAGAATCACTTGTCTTTTATCTCTCAAACAGTGTAAATGACTTCCCCATGACACAACACTGAAAGTTGCAAATTTACATAAATTATAGGGCAAAAACCCCAGATATGCGAAACAAAAATGCATGTTTGCTATTAAAGAACTAATACTAATACTAAAAATTATATAAATCACGTCACAATTAAAATTGTTAATATTCTTGATACGCTAAAAATAGCCATCTCTAGCGCGATATGTTGTTCATTTCTAATGATTGAATGTAATCGACATATTTTCGCCACCTTCAAATGATGTTTTCCTTACGGTAGTTAAGCATATAAGCTTAACCTTTGATTTGAAAAGTACACGTTTAATAATATTTGTGTAAACGTTGTTTACAGATAACATATTGACAACTAGTACAGAAAACTTCGCAATTTCGGTACTGAAGCCGCACCTATGAATGTGAACCGAATCAATTTGATATTTTAGGCAATATTATCCAAATTCAAGAATGTCTATGCCTTTTCCCAAACAAAAACCTACAATCCCCGACAATATCAATGAAACAACTATCTAAATTCTGACTGATTCTACCAAACATGGCACTAAGTTGCACATTAACTGCATGTCATGGTACAAACCCCCTCGCCCCTCATCAATATTGAGGGTAGCAATGATCGCCGTGTTCGAATCGCACCACTAATCAACATTGATGTTGGGGGGATGGGGTAAAGATGCCTTTTGCGTGCGCCACAAAATATCATTATCAATGATTTTCAAAGCGTTAGTGTTTCAAAGTAAATTGGCGCCGATTGTCTCTATCGGAATGTTACAAACGAAAACAACGAGACGCGCATATATTTGTGTCATACATCTCTTAGTTATCCAAAATTACATGCCATGTTGTGAGAGAGCATATGTTCATTAATTAGAAGGTGAATTAAGAATGAATTCTAAAAAAAAAAGTTGATTGTTGGTGTTCCAAATGTATAAACTTAGCGTGTGCACGTCCAGCAATGGCACGAAAAGTCATATCTCCGGAAACCAAGGCATTGGTTCAATGACTTCACACTCAGAGCACATTATCGTTTAAAAAAATCGTTGTCAAATGTGGGGTATCGCGTTCAACGGGATAAAGAAGAAACCAGGAAAGAAACGCAAATTCCATGCGCGCGAAGAGCGACGAATTAAGCGTTGTATTGACACGCTACGAAAGCGGGAAGGGAATTTTACTGCTAAACGACTACTGGTAGAGATGAATATTCCATCTAGTGCAGTATCAGTGAGGACAATGCAAAGGCATCTCAATAGACTGGGATACCGGTATGTACAAGCCAGAAAAGAAAAGAACTACAACGCAGGCTGGCATTTGCAAGGAATTTTAAAAGAAACTACCCAACAGACTTTTGGACTAAAAAAGTTGGATATTTCTTTGATGGTGTTAGCTTTTACCACAAGTATAACCCGTTTGACCAAGCAAGAGCGCCAGATAGTCTGATATGGAGACTAAGATCGGAAGGACTTTCTGAGTATTGTACAGCGAAAGGATCGCACGTTGGCTCCGGTGGACGAGTTGTTATTTTTTTTGTAGGCATTTCATACAACGAAGGAGTTGTTTTATGTGAAAGGTATGAAAAACTAAACAAAGTTTATTTTAAAACATTTTGTTAAGGCTTTTCGTCTCAGTAATAAGGGTCGTTCGTGGATTTTTGTACAAGATGGTGATCCTAGTCAAAACTGTGCGCAAGCCAAGGCAGCTATGAAATCGATTCGTGCAAAAATGTTTGCAATACCTCCTCGTAGCCCAGATCTCAATCCTATAGAGAATTTTCAAATCGTATAAGATCGCTAATGTTAAGTAATTATCAAGCACAGATAGATAATACCATTTCAAGTGTTACTAAGCGCATTGATTTGATCATAAAGAACAAGGGTCGACGTACGAAGTATTGAAATTGATCTCAATTAAGGTGGTTCCCGCATAATGAATGACCGGTTTGCCGTATTTTTTAACTCGCTCGCTCCGCGTCAATATTGCTTGGATTTTATTGTGCTTTAAAACACAAATACTAATTCAACCATTCTGCTTTTGGACGGTTTATTCAAAATTATCATTGTAAGCCGCGTTTGTGAATGCCAGCTAATATTCAAACGACACTATTTTCACTAAAACTGCTGCCAAACGGTGTTCCCTCTTCCATTTTTTTTAAACTTCGTGAACGACCTTTTAAGGTCCCTAGTAATGTTCTGACGAGGTAAGAAGGAAATTGATCGAGCCGAAATCACCAGTTCATATTTTTGTTTTCAATATTTGGACCTATCGGTTGTTACGTGACTTTGGCTCGAACAATTGTCTTCTTACTTCGTCAGAACATCACTATGGACCTTAAAAGGTCGTTCACGAAGTTTAAAAAAAATCGTACGAGGGAAAACCGCTTGGCAGCAGTTTTAGTGAAAATAGTGTCGTTTGAATATCAGCTGGCATTCACAAACGCGGCTTACAATGATAATTTTGAATAAACCTTCCAAAAGCAGAATAGTTGAATTAGTATTTGTGTTAAGCATAATAAAATCCAAGCAATATTGACGCGGAGCGAGCGAGTTAAAAAACAGGTCAATCATTATGCTGGAACCACCTTAAACGGGTTTGAAATAAAGTAACTCTTTACTTTTGATTTGTAAATACTTTATTTAAATGAACGGTATAATTGACTCATCAACTATGAATAAATGTATAAAGCTGTTAACAAAGGCCGTCTACGCTTATTGTGTACCTTGGATATGTGAGACGATAACCTTCCATGCATAATGGAGATCATGTATACCAGTGTAAAGTACGAATATAACTACAAAGTCCCTTGAATATACAAACATCCGGTGAAATGTTGCTCCCTTAAGAAGGTAATCGTTGTAAGCAATTATCTATCAAGTCAAATACATTGAAGGGCACAATAAACGCCAATATTTCAAGTATAACTATAATATGAACGGTTTACACTCAGAGAGTAATAATATATAGACTATAATGTATTTTACAGTTTGCATTGTAAACCGTAAACCGTTGACGTCATCTTTACTTGTCATCAATAAAGCCATTTAATAAAGCCATTTAAACGGCGGCTGAGACGTTCCGGCAATAAATATATACATACATATTAAAGTTACCGTAATAATTGTTGATCTATTGAAGAGTAAATATTACTGCTGGAACAATTTACAAACATCTTTTTGGAATGATACGGAGTCAACAAGCGAACAAGTAGTGTCTTGGATTTCACATCTTGATCAAGGGAGGGGAGGGGGGGGGGGGGGGGGGGGGGGGGGGGGTAGCTGGGACTGGTTACAAATTCCAGATTAATGCATTAATAATAACATAAGTTTTTCGAAAGACATACAAGGTTAAGCAATTCGTCATATCAAGCAACTTCATTTTGTCATATCATGCAATTGCATTTCTTTTCAGAAACTTATAAGGTAATATTATTATTAAATGCATCATTCTATAATTCTCCCCCCCCCCCCCCGACTTCTCTCCTTCTCAACCCCCCCCTTTTCCCCCTTCAACCCCCTACCCCCTTCCTCCCCACTCCCTATAGGATATTTTCTTAACAACCAAAAATTAACGATGCAAAACATTTACCGCAAGGTAAAAGTTCCTTTTGAGCTTCCCGAGGAACTTGAGCATTGAAGTTAAAGATAACCCATCTTACTGACATCATGTCCGTTTCCCTTTCGTCTACCACTCCATTCTTCATGTACACAAGCGGCCGTTTTCCAGTTGCGAAAATTGGCGTGTCTTCCTCTAACACCAGATCCTTTGCGTAATGAGATTTCGGTGCGGGTAAATGAACTGGCTGCCCTTCTAACATCAGTAGGAAATCATGCCACTGAATTAGAGTGGATGACGAACGGAAGTCGTTAAGGAATATGCATTCTGCCTTGTCAGCTCCAACCCATGCGAAGGTAGACGAAGCTGGGTTAGAAAAGGTATTGTAGATACGTGTTAACGGGTTCAATATAAACGTTTTGCCGGTGTCGCATGGTCCAATTATCATGATATTGCGATATTTACCACGTCTTTGTCTAACAACAATCCGACTGATTGCTGAAACTTAGAGACATCAATTACGTTATTATTCAGCAGCTGCAGTGCGCACTCGAGCCACTGTCCGTTGTATCCGAGCTCACAATCTCCATCCTTTGCCGCTACAATAGCTCTAATCTTGTTTTGCTTCGGCGCTCAAGAGTCTCTCTTGACTGCTTCAAATCCCACGCTGTGTTCAGGACCTCCGATACTATTTTAGATCCACGATTTACAATGAATTCAGCGACATCAGTTTTCCCTTCCTTTTTTTGTTCATCGGCGAGAACTAGCAATTGCAATCGGGTCTTGATACCTTTCTGTACAATGATTTCGGACAGTTCAAACGCTGACAATCTTTTCTTCTTCTTTCGCGGACCGATTTGACTTGTGGTTACGTCGTCGTCAGAACAATCATCTTCCATCTGTGATAGTCGACGCCGTGAGTGCACGGTGGAGCTAGCTTGGTGCGTTCTTGGCGGTCCTCTTAAGTCAGGATGACCAAGACTATGCAGTGCATCCTGGTCTTCTTTATTTACGTAGCTCCACGCACTGTGACTCACTCCCTCCTCTAGCAAACGACGTTTACTTCTGATCCACCTTTGGGGACGATCAAACTTTACTGCCATATGATAATGCCAGCCATGATTTGTGTGTTGTTCAAGACAGCAACACCACTGCTTAATTGTAGCTGAACAGCCATCGAAGGAATTAATGACCCTATCAGCGAATGCCCTCCTTGTTGGAAAGCGTGTGAGATCCGCTATAAGTGATTAAATATACTTGTCGTACATTGGGCTCACGATCACGATCTGCCTCATGGATATTTATCTGCTGGCTCTCTCTCATTTCAGGCGTCTTGAGATATCACTATGTCTCCATAACTGTCATTTAATACGGCTCGACATATCTCTATGTCCTCTATGTCTCCATAAAGTCTATAGGTTGTGTTTATTGTAATGTGCTTGTGTTCAACCATCACTCAATGCGTGACGTTTATAACAACATTTGACAACATGTACTCATTGAACTTCCGTGATGTTGTAAAATATGTAAATCGGCTTTAATAATGTTCAATATAATATGCATTTACGACTACTTGAAGACATCTACAGAGTGTAACGCACATTTTAGTGTGATTCGGCTACACTGGTGCATTTAGTACAGTGTAAAGCGTTGATTGAAGCCTCCTTTCATTAACTTTAAGCTAACCAAAGTCATAGAAATATCACTCTTAGGTATCGTTCCATATGTCATGTATATGAAACATATCTCAACTTGTACATATAAACCAAAATCTTGTATTTGATGCGAATTGTAAAACTTTTTAAATGACTGTAGTCCCCCACCCCGGCCTGACTCCTTACACAATGTAAGAAATGACGTAAAATGTCAAGTCCTTAAAACCCACTACTACCATAATACCTCTGCTTATTTTTATATATAATACATGATATTTCAAAGTAACAAATTTCGAGAGATTGTTTGTATACAGAACGAATTTCATGAACATATCACAATGATAAGCGCACGAACACCTGTCTCGATTTAGGGTGTATACATCATAGACAATCCCCGACAATATCAATGAAACAACTATCTAAATTCTGACTGATTCTACCAAACATGGCACTAAGTTGCACATTAACTGCATGTCATGGTACAAACCCCCTCGCCCCTCATCAATGTTGAGGGTAGCAATGATCGCCGTGTTCGAATCGCACCACTAATCAACATTGATGTTGGGGGGAGGGGGTAAAGATGCCTTTTGCGTGCGCCACAAAATATCATTATCAATGATTTTCAAAGCGTTAGTGTTTCAAAGTAAATTGGCGCCGATTGTAGTTTTTTGGGAATGTTTGCTTGATTTTTTATTGGAAAGAATGTTGCGGCACAGCTAAACGGTTGAAACGACCGTATCTTGTTGTAAATTTCAAAATTTCCAGGTTTTTTGAATACCTGATTTCGACGGGACTCTCTTCGTCAACGATTATTTTGCTGAAAGAGCCATCCTTTTCTTTTTTGAAAATATTTGGTCTTCCTCCAAGGCTTTTTTGTATTTGTTTGCTAGCTGATAGAATAGCAAGATCAGCTGGCCATAATCTGAAACTGTGATTATTTCAATGCAACGTGTTGTCTTCACCAAAATTCCACCAATGTCTTCAATAAGGAGTATTGTCTTTAGACACAGAAACAGTTCCATTGGAAAATTCAACGGTCGAGATAAGGTAGGTTTCCTCTTCATTCGCCTTATTATTGCTTTATTCCAGAGCAATGCCATTCGCGATATCATTCTACTGGGCTGAGCCAGGTGATACTTGTATGCAGCATCACCACTCCACGTATGCTTTTTAACAACTGCTCTTGTTAGTTGCATTATTTCGTTTCCAATTCCTACACCAGATTCTTATTTGCAGCGTTTCTAATGTATTCACTAACTGTTTTGTTCACGTTGACAACTATCTCGGCCGCCATCTTGAATTGGTGATAAGTGATACCGCTGGTCAGGAAAATCAACAACGCAGGCACCCGTGTGGCGGAATTTGACTCGCTGGTAGCCCAGCGTGATGGTTCATTATCCTTCATTGTGAAGTAGTCATCAGGAAGTTGGGTGAGATCCACTTCTTCTGGCTTGACCAACATGTTATATATAGACTCTTCAAAGAAGGCTGGTGCTGGTCCTCCTTGAGCAACACTTACAGCAGCTATTTGCCTGGAGGTAAAAAAATGTATCATTATGAACATGTAACATTGAATCCACAGGACGCCCACTTGCAAACAATTCCTTCTGAATACCATCAATAACAGTAGTCAATAATTATTTGGCCTTTCTCCCATTGAAAGTTGTTTTACTGCTAGTGGACCTTGAAACATTAAATCCCGAGCTGCCAATATGACGCCGACACGACTACAATAACGGCGGAATAATTTGCATAAACTGCGAAAAGATACGAATTTAATAAATATAATATCATTTTTTGAAAGACCATACATAGTCATTTCCATTTGTGCAAAATAGACCCCCCAAAAAATGACGGTAAAATGACCGATTTTACAGAGTGATGTGTTATCGTGTGGAGAAAGCCCGCGAATATGATTTACAAAGGCTCATTACCTTGAAAACCGTGTTCCGGTATGTATCATGTTCCCACCGTGTTAAGTATTAAAAGCGGCTGTTTAACGTTATCAACATTGTACAGCTTAAGATTAAGATTAAGATTAAGTGTTGAAATACGTTTTATTTCTATAAGTAGAGAACCTGCTGAGCAATTCGAAGTCGCACTAAGTTCCTCATACCTAGTAAAGTTATAAACATTTGAATTCTAGCAATTGCATGGTAATAAATTGTTGGAACCATACTGAATTGGCTTTATTCAACTTAAAACCAGACTATGTGACAAAACAAAATGGTGGTCACTAAACAAGTACTGTGTCAACAACTGACTAAACGTAAAGCGGGCTGGGATGACACAGACAAAGACAAATGACAAAGACAATTTATTTATTTATCATTTCTATTTATTGTAAATTATTATTTCATTATGTCAATGTTTTCGATTGTAACTAGTATTGTTCTGTAATATTTATTGTAATCAGTAGTTATTGTATCTAGTGGGCCAAATTGGAAACCAGTATTGTTGTATTGCTGTAATTGTAAACCCACTTAAAATAAAGGTTATTATTATTATAGGCAACCCAAATGTATTACAAAGTAAACTGAGTAGTATAAAGTTTATGTCAACGAGGTTGATCAGTCCAAAACTCAATTTCCCATACAAATGTTTGTGATTTCAATTCACTATAACTTTTTACATTTTTTTAGAATCGCTCTAAAAGCTTGCAGGTTTGTTTTTGCTATTATAATCTTCGAAACGATGGCTGTATCATATCACTAACTACACAATAAATGAGATTTACTGATTTCGCCATAATTGCATTTGGTGTATTATGTCTATTATGCCCGTATTTGTTTGGCTTGGGGTTTGTGAGGGCAAACGACTGGAATTTTTGTAGAGGTTCCAGAACTTTCCTTTGAGTCACTGATGGGTCAGGTTCATCTCACAGAGAAGATATATACCAATGATTTTATACCATCTACACTTAAACCATGTTTTTTTATTTTCTCCTTTTGTCTATTGAAGTTTTGAAGGTGCTGTACCAAATTGTCAGATTATTCTTTGAAAGTTATTTTTTTTATCCAATCTCAGTTTTTTCTAATGCTATCTATTTTTCTAGCATATCAATTTTCATGATACAGTAGAGTACAAGCAATAAAAGCGTGAAACAGTACTAACTAAACAATGTGACGAAACAATTGAAAATTAACGCATTTTCACCTATTAGTCATATCTAGATTTAGTACTATTTCACGATTTTAGTGTTTCTCCTCTAATGTAACGTATACTTAATATATTAATATGTAATGTACACTGTATAAAGCTATTATTTTTGTGTCACCAGTTGTAGACACTATGTCATCGAGTTTACCGGAAGATACTTCATGTCTGTCGAAATTAGTGAAATGTCACTATATATATTGATAAAGTAACATGTACGAAATCTGACATGCAGTATCTCCAGATGTCAGTCCGTCCGTAATGTTGACTGCCTGCCTAATTCCACGAATTACGGCCGTTTCGCTACCGTGACAGATCGCGTTTACCTAGACCTTTCGCCTTTACAGTATATACAGTCGATTCAGAAAACGTTGTCGCTGACCGGCCTCACGACTACGCGACTAGACCGAACGGGAGTATGGGTAGAAATCACTGAAGCAATAAATTATTCTCTCTGGAAATTTAAGAGTGAATTTCTGTAAATATCAAACATTTTGAAACATATCTGGCCACTTGAAAAAATAGATTTCTCTGAAACTTTGCATACAAGTAAGTATTCCTGCCCTGATTACAAAAATATACTTGTAAGGCTTCGGCACCTTTGGTTTCAATGGCAACGACAACAATCATATCATGTGAAAGAACCATCCTTAGTCTTTTCCATTGATGGTCAATTTTTGTTCCCGTTGCTATAGCAACCGTGCACACGCATCGCGGGCGGAACACACTTTTAGATTAAAAAAAAGCCTTATTTTTGCCTATATTCTGGCTTCCATAACTCTGATGGTAACGCTACGATTCTAAAGCTGATGATTACGTTTGCATACTATATCCAACTGCTATTGAAAAATGCTTTCAAATTTTTGGGGTCTAAAATATCGGTCTTCTGACATCCACTGAAACACATCGTGGTGAAGCAAATCGCGAAAAATAGCAAAAAATCACGGAAGGTAAACCATCTGAAAAACACCCTTCTGATATATTCTAAAACTGAAAAAATCAATGATAACCGAATATAACGCCTACACTTTAAGTTAGCTATCAAATATCTGATATAAATGCTACACGAAGCCGATTAATTTGAATAATTAATTCGATCTTTTAGCACGATTTAAATTAAGATGGCTCAAAACTTTTTGATAGCCAAACTTCGCTTTCTGCATGTTTTGAAACTGTGTATCCATGGATTATTATACCGGGCATTTCAGTCAAAGCATAGCTTTAATAAATAATCCATGTCTTCGCTTGTTTCTATGGCAACCTGATTTTGGACCGACAAGCGAATAAGAATATGTTCTTTAAAAAGACGATATGATATCACTACCAAACATTTTGGGGGGTAAAATTAACGTAGTCAAGTTACTTACGCCGGTGAAGTTCGACGACAGTCAGGTACTTACAAAGCATAATTCTTGCCAAATTACTTCTGCCT
Organism: Actinostola sp. cb2023; assembly: GCA_033675265.1. NCBI lineage: Eukaryota > Metazoa > Cnidaria > Anthozoa > Actiniaria > Actinostolidae > Actinostola > Actinostola sp. cb2023. The sequence continues at coordinate 33,189 of JAUJYZ010001080.1, read as the reverse complement.
TTTCACTGGATCATCAACGCTAGTTCCCAGGGTACGCTAGTTCCGGTGGACTTTGATATTCATCTTGATTTCTTTATGTTATCAGTCAGACTTCATGCAAGAGCAATTAGTTATAAAAGTTTTAAGAGCATCAATAAATGGTGCCTTTCGTTTCCCAGTAAACGATGATGATGGTATGTCAAATTCATCACATAAACGACTTAACAGGCGAATTCCCAGTGAATTTAACCTGTTGTTTTTTGACAATTCACATAAGTTATAGTTGTCAAAAATGATTGGATGCTCAGTGTTCATTGATTCAACTACTTTGTGCCTGATTTCTTGATACTCAAACTCTTCTTGGTTTTCTTGGATGTCGTCTCTTGTCATATGATCTTCACACGTTTGAATGAATCCTTTTTGCTTTCCACTTCGTCTTGAAAAATATCCTTGGACCTGTTTTTACCCCGATATCAAATTTCTCATCCAAGTACTTCCTTTGCTTATCATTAAAACGTTTTGTATGTCGGCCTCTTTTAAGCGCCCAGCCCTCTTCCACATCTTTCACTTCAGTTTTGCTTTTATTTTGAGAAATGGAATCTTTTCGCCTTAGAAGTGGTAATTGGTTTTCTTCATGAATTAGCTTGCAGTATTTGATTGCAGCTTTATCCATCAGAGTCTCTCTATCTGTATCATACTGGCATTTTCCAAAGTTGATATGATTTAGCATGGACTTGTGTTGTCTGAAAGTCTTGATACATCCATCACTCAAGCAGGAATACAAATCAGATTGACCATGATCGTTTTCTTCTGTATCATCATCTTCTGTATCATCATCCACCTTTTTAACATTGCCTGTTTTCATCCTACATCTTGACGCTATGGTCTTGAAGTCACCAACAGAAAATTCACTTTCAAACCACTGATATTCACCTAAATGTTTTATAATAATGAGTTAGAAATTCACAAACTGACTAGTTCGATACACAAATGACGTTTTGGCCTCGTCTGGTATGACACCCTTGTTTGTTATCGTCACCGTTTGACGTCATCTGTACATCTACAAGAATACAGACGTACATGCATGTGCATCAGAATGTTTCACTTATCAAAATTAATACATAACTCATGTATACATACATACTACCAGACCTCAGTATCAATAGCCATAGTGTAAAGTATACAAGTTTATTGTTGTTTACCTGAAAAGCTCAGTTTTGTAAATGGAACATGCTTTCCTTCTCCAATATCATAGCTTCTCCAGACTTGTATTCCATCGCGATCAAATTTAAAGTTGTTCAAAATACTGATGTTTTCAAGTTTCACTGGTTGATATTCTGCGGCAAAGTTCTGGATCAAAGGCACTCTTGCACCTAAAACTCCTCCGTGTGAAAGTAATGCTTCCTTGAACTGCACACCATTTACAACATCGTGCCCTTCATTGATGTAAATCCTGATATGAGATTTAGCAGTTGCAGCAAAACGGTCACACGCACCCTTGCCACCTTGAGGGTCCGAAAAATCTATTCTTCTTATTTGAATGCCTGTTCTTTCACTTATTGCATTTGCTGATGCCATTATACTACCAGAGTGATAACACCCAGCGTTATCTTGTCTAAAATAGGCAAAAGCAGTTTCAGGATGTTGATGCTTCAGTGTGCTAAGTACATGTTCCATGCAGTTGATAACACACGAACTGTCTTGATTACAATTATCAAATATGTGCACAAATGACTGTGTCTGAAGCTCTTCTGTTAGCGTCGATCTCCTTATAGCCACAGTTATATGCCAGGAAATACCTTTCTTTCCAAACCAATTCGTTTGCGACTCTCTGTATCGTTGCGGTAACAGCTTCATTGCCCAGTCCTGAATTAGCAGGATTGTTGATTCACACAGTTCATCCAGAACCATTGTTCTTGCGAGATCTTGATTAACGAATCTAACTTGGTGTGCTCTCCACGCATCTATAGCTTCAACGGACTGATTTATAGCAAAAATAATCTCATCTCGTTCTTCTTCAGATTTAAAAGCACTATCACGCATGGTATTTTTGATTTCAATAATCGCCTCATTCAGGTCTTCACATTTATCGCAGTGTTGGTTGTGTTGATGCTGACAAGCGACTTTAAAACTTTTGTCTTTTGGATCACCGAGGGCAAAAGTGGCACAGTGTTCGGCTATTTCAGATGACGAACAAACGTGAACCTGCACATAAAGAACAAATCATTGTCAATTCCTTGTTTACTTATTTGGTAAATGACACTGCATCAGACTAATAGGACAGACTGTAGGTAAGGTTAATATACAATGGTGTATAGCTACAACAGTACAATGGTGTATAGCACACTAGCTAGCTGTAGGTCCTTTTATATGTTTCAAAAACTCATACATAATTAATGAGCAATTCATCCAATCAGAAGGCCGAAATCCATCACGTGCATGCACCTTTATACCCGGTAATGCACTGCTTATTAATGAGGATGAACCTCCCAGTTCCCTGTACGAGACGACACAAATGTTTTCCGGAAAGATTGCTCCTAGGTCACACTTGCGGAACGTTGTTCAAATGTGGGATCTTTTTGGGTGTATCGGTGCGCAAGTGTAAGGCGTTAGAAGCAACACGATCCTGCTATGTTTGTGTTTTCCTTGTTGTTTTATTACTGAAATCATCCGAAAATGTATTATTTTGGAAGATCGGTTTCGAAGCTGTCCAATAAACTCGCTGATCGTGTTTTATCGGCTCTAAAATTCGACCAATCAAAGCCGGCATGCGCTTTATACCAATTACTATATAAATTTGTATCGCAAATAACTGTAACAAGTCATACCTTGTAATCCGTTTTCAGGTACTGTTTTCCAAATTTAAATCTTTCCTTTAGATCATGCGCCCATTCTGAACCTTTGTCTAGTTCGGCTAGTTTTCCAACTACAGTATCTAAATCTTCAAACGCTTTTGTGCCATCAGTAACAAAATAATCCAATCCCTGCAGTGATTTTCGAGAAGTTGCTCCACATTTTTCAATAATCCTCCTCATCGTACTGTTACTAAAAGGTTGAAAGTCAGTTTCTTGACAATATTGTTCATATTGTGAAATGATTCTGGCAGGAATCATAGTTCGGATAACATTGGGGATCTGTAAAACTTCTCCAGAACTGAGTTTGAGATTCCGAGTTCCAAAAGGTAGATCCTGAGTAATATGTGGGTTAGTTACAAAAGATAAAAAATGGTCAAGTTGGGCATTGTCTACATATATTCTGCTTTGCTTTGGTGGATTAACGGGAGTGCCTCTTCCTTCAAGCAGTATATGCTTCCTTGCAACGTTGAATCTATACCGGGTATGAATTGTTGTATTTCATCAAAAGTAGTAAGATCAGCCATAATGGAGGGAATTTGCCTTTTTGTGTCCCATCCTGAGGCACTGTGATATGAATCAGCAAGGGCTTGCAGATAGGTTGAATTGCAGTTACCCGCTACAATGGAAGAAGGACGTCCAATATTTTGGTTTACAGCAGTCTTAAGTTTTTCAGAATCATTTCCAGCTATTGTATTAAAAACACAATTCATCACAGTTGTCGCTTCAGAGACGTGCCTTCGTTTCGTTCTCTCTTCTGTAGAGGTTGTTAAAAGAAGGAAACGACAGAGTACGTTTGGTTGGTTTGGGAACACGCTTGGTGTTCGAACGATTCGTTTACTCCGTGTTTTTACTTATACACGTGTACTTAATTAGATGAACAAAATGCACATAAATTACTACTATGCTAATGTAACAACAACAATGCTTGGACATTACAATCCTCCCCATCTTGGATTGATGCTTAACTATAGTCCATAAAGTTATAACAAGTTCAAATGTCAATGTCATGTTAGGTAGTCCTTTAGGTATGATGGAGGTCGTCTGTTTCTCTGAGGGTAGCGTCTCTCTGTAACAACTTCAGGGGTAGATATCTCAGGAGTCTTGTGCTCATCCACTTTCTTGCCTCCTGGTGGCTGGACCATTGCTTCTTCCTCTTCAGCGTAGCTGTGCTCATCGTGGTTGTCGTGAGAACTTGTCGCGGGAACTTGTTTGAAAAAGGAAGAGTTCCTTGTTATGGTCTTGCTGTCACCTTTGGCTGTGACCATTGAGCCTTTCTTTTGTGTCACCACAAAGTGCTCCGGTCTGTAAGGGGGCTGTGACTTCTTATCTGAGGGGTCCCTTTTTACCAGTACTGAGTCGCCAACTGAGATGCTGGAGGGTTTCACATAGGCTTTTGCATCAGCATAGGCCTTCATCTTTGCCTTTGCTAAGTTGTCTCGTTGTCTGATTTCTTTCAAATCAGGAGGGCTTCTTGGGGCTTCTGGAAGCTTGTTGTTCATGGGTCGTCCAAACAGTGCAGTAGCTGGGGCGATGCCTGTTGAAGTGTGAGGTGTCGACCTATAGTTGCGCAAAAACTTGCAAAGTTCCGTTTTCCATGGTTTGTTGTCTAGTGTGGCCGTATGGATGGCTTTCTTCAAAGTTCTCATGAACCGTTCTACTTCGCTATTGGAGCGTGGCCACAAAGGAGTAACTTTTCTGTGTTTGAAACCAAGTGTTTCGGCAAATTGCTTGAAGTCTTGTCCGTTGAACGGAGGTCCATTGTCTGAGCGTACGACTTCAGGAATACCAAATTCTGCAAATACCTTGTCGAGTTTCGGAATCACAGCTTTCGCGGATGTGGAGCGCACGATTTCCACGACTGGGTAGCGGGAGTAATCGTCGGTGATAACAAGCAGGTATTCACCAGAGGACAGGTCTTTGAAGTCGATGCTTACTTCTTGCCATGGTGAAGTGGGTAGTGGAGACATTTTCAGCGGTTCGCGCTTCGTTTTGGGCGTTGCAATCTGACATGCGCTGCAAGAGGCGATTTTCTTCTCGACCAACTTGTTGATTCCGTGAAACCAGACCTTTTCTCGCAGCATGCTCTTTGTTTTCGCAATCCCTTGATGTCCCTCATGGGCAAGATCTATTATTCTGTGTTGTAGGGAGGAAGGTATGATTATCCTTGTCCCTCTAAGAATGACGCTATGGGTGGAGCAAACTGTCAGTTCGTCTTTAGCTCTTTCCATAGCCTTGTAAGTATCTGTGTTGATGTCCAGTCGCTTGGCTGGTTCAAACCAATTTCCGATGTAGATGGCTTCTGATACAGCTTGTAAGGTAGGATCTCTTTTAGTAGCTTCCTCAATGTCCTGAATCTTGAGGGCTTTTGGCGTTGATGTCTGAGTGATGTAATCTACAAACTCTTCTGCAACTTTCTCTTGTCTGCTCGTTGATACTTGTTGCTTAGTAGGATGTCTTGACATGTAGTCAGCAGGGTTGTCTTCTCCTCGTCGGTATGCTACCGTGACTTGATATGGCTGCAAGCGTAGCGACCATCTTTCTAGTCGAGCTGGTGGTTTAGACTTTGGGTTGCTGTATATGTGGACCAAAGGCTTGTGATCCGTGTAGACCGTGACAGGTTTACCATATATGTAGAGGTGAAAGTATTCACAACTCCAAACTACTCCCAATGCTTCCCGTTCTGTCTGGCTGTACCTTGTTTCGGTGTCAGAGAGGGATCTACTTGCATAGGTGACGATGTGTCTTTCGCCGGTCTTTGGATCTAGTTGAGATAGAATGGCCCCGAGACCTACTGGACTTGCATCCACGGAGATCTCAGTTTCTTTGTCTGGATCGAAGTATGCTGTAGTAGATGCTTTCACTAGGGCGTCTTTGACTTGCTGCAAGGCTTGTTGGTGATGATCTGTCCATTGCCAGGGCTGTTCTTTCTTGGTCAACTCTCGGAGAGGTTGAGTCATCGTCGAGTAGCTATGTATGAACCTTGAGCAGTAATTTGTCATCCCGAGGAAGCTTCTCACTTCAGATGCGTTTGATGGAGCCTCTAGGTTGACTATCTCTTCAATCTTCTTTGGATCTGGCGACATCCCCTCGGCAGAGAAGACGTATCCAAAGAACTCGAGACTGGGCTGGTTGTACACACACTTTTTCTTGTTCAGCGTGAGGCCACTGTCTTTCAGGCGTTGAAATGTAGCTCGCAGTGAGTCGTTGTGCTCTTTCTGGGTCTTTCCATAGACTAGAATATCATCGCTGAGGTTGATTGCACTTGGAATTCCTGCTAGTGTTTCACAGATGGCGTTTTGGAATATTTCAGACGCGCTTGAAACTCCAAAGTTAAGGCGTTTGTATCGTCTGAGTCCAAGATGAGTGCTGAACGTAGTGATGGTTCTTGACTCTGGTGCTAATTCTAGTTGATTGTATCCTTGGTTGAGATCAAGTTTACTGAATACTGTCGCTCCGTTTAGGGCTTTGATAATTTCTTTGATCGTTGGTGTCAAGTGTCTCTCTCGCTGTATGGCTTGATTAGCCTGTCTCATGTCTACGCAGACTCGTATTTTGCCAGGCTCTTTCTTTGGTACCACAACGACGGGTGATACCCAGGGCGTTGGACCATCTATGCGTTCTATTACCCCTTGCTGTTCGTCTTTTTCCAGTTGTTCCTCTAACTGTTTTCGGACATGGAACGGTACCCGTCTATGAGGCTGGGCAACTGGTGGGATTGTTTCATCGACGTGTATCTTGACTTGCCGTCCTTTTAACTTGCCAAGTCCATGAAACAGGTCGTCATATTCTCGTACCAGCTGTTCAACTTCTGTTTCAGCGCCTGGAGCTTTGAGTGGGCTGGCAATCTTGATGAGTCCAAGATCTTCAGAAGTGCGCCAGCTGAGTAGGGAACCGCCTGTTCCTTCAGTCACGTAGATCGTTGACTTTACTTTTGTGTTGAGTTGGCAGCTTCGATGAACGCTTGGAATTTCCCGAGGATGGGTAGAGTGTTGTCTGACTTGTAGGGATAGACTTTTGCGTTGGTGTGTTCGAGCTTGGGATGTGGTTTCAGTTTCTTGAAGTCTGCTTCATCTAGTAGATTGATGCTTGATCCAGAGTCAGCCATTAGGTCGAGCCACGTGTCGCTGACCTTGACCTTGAACATTGGGTGCTTGTCCCGGTTATCTCTGATGCTGCGGATGTCGATGATGAAGACATCCTCATCGCTGTCGTCACTGTCACTGATCTTGTGCAGAGCTGGCTGTCTGTTCCTGCGTTGACTGTATTGTGGTTTGCTTGATTGCGTTGATTGTTGTGGTCTGGGTCGACTCATGCAAAATTTCTGGAAATGATTCATTTTTCCACAGTTTAGACATTCCTTATCATGAGCAGGGCAAGCGGACATTCCACCTTCATGTGGGTAGTGGCCGCCACAGTTCCTGCATTTCGCGTCTGATTTTCTGGGCGATCCACGCTGCTCTGTCCTTGGCTGTCCGTTCCGATTTTTCCGGCGCCAGGTGTCTGATTTTCTTTGCAACTTGTTGATTTCTTGAGTCGCTGGTTTTTCTTCTAAATCTGCTACTCTTGTTTCTGTTAGTTCCAAGGTTCTCCCATATTCAAGCAGAACTTGCAGGCTAACGTTGTTGGTCAGTCCTTTTCGACGAACTTTTGTTGAGCTGCAATGTTGCACTATTTGTGCCTTTATTTCTCGATCGACGTCGGTGAATTCACATGTCTTGGCTAAGTTCCTTAGTCGCGTATGGTATGCCATAATTGCTTCATGTTCCTCTTGTCGGGCCTTTCGAAATCGATATTCTTCGAATACAATGTTTTTCTTGTCTTCGAAGTGAAGTGTGAGTGCTTTTATGGCTTTCTCGAGGGTATCTTCGTCTTCTTGTGGTTCGGTATTTGGCAAAGTGTCAAAGATCTCGTTCACATCTTCGCCGACATAATGTAGTAGCAATAATGCACGTTGCCTCGGGAGATTGGCGATATTGAGAGCAACTGTGAGATTCTTAAATCTTGTGACATACTTTTTCCATCGAGGACCTTTTGCTCCTGCGTCTTCGCTAAGATCAAACTTGGGAAAGTGTGGTAGTGCTTCTGCCATGCTGAGTTGAGTTACTTGTTTCCCGGTAACATACGAGCGTAGTCGTGTTGTGCTTCGTTTTCAAGTCGATTCGCATTGAAATCAAGATGAAAGTACGTTGATGAAGAGCTGTTGTCTTCGGTGTTTTCCTGTTTATCCTCGTCGCCAATGTAGAGGTTGTTAAAAGAAGGAAACGACAGAGTATGTTTGGTCGGTTTGGGAACACGCTTGGTGTTCGAACGATTCGTTTACTCCGTGTTTTTACTTATACACGTGTACTTAATTAGATGAACAAAATGCACATAAATTACTACTATGCTAATGTAACAACAACAATGCTTGGACATTACATCTTCCATTAGGTCCCAATCTTTCTTCACTTTGCTGAGTGGAGACGCACCACAACGCTCCATGTACGCATTCAAAGCATCAAACTCTTCTTTTTGTTGATTGAGTGTATCATCGATGGCACACGAATCGTGTGGATAATAACCAAGTGTTTCATACTGTGCGGCTGTTTTATCTGTAACGTTGTCCTGGGAATCGTCTGATATATCTAACTTTGAAAAGCAATCTAATACGTCTTGATAACGAATGTCGTACTTTTCTTTGCAACAAACCTAAAGCTATGGTAGATCTAGTATTGTAAACTTCGTCATTTTAAAATTATATGTGAAAATAGAATTTGTATTTGTGATTATACTAACGGTATCTGTAACAGGAGTAGACGCGTAGATTGGACTTGTAAAATTTGCTACCGAATCTTCACTGACTTGATCTGCTGTGGATATATTAATCACCGCCACTACATCTCTACAATGTCTGCATATACCTAAGATAACACGCAGTATTTTAAATATAAATATCATTTCTGAACATGGAATCAATTCAATCAATGAAAACAACAATAATATTATTGTTAATAAAATGAAAACGCATGAATTCTATAATAATAATGTTTCTGAATATAATTTCAACCTGTTGGACAACATATCTCTTACCTGCCCCAACAGGAACACAAATTCCCGTTGCAAGGAAAACTTTTTTAGACTGTTTTATCGACACTCCCCTGTCAGGTTTTACTTTTTCTTTTTTGTGTTTTTTTTGATCGACATTGGCATAGCACATGTCCTTGTTGGTCTCCTCCACCTTATACCATAACTATCTCGATGTCGAGGACAAACCGTCAGTTCGTCTAAATTGATTGCATCTGAAGAGAATATACCTAAATTCCCATAGTAAGAACACATTAAAATTAATTAATTGTATTCTTTATTGCATTTTTAAGAAATAATCTTATAATATCAATCGTTTAGTTTATGTGGCTTTACTCTAAAGAACAACAAATATACACAGAACGGCAAAATGGACCCCTATTTAATCACACTTTATTTCTTTTTCCATTTCATATTTCAAAGATCGAAGCTATAAAATGGCTATGGAGCCTCCTTTACCCCTTCCCACCCCTATGGGCGTAATAATAGACTATCGAGAGTCTACACACAGCATCCTCGCCAAACTGTCTATAGACACTAATTAGTAGGAGTCGCTCTGGCGGCTCTGTAATTAGAGTCTAGACAAGCATATTTTATGAGTCATGGTTACAATAAAATGGTTACTACTAAATGCATGACTTCAACAGCAAAACATTAACTTTGATAACTACATCCGAACCTGATCATCAAGAGAAAAATTGGTGTCAGTCTTGTGAGATTATGCCAATCAAAGCTGATATTTTGAATCTAAATTATAAGCTGGTGAAACATTACCTGCTCTTGCCAAAATGAGCTCGTACTCAGAACATGTATCTTTTCTTGCAACTCCAAGCTGTCTTAGGTGAGGAGATACATCCTTCTGGCAGCTCGCAAGGGGAATACATACAGAATTGATTGAGGAACCGCACGCAATGTTTGTGTTATTTGCAACAAGCAAAGAGAAACCACATTCAGCCATGATATGTACGCGCTAGTGTGAATGATTTCTCGAGTTCTGTCATGACAGCTGAATACAATATTTATGATTCCCATGATTGTGGTCAGCGGTATTTCACATGAATTTTTAAGAATTGAATTACTGTATTACTTTATTTCTGAACAGTATCATTTCTTTATCGTACTAAAGATATATATATACAGTATTTTGAAGAAAAATGTATTTTATTGGTTTGGTTGATCATGAAGTAAACTGGCTCTGAAGTCAATTAATTATGCAAATTAATCGGCTTCGTGTAGCATTTATTTCAGATATTTGATAGCTAACTTAAAGTGTAGGCGTTAAGTTCGGTTATCATTAATTTTTTTCGTTTTAGAATATATCAGGGTTTTTTCCAGATGGTTTACTTTCCGTGATTTTTGCTATATTTCGCGATTTGCTTCACCACGATGTGTTTCAGTGGATGTCAGAAGACCGTTATTTTAGACCCCAAAAATTTGAAAGCATTTTTCAATAGCAGTTGGATATAGCATGCAAACGTAATCATCAGCTTTATAATCGTAGCGTTACCATCAGAGTTATGGAAGCCAGAATATAGGCAAAAATAAGGCTTTTTTAAAATCTAAAAGTGTGTTGCGCCCGCGATGCGTGTGCACGGTTGCTATAGCAACATAATAAAAAAATGCCCTTGAACGGAAAAGATTAAGGATGGTTCTTTCACATGATATGTTTGTTGTTGGTGAGAGAGCTACAGAGAAATCGCAATACGTGTTCAAAGATGGATAAATTTTGACATTCGAGAGGCTGAAAATCACTCCAAATTAACATTGGGCCGTTGCCATGGAAACCAAAGGTGCCGACGCCTTACAAGTATATTTTTGTAATTAGGGCAGGAATACTTACTTGTATGCAAAGTTTCAGAGAAATCTATTTTTTCAAGTGGCCGCCTGATGTTTGATTTTTCCAGAAAATCACTCTTAATTCCTCATCATAATGGCGAGTAATCGAATGAATGTATGCCTCCGTATTTTACGAAAGGAGAATAAGAGTCGTTATGACTCATTTTCCGTTAAGGACGTGCCGTGCTTTGACAACGTTCAGTCGTTGAAAGACCATATTTTTAAATGCTGCCCTGAAGAACTGTCGCCAGCTACAAACAGTCACTTTCCAATGGGTTACTTTGGGGAGACGAACAAGAGGTTTTCTATCTCTACTGTGGAACAACTTGCCGAGGCAATTTCCTTGGCCAAAAAGGGATTGGTGACCTTGTGGGTTGACCCACATGAACCTAAAATCCTGGAGAAAAAACGAAAAGGTATGTAGTGTACAATATATTTTGTTGCTTGTTAATTAAAGTCAAAACTTAGCAAATATGTATTAACAGTTTGTTGTTGCATTAATATAGCAGTACCCGTTGACAGTGCTGATGAACAAGAACAAGAACCAGACCCATATGACTTCTATGTATCAAGATTGAGGGTAAAACACAGTGATGAGCTGCCTGAATTTAAACTACGATGTTGGGCAAGAATGCTAGTAAGTAATTTAAATTTCGCGGGCACGCGTAAAGGTGTGAAGTATTTATAATTAACAAGAACTACTTGTCAACTAAATCTAGCAGTGTTCGATTTTGCTTGTTTGCGCGAGCTTGTTCAGTTTGTTGCGCACGAGTTTGCTTGTTTGGTGGCGTTTGTTTGTGTTCGTATACTTTTAGCCGTTGTAATTAGATGTTAAGCATTTAACCCTGAAGATGGGCGCTTAGCCCGAAAGCTTGGCAGTTTTTATTAAAACTAAGGTTGAAGATACAAAATTGTTGTCCACTGATGTTGAGAAATACATTACTTTGTCATCTTTTAAAAACTTATTTACTACCTGATTTTTGATCGGCTTGATATTCATTCTGTACACGTCTAAGTTTAATTAAGCTAAAAGGATTAAGTAGCGGTCCAGCTAAGAGGTAGGCAGAATAACAATAGGCTGCGCCAATTTTGTCCGTTAATGACCTTCATTTTAATCTGATAATCTCATTAATGTGAAGGTTATGATTGGCCAAAAAGCCAAAAAGCGCGAAATTTGAATTCGTTTTTCGATTTTCATGATCAAGAAGATTATTTTCAAATTCGTTTTTATCGCTATAGATAATAAATGACTTTTATATAAACATATTTTAATGTGAACAAAATTGTATGTGTCATTTATCTGTAATTGAGCGAAACAACTGTTGTGATGGAAATTCGAGAATTACGTACTGGGACATATCAGTTAACAGTGCTGACATCATAATAGAAATGTCAAACTTGATGACTAACAGCACTATATTTGTGGCCGTAATCTGAACCAAACTACCGTAGCAGTTAGCGATTATTTAGAGCTAATTCTAGATCAAAGCGTTGGTGCGTTTCTACAATCTTCGATATGCTTGATTCAGCGTTAATTCTGGCCCGGCAGTAGACGCAGAGCCTTCTTTTACGGTCTTTGTGACTTACAAAGCAATACTCTTTCTCTGTAGCATTGGCCACAAACAAGTTCTTCAAATCCACCTTTGGATGATGGAGTGATGCCATTCCTCATGTCGGGGACAACAACAAGACGACATAAAGGGCATTTCATAAGCATATAATGCTTGAAATGAAAAACGAAATATATATAAACCTAGGTAAAAGATAATTTCTGGTATAAATGCTTTCTAAATGCTGATAAACTGTAAGAATACGTAGTAATTTTGAAGAGTTGTCGCTATTTCAATAACATGTGAGATTTGAGATGGCGTCTTGGAGTGACGTCACAGAACGATTCCTTCAAATACAATAGGTTTGACACATACGATTTTGCCCATATTTGGCTAGGTGAGACTTATATGGTTAGGCTACGAGCCGACACTTTAAATTCGGTAGAAAATCGTTTCAATGTCGTAGTATCTACGGATTTCGAGATTTCAGCCAATAGGAAAGACGTATTTAATTAGATAATTGGATAAGTTGTTGAGTGATCTTTATTTACTTTTGGCGTAGCACGGCCTACCTCTTAGCTGGACCGCTACTTAAACTCGTTTTTGCTCTCAGGTAAACAAAACACACAACAGCGAGGATGAGCCTCCTGATGTTCCTTTTTTGACTGGAAAGAAAAGGGCAAAGGCATCGACAACGACAGCGACGATCAGTCACGTAGGAGATGACAAGGTACTTCTTCAGAGTCCAGCAACAGTTATTTGCCTACTTCAATTATTTGTTGTTGATTTTTCTTGGTTAATCATGTCATATTTCTTTTATTCAATGATTATAGATAAAGATGCGTAGTGCAATATTACAACAGCTTAAAGACCTTAAATCTTTGAAAGATGACGATGTCCTGACAAATCTGGAATATAATACACAAAAAGATAAACTTGTAAAAGAATTGTCAATTTTCTTATTTCATCACTTTCGTATTTCCTTAGTTTTAGTAGCTATCCGATTTTTAAATATTGTAATATTATAATCCCATATATAAAGTGGTGAGGATGCTCATCGGAAATTTTGAAAATGACCCCTAATAGGTACCCGAGTCTTGTCCAACTGGGCGTGGCAACACATAATTGTTACCCTAAAAGGTACCAACTCGAAAGTGACAAAAGCTACAAATCATTCCGGCGGTCATTATCTTATCTCTATTTACTGACAAACACCCTAAATGGTACCGGCTTAGTTTCTCAATTGTGGTCCTTTTAGATTTGCGGATCTGGATCCCTAAAAGGTATGACGAGCATCCCTACCACTTTATATATAGGAGTAGCATCTCCCCCCCCCCCCCCCCCCCCCCAGGATTGCTTTGCTCTTGCCTGCTCCCTGCTCCCTGGGTGAATCTGATTTTGTATTTTTCTGCTAGCCTCATTATAGGGCTATTGAAGTGAAAGAGGATGAAGTGAACGAGATAAGCATTGAAAGCATTGACGACCAACTGGATGATACATTACCAACAGTCCCAGTTTTCAAAACCCATGAAGGTTCGTCACTTCTGTATTCAGAATTTGTTTGAGGGAAAAAAAATGTTGAAAATAATAATAATAATAATAATAGTATATTTATGTTATCTTATGTCCTATATACCTGTTTATAGATTTGATCAGTCCTGATCCTTCTAGAGCTGACATGCATGTAGATTTGACACAAACAACATTCTCAACTCCTTCTGATACCAAGGAACTGACTGACAACCCTCCCAAAACTAGTGAGACTACAGTAACATCTGCAGAGATGCCAGAGCCTGTATGCCCTTTTGATATTAAATCAATAATAAACAAGGCTAAAGACCTACAACTTTCTGATCCTGTTGAACTGCTCAGACATTTGCAAAACAATATTGTAGTCGGCAGACCACTGGAACTTTCTTCTGAAGACGAAACACTTGAGGGTGATACCAATCACATAACAGTTGACAGAGATAGAATAACTGAAACAACCTTCAGTGAACTGGAATTTGTTACAAACTACAACTTGACATTTCAAGTTGACTTTATGGGTGAGGAAAGTGTAGATCTTGGGGGACCCCGCAAGGAGTGGATAAGATTGATGAACCACTGCATCAAAGAAAAGTATTTTGAATATGGTCTACGGCCATTGCTATATAAAGATTATTTCTACGTAGGAGTTATGATTGCTGTTGCCATGCTGCAAAATGGCCAACTTCCTATTTTCCTCAGTGAAGAGATCCTAGATGAAATTGTGGCACCAAGAAATTCTGATCAGCCTTGCATACACCAAATTCAGTGTGGACTCGAAATGTCAGGAATCTTATCTGCACTACGAGAACTCCCCATGATTATTTATCTTTTAAGACCTGGGGCCCAGCATAAAATGAACGTTTCAAAGCTGCTACAAGTTCTGAAACCGATATTTTCTGAAGAGGGGTCCAATGCCCTTTCAAACGAACAAATAACATATCATAAGTTCGTTAGATATGTCCGTGAAGTTGCCGCTTCAAGAAGAATACATGGTACCGTGACTTTAACCTTGAGTCACATTCTAGAGTTCTCGACTGGTGCAGCAGAGGAACCAGTGCTTGGCTTTGTACTTTCCCCATCAATCCAGTTTCTACCACCTCATGAAAGTGTCATCAAAGGTGCAGAAGATGGAGAAACATCAGTTATATCTAGCTTTCTGCCATCCAGCCATACATGTAGCAATGTTTTTAATTTACCACGAGCAACAATGGATCACAATCTGCCTGCAATGGACAGGCTGTTTCATTTGTATGATATTGCTTTCTCCCAACCCTTCTTTGGAAAGCATTAGTTAACATTACTGATAGTTGCATCAGCATTTATTGAAAGTTACTGTTGAGTTTTATTTCTGCTTTGTTGTGGACTATTGCATGTTGTATAGTGGATTCTAACTTAGTATTCTAAGATCAAAATGAGATGATTTCTCTTTTTCCTAGGTAATGCCTAGTCTTAGTCTTCTAAGATTTATAATGAGGGGAGTAGTATACAAGTGATGATTGAGTTAGGAGGAGATAGGTTTTAATTAATTTTGTAGGATTTAATTTTCACCTAGGGAGGGGAGGGTGGTTCAAAGATGTAAAGTGTTTTTTTAAGACTGGCAATTTTTGTTCACTACGATATTGTTGTTGTTGAGTTGTGTTTTTAATAAAGAACAACTTTGAAGATTTATATTTGAAAGTTTAATATCAAAGTATATTAATTGCGACCAGTGAGCGAGCCCCAGCGAGCGAACTGGGAGCAACGCTAATCTTTGGTTGAGCTTCCTGTGTATTCAGATGCCAGCTCGATTCTCGATTTGTGTTTTTCAGTGGGTGGATGGAGAAATATTTTTTTCACGTGACTTTTGCGCTGACGTCATATATCGTACGTTCCCGTCGTACCTTTCGGCATTTGTGACTCGAACTCGTGCTTTGTGTTTGGTTGGATTCGAGCTTTGATTCTCCGATAATTCTCTGTTGGTAAGTAATTCTGTTTCAAAATAATTATGTCAAGATCTACTTCATTTATTGTTGGAAGTTTTCATCAAGCTGACGAGCGCTTTAGTAACATGTCGAGGGGAAGGCAGTGTTCTTTTATGAGTCTTTCAGCTTTGTTGTGTGCTAAGTCGCTGCCATTGCCACTGTGTCTGTGGACAACAGAAGTAGTTGATCGAATCCTAGCAGATATACACAATATCTTCATCCTTGAGTAAAATCCCAAACCAACGACCAGCAAAACCAATTACAACATCTTTTCATCTCCACAGCCTTCAAAATATTATACTCGTTGTACCTTAATGCTCTTGGAAACCAAGTCATCCCAGATGCGGAGACATTATCACTGAATTATCTGCCTGACAGAGCTCGTTCGTTTATCGTGCCGCCAACCCGCGTAACAAACCAGTCGCAGATTGAGGCAAACAAATCAAATCAATCGCCTACTAAGGCACAAAATACTGATCTACCTGCGATGGTAGAGCCTACTGAGGCACAAACAAAACCGAATAACCAATCGTGGTTAATTAATTACAAAGAGTTTTACCAAAAATGACTAAAGCTCACACACACGTACAGTCAGTGCTGAATATGCAGAAATATTATATTTAACTTACTATACAGTTGGGTTGTTAATGTTTAGTGTGAATATTACTATTAGACCTTTCAGGGTCAATAGTTCAAATTGTAAGAAATACACCATATTTTCTGCCCTGTAAATTAGAACCTGTTAAGAACCTTAATTCAGCCTGATTTCTCACTAGACACCCAATATATAAGAACCATACCATTTCAGCCTGACTTGGAAAAATACGGGTTCTTTTATGCGGGTTTTTACTGTAGTTGTAGTCATACAAAGATCTATTAAAATACCTTTGACATCTGGCGATTTTTCATGTACACAATATCTTCATCCTTGAGTAAAATCCCAAACCAACGACCAGCAAAACCAATTACAACATCTTTTCATCTCCACAGCCTTCAAAATATTATACTCGCTGTATCGATATGTACAAATTACACCTAATTGATTCGTCTTTTTAATTTCTGTCCATTTCAACTTTTCTCAACTCTGTACAAACAATTTTCCTCCGGACATATTGGCCGAGTGGGATTGGAAACGAGTCAATATCCCCGTATGCACCTCCCCCCACAGGCACATTGATTTGTCCGTTCAATGGACTTCGTGGTCGCAATTTTTTGACCTATGGTTACCCTAGTATCAAAGTATATTATAGGTCTCAAGTACACACTCAATTCCAATAACAGTGAATTCAGCAATTTTGCATTTGAAATGTGATAGCAAAATTGTACAATATACAGGTAAATGAACATAATTTATAAGACTACTTTTATTAGCATAACCTTTTTGAGGGCAGCCTCCAAGTTCCTTCACAGTTTCAACATACCACTTAGCAACAACAAGTGGGTTATTGTTTGTTCTTGATACCTTCAACCACAACATTTTCCGACTAAAGCCATCTATACAGCCATGGATGGGAAAGCCATATGGCTTCAGTTTATCATAGCCATCCATATGCCAACAGTGATTAGGACCTTGATTTGCATAAGTTCTCCGTTTCAATCGATGTTTACTTCTTAAGGTACCAGGGGACCTTCGTGACACTGTTCACTGAAAGCCGCGTAGCGCACTAACCACTCGTCCAACATGTATAAAAGTATACATTTTCTTAAAGCTGAATAAATGCTGATTCTAAATATGCTGGAGATTATTTCCTATTTTGTAAATATTTTTTGTTATTGCACATTTTAGAAAATTCGACCGGCCTTGTTCAAACAGAATTTTGCACACGGGAATTCAATCGATTTCTAAACGGGAAGTGCCATTGTAATGAGAAAACTTTGTTCTAAAAAACCGTGTCTCCGATTTTTGATACGTTGCCTCGTTTAAAAGTTATTTGATGATTTATGTGTAAATCGCTTAAAAACACATTAATGAACTTTGACAGCAAATATCTCCTCAACAAAAGCGTTTATCGGAAATCGGAGACACGGTTTTTTAAAACAACGTGTGCTCATTACAATGGCACTTTCCGTTTAGAAATCGATTGAATTCCCGCGTGCAAAATTCTCTTTGAACAAGGCCGGTCGAATTTTCTAAAATGTGCAATAACTAAAAAGAAGAACAAGTCAATGATATAGAAAGATCTGCACTAATGTCCTGACTGAAAAAAAAAGTGGAAGTTTTCCATTCATTGTTAAGATGGTAAGAAAATCTCATTGAAAAGGGCAATCAACATACAAATGTATTATCAGAGTTTTGATCACAAATAGTCTACTTGTTTATAATGTCATTGTATTGTTAATGCATTTCCTTGGCAGGTTATAGGCAGTTGCATAATAGTAGATTAATTAGTTTATTCAATTTAACTTACAGTGAGATCCAGCCCTGGTACACTGCTGAACAAATCCAAACTGCAGCACATACTCTGAACAGTTTACGATTCGACAGTGATTTCCAACAATGGTTTGTACCACAGTACCAAAGGGGACAAGGTCAGAGAGATTATTCAATACTCTGTGGCCTTGCTGCAGAGCACTTCACTGACTTGTTTGCTGTCAGTTAGCGAACAAATTCACCGGCCGTAATGGTACTTTACTTTCAGCTTACTTTAAGTCCTTTTAGAGTAATATTTTATTTATTTGATAAAAAATAAATAAAATAAAGCTAAAACTGTTTGTGAAACGTTATGCGTTGTTGCACGGTGCGAGTTTGAGTGCCGTGTACAAATCTCGTTTTACTCAATTACGAGACTAGTAGTTTAAAAATGCAAGCAAGACTCAATTATAAGCAGGTACTACTGAAATTCATGAGCTCAGTACACGGTGATAGAGTTGCTGGGAAGAAGGTGCTAGTATTATTATAAGGGGAAACCTAATTTGCATGCATAATAATTATACTCGCCACATTTTGAAAGATCAGGACTGAATAATTCGCCTATATTTTATTATAAGTAATACCATGGCACTGAGGGATATTAGTGATTAAATGTCCCCGAAGCCGAGGGAAGTTTAGTGGAAGTCCCGAGCCTCCCGGGACTTTTACTAAACTTCCCGAGGCTGAGGGACATTTAATCACTAATATCCCGAAGAAGCCATGGTATTAGTTTGTAATACCATGATCACCAAGGAAATGGACAAAAATACAGGCTTGAGTTAACCGGCGCAAAGGAGAATATATTATAGTGTTTTGTGAAAGAGTCTTAATTGATTAGACTGTACTCTGGGGAATGCTTCATGTTGCACATCTTTGTTTCATTTACACAATAAAAGAGTATAAATTAGTTATAGTAAGGAGTACCTGAAGGTAAACAGATCAGAAATGGCGGAAGGTCGGTTTACTTTTATGAGAGATGACGAAGTGGAGCAAGTAAGGGAGAATACGGTTCCTCAAAACACTAAAAAGCACATACAGAAAAAGAGGAAAGTGCCAACTAATATAATATTTCATTGTGTGAACAAATAACAGAAATAGGTCTAATAAAATATCCTTTGAATTCGACTTTTGTGCATTTCCTTCTATTGCGCATGCGTTAACGATGTTGTATTTTGAGCTTCACACATCCCACACGTCTTGAATGCTCGAGTCATCATAAGTAGAGGAGCGATTATTAAAGTACTATTCGGTTTGCTCTTGGGTCCCAATGATTGTGTGTACACCTGGTGTATATGAGGGACTGACTTGCATCCTCATGCATAGTAATGAGGGATATTTAGTCTAAATGTCCCTCATGAATATAATCATGAGGGACATTTAGTCTAAATTTCCCTCATGATTGTATTCATGAGGGACATTTAGTCTAAATTTCCCTCATGATTGTATTCATGAGGGAGATTTAGTCTAAATTTCCCTCATTACTATGCATGAGCGATGCTCGACTTAGAGCTTTCGCGAGGGATGTTCGATGTTAAATGTCCCTCGTGGAACAATGAAAACCGAGGTGATCATGGTATTATTCATGTAAACCGTTTACAAGTTTTATTTTTATTAAGTTCGACTTAGAATGATGAAATCTAACAATTTAAAATGTTTTTATTTAAATAATCTTAATTTGTTGAACAAGCTTTATGCAAATGAGCATGTCATATTTCGAAAAAGCACCAAAAGTTCGAAGTCGCTATGGGTAAGGAAGATAAAAAGTGCAAAGTATTTTTATATTTCTATGCTTTCTAACATCTGTTTAGTAGAATTCAGTTGTTATTTAGGACAGCCCGGTCTGGACTTGAGCAATAATCGCCAGCGAAAACAGGGTACTTTCGCATGTTTTCAGAAAGCCGTCTAGCGGGTGTTAATATATTATTTTTCACGAATCTCTAAATCAAGATATATTAAAATTTACACGCGTTTCCAACCTTTGAAGGATCACTTTACTTAGGAAAAATAATAATTTTCTGTTGCGTTTGGTGGTTCCCGAGTACCGAGCCCGTTAACTTATTGCAATTTTTGACCTTGGCCATGCTCCGAATAAGGCCTTTCGCCGCTTTGACTGTTGGAAGCTCTAAAACAAAAAATAATATGTATTTCCACAAACCGAACTCGTTACATTTACTTCTGACCCAAGACAGTTTACTGGGCAAACCCTGAAAGAAAACTATTTTCTGAACCCAAGTGCAGCGGACCGCTTTTAGAGAGACTGCCACTTAATTGTCTTGGGGTGGTATTATTTCTCTGCATGTTCAGTTATAAACGTGTCTCTGATCTTTTTATATTCTAAAAGAGAGGAGATTTCCATCTGTCCGTCAATAATTAATTACAAGGACTCTTTGAAGCTGTTTCATGTGCTGGGTAGCAGTTTTGTCATCATTCTTTCCTCCATCATCCAGGTCCTGAAGTCCAAAAACACTTTTGATGCATTTCTAGAACCACTAATGAGTTCCTGATCAGGGAGTTCAAAATCACTACAGCTGCTCATAGACTCATCTGAAGACTCACTGTCAGTTCTGTTCTTCTTCTTCTTCTTCTACAGGCTTTTCATTAGTTTCATCATCGCTCATTTCCTTTCCATGACCTTCATTGTTCTGATGTTGTTCCACAAAATCTTCCTCAACATTATCCTCTTCACAACTTTCTATATGATTCATTTCCATTTCACGTTTCCTTTTTTTTTGTTCCTTTTTCATTTTTTGAAACGCCTTTAAAATTATGCACTACAGTCCTTGACATCTCTCTGCTCCACTTGTGCATATTCCTGAGGTGCCGTGGCAAGTGAGTTACCTTGGCATTACATTTTGGAAATGAGCATTCTTTTTTCTCTCTGTTGTATTTCTTTCTCGGTTTGGTTTTACTTTTATCTTCATCCTTTTTCTCCTGCTCTTCTTTCTTTGCCATGTCCTTCTCCCTTAACCGAACATCTTCTTCTTCATCTTTTTCTGGACTACTTCATCAGCATTCTACAGTACATCGTCTTCCATATCCATATCCATGTCACTGCCACTCTCACTTTCCTCACTGGAATCATTCTCCATACATGTACGTCACTACTATACCTGCACTTATAGCCACATTTTGCTCCCGCGATTTCATGCGGTCAGCAGTAAAAACTGGGTGTTAAATTAAGTATTCACGTATAAATTATTTTTGTTGTTGTATAAATTATTTATTTTATGATTGGCGCCAAGAGCTTATTTTTATCCTAAACTCCCTTTCCCAAGGAGACATCAAGAAAGCAGTGTATGTTGTTCAAAGTGTTTTATTTTCAATTTTCAACTAAAATACAAGATGTAATCTTTGTTACATGACTAGGAAGAACTGTTTTCATCATCAGAGTCTTTTGTAAAGAAGTCTAGCCTTTCTAGCATGACGTTCAGGGCTCGTGAATGTTTCGCCTGTCTCCATTATTTTGTATTCGTACAAGGGAAAGAAACTGAAGTACACTGCTGGTAGCTTTAGTACGGTCACTTTTTCTTCTTTAAAATAACAGCAACGTTTCTTTGGCGTCTTCTAGCTTTAGTTTCCATGGAATGTTACCGTTTAATATAACTTTCTCTAAATCATGCCAACCGAACGCCAATTCCTTTGCCAAGGTACTGAGATACAGCTTTGTATCTTGGATGTACAGCGCTCGCAGCTTTGCATTCGATTCTTCGATCATAATTTCTTTCATGGTTGAAACGTCCATGCAGGTTTCGTATAGCTCATAAACGTACTCTTTCATGGTCTTATTGATCTCATCGTATTCGGATCTCTCAGGTTGGAGTGGAATAGTAAATTAAGCATTCATGTATAAATTATTTTTGTTGTGCCATAAATTATTTATTTTATGATTGGCACCAAGAACATATTTTTATCCTAAACTCCCTTTCCCAAAGGAGACATCAAGAAACCAAGATGTTGTACAAAGTGTTTTATTTTCAAATTTACAACTAAAATTTGCGTTCGTTGTGCATCACCATTGGTAAAAAATAAAATTAGTGAACTTTTTTAATTAAAGACCCCAGTTGACGTGTTGATTTTCGGCGTTGCTTAATAATAAAACCAAGTTCATGAAACAAAAAAGCTCTAACTAAACTGTGTACTCTAACTGAGACTGTGTACGTCAATGATCAGAAAAAGGTGAGTATCTTTGCATGGATGTTTATGTTACCATGAATATGGCGGGTGCATTTTTGGCTTTGTGATACTTTACAACCGAGCAACGTGTATAGTTCCTTTGAAAGGGGAACAAATTGACATCTTGTTTCCTACATTTTTCCATGTTCAAACGAATGCTTCGCGCTTCTTTCAGAAATATTAGCCCACACGATTTTGTTGTTGTGCAATTATGCGCACAAAACATTTGTCATTCGGTTTTTTTTAATTAAAAACAAGTTGACATAGCAATAAGAACACTGCTTTCACCGTTCATGAAACAAAAGGCTCTGACTAAGACTGTGTATGTTTGTGTCAAAGGGTTTTTTCGTTAATTGGTATTTCAGTTCTTACTGAGTTATTTTCTTAACACTGCTCATACTACACATTAACGGCTCATTTCATGCTCATTCTGCTAAATTGGTAATTTATCGTCATGTATAAAAGTGGGTCGTTTTTTAATTGAATTGACCATTCAACAGCAACAGAGGTAGGAGCAATTACACCGACATGTCCAATTCCACAACGTGCTCTTTCTGCGGTAAAATATTTTCAAGAGGCTTTAATTTGAGACGCCATTTAAAAAATAAATCCTGCAAAATGGATGACCACAGTGATCAGAGCGAAATAATCAGTAGCGAAGAGGAACACAGCGATGACGGTTCTCCAGAGAATTTCACCGACGACAGTCAAGAATCAGAATCCAGCGAGAGCATTAATTATGACTCAAGTGACTCTGATTACAATCGATCAATACCACAGTGCTGGACAACTCTAATTGATGAAGCGATGGGACGACATGAAGTAGAGGTAGAAAGCTTTATGGAGGAGTATGAACAGCAAGGTGAAACAAAACCGAGTGCTAAAGTAAAAGCACATAATAAAATGCTGCCAGTTTTTAGAAAAGAACTAAGAAAAGTATTGATGGAAAAGTTGGAATGGATGCATGCAATGAAAAGAGATCCATTTTATCAAAAGATCACGAGAACTAGACAGGATCTACTAGATACAGGGGAGTATGGTTGGAAAGAGGCAACGCAAGTGGCCATTCACAAACGAATGTTTTTGTTGAACGATCTAATCAATCAATTAGATGAAGATGATGTCTCTGACCAAGATGTGGAGATACATTAAATTTGCAACCGGCTGAAAATAAACACGCAACATGTATGAAAAAAGTTTTATTTTTCATTCCTTTTTAACATAGTTCAGTATTACAGCTATTACTGTTTAAATTTACATCCTCTACTGAAAAAAATACAGGAATATTAAAGACTTCAGTTACAATTTAAATTTCTTCACATTCTATTTTATGACCGGTATTAAAAGTTCGTAAGATTCTGGCCCAACTTCCTGTCTATACACAGCTGTATACAGTATTCTTAACTTCTTGATTTTCACGAATAAGTACCCATGCTCCATCCAGATTTGAGGATGCCCCAGCTGAGCAGAATCATTAGGAATACATTCCATTCTGTGGCTGTTACTGTAGATGATTGTTCATTATTGTTGTTAACTGAGATAAAATTGGGTTTAGATTCTGACGTGTGTGGTATGAATAATCAGACAATGAAAAAACGACCCACTTTATATGACGATCAATTACCAATTGAGCAGAATGAGCATGAAATGAGCAGTTAATGTGCACTATGAGCATGAATTGAGCAGAAAATGAGCATGAAATGAGCACATGTGCAGTATGAGCAAGAATTGAGCCCAAAATGAGCAATATGAGCATAAATTGAGCAGTAAATGAGCAGAAAATATGAGTCATTTAGAAAGAGTCTCAAACCTGTGGGACATCAATGAAACTACTTATCTGTATAACAGCGACTCTCAAATAAATCATAAACCTTGCGTTACGAACTTCGTTCGTTTCCATAGAGACGACAGAACAAGCGCTGTGAATGTATTTTTTTTCTAACTCAGTTTACTATAAATAAGAGAGACCCTATATTTTACTTTTCATTCTTTATCAAGAATACGTATAGAGGAAATGGGGTGCTTATCGTCTCTTCCATCAATTAAAGTGAGACATTTTCTGAAGCAAATCAGATGTGTACTCGGGTGCTGTTCGAGTACAATAATTATTAGCTCTGTCGATGGCGAAAAACAAAATTCCAAAATATTTGGAAAGCGTGTATTACAATCCAAAAGAACCGGGAAGTTTTACAGCCCCCGAAAGTTTTTACCGTGCTGTAAAAGAAAGAAAAAAACACAACATTTCAAGGAAGCAAGTGTATGAGTGGCTTAATACACAGTCAACTTATACATTACACAGAAGAACACATAAAAAATTCAAAAGAAATCGAATTATCGTTGGACGAATCGATGAACAGTGGCAGGCAGATCTCATTGACATCCAAAAGATTAAAAACTATAATGCTGGTAACAGATACATTCTAGTAGCAATTGATGTTCTCTCGAAATATGCGTGGGGACAACCTCTGAAAGCAAAGACAGGAAAATGCATCGTCGAAGGCTTTCGAAAGATTTTCAAGAAAGGCAGAATACCAGAAAAACTTCAAACTGATCACGGAAAATAATTTTTAAATAAAAACTTTCAGAACTTTTTAGAGAAAGAAAATGTACATTTCTTTACTACAGGTAACGAAACGAAGGCGGCTATTGCTGAGCGCCTGATAGAAACTATCAAATCTAAAATGTACAAATATTTTACCTTTAAAAATACCCTGAAGTATACTGATGTCTTGCAACATTTTTTTGATAGTTATAACAACAGTTATCATACTTCCATTAAAACTAAACCAAGTCTTGTATCTCAAGAAAATGAAGATCACATCTGGCATGTTCTCTATGATCGTGACCTTATTGATGGTCCCATTAAGTTTAAATTTCACATCGGCGATAATGTTCGACTTTCTAAACTGAAAGGTCACTTCGAAAAAGGATACACAACTACGTTTTCGAAAGAAATTTTTACCATTTCAAAGCGTATTGCAAGAATACCTCCAGTTTACAAAATTAAAGATTCAAACGGTGAAGAAATAGAAGGAACTGTGTACGGTAACGAACTTCAACTTGTGAAAGACCAATAAAAGAATTATATTTCAATTTGAGTTTCAGTTTTATCTAATCTACACGACATGACAGAACCTCAGTTTTTTGTCCTTCTTCCCTCCAATGCTTCTCTTGGACTATACAATAACAACACCTTGACCAGTTACACTGTTCATCTCCCCGAAACTATTTTGCTAGAAGGCGAATATGAAGTTGGTCTACAAAGTATCATTTGGCCGAGGACATTTTACAACATTACAAAAAGTTCTGAGCGTCTATATTGGCACCAACCTTCCGGTTTGTCTGACGTAGTTCTCCTTTCTATAGGGAATTATGAAACAATTTACCAGCTTAATTGACCATATCAACGACAAATTAAAAGAGGCTGTAAGAGATAATATTCAGTTAAGATTTAATCCCATATCAGAAAAAGTATATGTGACCGTTAAAAACGGATATAAAACGTTACTTCCAAACAATTTATCCCAAATCTTGGGATTTGGTGGAAAAGAAATAATGATAACCGAATCTCAATACAGTCCTTTCGTCGCAGATCTGAGTGGAGGTATTCAATGTTTATACATCTATGCCGATATTGCAGGATATCAAATAGTTGGAGACACCAAGGGAAGGTTACTTAAAGTCATACCGATTGAAGGAAAGTATGGAGACACAGTGTACAAATCGTTTGATGTACCAACCTATAATCCAGTTGGAACTAAAGAATTTCAAGACATCAAAATTGATATAAGAGACGGATCAGGACGTAAAATTCAGTTCGAAAGAGGCCGCGTGGTTGTTAACTTGCATTTTAGACAGAGACAGTTATCATATCTTGTGTAAAAAAGAAAAGAAAAGAAAATGAATCGAAAACACATCTCACTCCCAGAACCTTACAAACATTACTATTTGAATCAAGCTCAACAGAAAGGTAGCGGTGGGCCTTATTTTGCGGGAAGACTATTTCAGCGAGGCCACGGTCAGAGAGGGGGCGGAATTGGAAATTTTTTTGGAAGCTTGTTTCGAAAAGCTTTACCTTTCTTAACAAATGCATCTAAGCACATTGGAAAGGTAGCGCTCAAAACCGGTGCCAATGTTCTATCAGACACAGCTTCGGGTCAGCGCTTTCAAGACTCTATCCAAAATCGCTTGCAAGAATCTGGTTTAAAACGTAACTTTGTAAATCAAGTTAAAAACGCTATGAGTACTCAAACTGGTTCTGGAAAAAAACGCAAGCCAAGTCAACAGGGCACGAGAGGATCAGAAAAGAAACGAAAACAAACCAAATCGAAGTCAAAACCTATAAAAAGCAAGAAAGCATTGAAAGATATCAGATCGTCGAAAGCAACCAAACCGAGAACATTTCAGGATATTTTCGGGTCTAAACGGTAAACATGACTTTAATTCACCCTCGCTCACAAGAATGCATGGTTGAGGAACTGGACTTGTTTTCTGTCAGTCCAACTCAAAACAGTATTGTCAAAAAGACTGACATTGAATATCAGCCCATTTCTTCTATTAGTAGTTCTACGCCTGTCGAATTCAACATCCCCGGTACTGAAGACTATATTCACCTACCCTATACTCAACTCTACGTATCGGCTCGTATCAAGCATAAAGATGGATCCAATCTTGATGCAGATGAAAAAATAGGACCCGTGAATAACTTACTCCATAGTCTTTGGCGACAGGTAGATGTCTCTTTTGGATCGACGCAGGTATCGAGTTCAACCAACACATACAGCGCAGAAAGCTACAGTAAAACTGTCCTGAATTTTGGGATGAGTGCTAAAAAATCTCAACTCCAAGCTGCCATGTGGTATGGCGATACATCAGGAGCTTTGAAGATGCAAAGGTTACAGGTAGAAATGTAGGATTCAAAAGCCGAAACGCACTGGTTAAAGAATCTACTGAATTCGAGTTGGTCGGTCCTCTGTACTGTGATGTGTTCATGATTCAAAAATATCTCTTGAGCTTTGTTGATCTAAAAATCAAACTCGTTCCAAACACAGCTGAATATTTTCTGATGTCCGATGAAGGAGGTAAAGAATATCAGATCATTTTTACCTCCATAAAACTTAAGGTGCGAAAAGTCAAGATTGCTAATCATGTAATTGTAGCACACGAATCAGCTTTGAGTAAGGTCCCCGCAGTTTACGGTGTTCCGAGATCTGTGTGCAAGTCCTTCACCATACCAGGAACAACGCCCTCTCTTGTGAAAGATAACGTGTTCAACGGACAAATTCCAAAACGACTTATTGTGTTCATGAACAAGTCAACTGCTACCAATGGCAGCTACACATCAAATCCCTTTAACATGGATTTATTTTCAATTTCTTCCATCGGTGTCTATGTCGATGGAGAACAATCGCCTTCTAAGCCGCTCAAGCTGAATCTAACAGGTACTAACAAAATGTACTTAGAAAGTTTTCAGACACTCTTCACAGGGACGGGGAAGTTTCACGACGATGCAGGAAATCTAATCACCCGAGATGATTACCATAAAGGATATGGATTCTTTGTATTCGATCTCAGGCCTGATGGTTGTGATGTATCTGAGTACTTGGGACTCAGAAAGAGAGGTAATCTCTCAATAGAGATTGTTTTTAGTACGGCTTTGACTGAGGCTATAAATTTGTTTTGCATTGGAGAATTTGATAACATTATCGAGATTGATCGAGAGAGAAACGTGCTGTACGATCACACATCATGAACACTTTACAGTTGATGCAAGTTATGGAACAAGACCTCAAAAGTCGCAACAAGTTCTGTGGTATATATGCATCTGACACACTCCCCTCTGAAATAGAACATTTTCCTTGTGGACTTATCGTCAATACAGACCCTCAAGCAGAAAAAGGAACGCACTGGCTGGCAATGTACTTTCCAACCAAGGAGAGGGGAGAATTTTTTGATTCCTATGGAAATCCACCAGACTTTTATCGAAAGAATTTTGAAACATTTCTAGACACTCATTCCAGAACTTGGACATATAATCATCGCTGTTTGCAAAGTTTGAATTCAAGCACATGTGGACAATTTTGCCTTTATTTCATTATAAATAGAAATCGTGGTAAATCGTTATCAATGATTGTTAAATCATTTAGTAAAAATCCGTCAATAAATGATCACCGTGTAAGTGTTTTTGTTTCGTAGATATCTTAGCCTTTTAAAAACCAAAAGACAAAGTAAACATCAGATAGCATTGACTCGCATGCAAAATAGAATCAATCAAAAACAATAGATAACAATAGATGTGTAAGTAAAAAACAACTTTATTATTCAATTAAACTGACAAAAAAAAAATGTACAAATATTTGTCTTCTAGTATGTAACACAGGGCAAAAAAGCAGATTTAATGAGAAATTAAAGATTATTAATTATTCTTAAATCTGTTAAAGAAACTTTAAGTTAACTTTAATCTACTTAAATAATCTTAAAGGGCCAAAACAATTTAAGAAGTCTTTAAGAATGGTTTAAGTGATGTTTAAGAATTACTACTTTAATTGGATTTAAAACACAACTTAAAGTTTACTTAATGATGAATCACATTTAAGTTTAAATTAAAGTGCATATAAATACCACTTATAGGTTACTATGGGCTTAGACTTAAATTTGGTCAACGTTTTGGATTCAAGGTACGTTTTCTCCTTGAACCAAACAAGAGAAAATAGTTACCGTAAATGCTCGATTAAGCGCCCTGCTTCCAATAAGCGTCCCCCTTGAATGAGCGCCTCCCCCTAGAGGTCTAAATATTTCGGCATAAACGCCCCCCTTCCAACAAGCGCCCCCTCCTCCTAAAATAAATGCAGAAACAACAACTCTCTTGTATTAATTTAATAAAATAAAACTTGCGTTTGCCAAGTACTGCACGGTGCATGTTTACCATTTGTATTCACTGTATATGTATGTTACAGTACCGTATACCGGCAATAAAGGAAACATTGAGTTCAACATCTGAGAAAAGAAATAAGCGCCCTGCTTCCATTAAGCGCCCCCCTCGAATAAGCGCCTCTCCTTAGAGGTCTAAAAATATAAGCGCCCGGGTCGCTAAATCGAGCATTTACGGTATATGGCAAATCAAAAACTTTATTAACAACGGAGTTAAATCACATAAATAGATGAAGTACTCTCCCTTTGAGCAGTGTAAATATCATAATAAATATATGCTGTGCTAATACTGTGTTGTCATTTGTGCCTCTGTCCTCCAAGATAAAAATAAATAAAATAATAGATAAAATAAAAATAAGATATATTTCATGTAGATATTATTGTACATCTACATCTATATATCTTTATTATCCTTAAAACCATAACTATCGCAAGGATGTTAACAAAAAAATATAAAATATATAAATAAAATAAATATCAAAATGAATAATAGAAATTATAGTAATCAATAAAATATAGTAATCAATAAATTAATAAGTCGATAAAATACAAATTTACAATAGTCAATTAATAAAAATTATGTATAAATACGTAAAAAAAACAAAACATTATATATATAAATAGTACATTAGTTTGTTAAGTCAATCTCAAACGTCTTTCGTTCCTCTAAATGTAATAATAATAATAATTTATTAGTAATCAAAGTCGCCTCATTTCAACCCTGAAAGTATATCCAAATCCCAAATTTACGTCTCCCCCTTGGAACGTTTGTAATGAGAAAAAAAGTTTCATGGGTTCCCTGTCTTATATTGTTGCCATGCAACAACGTAACATAACCTATGTTTACACTCGCTTGCACGCGACGCTTTCATGAGTTCAGTTTTCTCTTGCGAAAGAAGTATAATATTCATATAAAATAACAGCTTAAGCTATGCCTCAACATAGAAAAAGTGATCGATTAGATGATAGTTACATGTACTGTAACCACTGCGACTGCCTTGTTTCTCGATCTACTTACGAACGACACCAGAGGAAGAGAGAATTGCAATCTCACCAAGTGGCGAGCAATACACTGTGTAACACAACATTTGAAGATTCCTCATCATCGGACGAAAGTACAGTCTCTGCATCCTTATCAGCACAAAAAGGTGAGTTATCTGAATGATATAGTTGTTGCCCGGCCCGGGTGCCCGGCCACAACGACAGTCGACAGAAAAGTCGGCTTTTGTGCTTGGAGCTTGAGCTACATTTAGCTAGCTTGGAATCGCTTGGAATGAGATACTTCCAAATAGATTTACTACGTCAAAGATTTTGACTATGTTGTTGTTTTGTATGATATCATATACAGCAATATGCAGAAATTCTGATCATTTTGACTAAAATACATATATATCAAAAACCTACTTAAAATTATGGGATGGCTACGCTGATTGTTTCTTCTAGTCGTCTACCAGCAAGGCTTTATGAAAAAAATATCATGGAAGCTATGCCATGGTTTTAAGTAGGTCTTTGATATATGTGTATTTTAGTCAAAAGGATCAGAATTTCTGCATATTGCTGTATATAAGCTTATATATATAAGCTTATATATAATAAAATTCAACTTTTCGATGATTTCAAAAACTCACCATTGCCATGATCAAGTCAAAAGTTTATTTAAGCTTAAGCTTACATGTATAAGCTTACTGATGTAGTAAACATATAAGTTACCATTTTGTAGTACAGCGTACTTGACAACCGTTGTGAAGTTACATGTATTATTAAACATACATTTGAAATGTATTTACTTATTGTCGTGTGTTGTTTAAAAAATTGTGTATAGAAAGTCACAACTATTTTTAATTTCCTTTTAGAAGTATCTGTGCCACCCTCAGAACTGCTTCCCTCTGACTTTGATGCTACAGAAACAAGCACTTTTGAAGCTGTAAGTATTTTTTCTGTTCTGGTCAATCCATCTAATAATAATAATAGTGGTAGTAGTAATAATAATAATAATTTATAATTTATATAGCGCCCTATCCAAGGCTCTGATGGAGGCGCTTTACAATATGATAAGATACTATCAAATCTAAATGTTCGAGTCACTATATATACATGTATTACTGCTAATGACAATGTATTTATTGGTACAATATTACTACCAATAATAATATTTAGCTTTATTTTTATGTACCTGTCATTCACTAATTGTAAACTCTTTTTCCGCAGCAAACTGAATTTGAATCTGATGAATCTTCTAGTTCATCATCTGATAACACTGCTACTGCAAACACAAGTAGTTCAGACAGTGAAAGTGAGTACAGTAGCTGTTGTTCTGCTGATGAAGAAGAAATTTGGAATGGTATTTTACCAGAGATGATTGCACAAGATCTAAACAATGCGCCTCATGTTCCTGATGCAAAAGTCAATCAAACTTCACTACAGAAAGCTAACTCCCTTGTGTTTTGGTTTGTTTACTTTTTACTTCTCTGGCAAGTCACTTGTCATATCAGTGACAATGCTACGTTTTATAGTTTCTTGGCTGAAAGTCCTTGGAATTGAAGTCCCTAGTCACATATTTTCAAGAATTGTAACAATCTTCCCATCATCAGTGTACATGATGAGACAATTTCTCAACATAGACAGGGACGATTTCAACAAATTTGTCGTCTGTCCCAAATGTACAAAACTGTACAGTTATGATTCTGTGTTGGAAGTTATTAACAATCGAGAGTGTGCAAAGACATGTTCCAACACATATTTTTTAAAAGGAAGAAGAAAAACATGTAATGCTAACATGCTTACAAAAGTAACACTAAAAAATGGAGCAATACACTTTTACCCACTAAAATATTACTGTTATAACAGCATAGCTGACAGTCTTGAACAACTTGTGCAAAAAAAAATGGCTTTGTTGACAACTGTGAAAAGTGGAGAACAAGACAGGTGCCAGATGGGGAACTAGCAGATGTGTATGATGGCAAACTGTGGAAAGATTTTCAAAATGTGGATGGAACAGACTTTTTGAAAAACCCCAGAAACTATGGCTTAATGATGAATTTTGACTTCTTTCAACCAATGAAACACAGGAAAGACTATTCTGTTGGAGTATTTTACTTAGTAATATTAAATCTACCAAGGTCTCAGCGATTCAAGTGGGAAAATGTCATCATCATTGGAATCACGCCATCTCTTCATCCTGAGCCAAAGAACTTGAATGGATTTCTTGAACCTGCAGTTAAAGAACTGAATGCCTTGTGGAGAGGAGTGAAACTAAAATCTTCACTAAGTCAAATACCTCTTACATTTAGAGCTGCTGTCATGTCTTCTTCTTCTGACATACCAGCTACAAGAAAGTTAAGTGGCTTTAAAAGTCATGCTGCCCACTTGGGTTGTTCACGATGTCTCAAGGTATTTCCTGGTGGTTTGGAGAAAAGAAAGACTACTCAGGATTCCAAAGAAATCTATGGAATCCAAGAACTAATGAGCAACACAGAGAGCAAGCTGCAAGGATGAAAAGGTGCAAAACAAAATCTAAACATGATTGTATAGGAAAAAAAGCAGGTATTGCACATTACAGTATACTTTTGGAACTTCCTTATTTTGATATAATACGATTCAGTACAATCGATCCAATGCACAATCTCTTTCTTGGAACTGCCAAATACATGTATAATTTATGGAATGAAAACATTTTTAAAAACAAGCACCTGGAAGAAATTGAAAAGAGGATACAGTCAATTGAAGTACCCGTAGACATTGGAAGAATCCCAGTGAATATTGCAAGTAATGCCAGCTCATATACTGCAGAGCAGTGGAAAAACTGGACAATGATATATTCTCTTTATTGCTTAAAGGGGATTATTCCTGATAATTATTATACCTGTTGGCAGTCATTTGTTTTGGGCTGCAGATACATATGC